>JADLZN010009471.1:0-404221 GCA_018155175.1 Sinocyclocheilus anophthalmus | reverse complement strand
CCAATATGCCAAAAAAAAAAAAAAAACAGGAGGGGGGCTAACACTTTTTCACACCACTGTATGTTGAAGCAGTTTATGGAAGTTTAGGGGATCTAAATGAAATAATATTGTCATTAGTTTTACTAATACACGTTTTTTTATTTTGGTAAATGAAGTCTAGGCTAAAATGCCACAACTTAAATCTAATATATATTTAATATGTCTAATATACAGAGCTGATTTCGTCATCACAACAGCCTGTAAAACGCTTGCATTGATTAAAGTAGGCTAATTGTTAATTAAAACTTTTAAACCTGACCTTGTTCATTTATGTAATGATATAAATTCACATTTATTACGATCGATTTGGAACTACCCAAGGCAAAATAAAATGTATAAAATTTAAAGGGGACAATTAGATTTTGGTATTGTAAAAGTATGTAAAATTATTGTAAAAGTTGGTATTGTATAATTTTGATTTTATTTTCTAAAGATGTGTTCCACTTATCATAAAGTGTTAACATTTGAATGACAGAATCAACAGTTCTCCATATGCAGTAGGCAACACACACATAGGCTGAATAAAGATTTCTTGCATTAATAGGTTATATAAGTACCATAACATTGACCTTCAGGCCTTGTTCATCACAACTTGATATGAAATGTGTCCAGGTCCTCCACATACTTAAAGATTAATAAAAAAGACTAAAAAGTATTAATAAAAATTAATACTTTTATTTAGCAAGGATGCTTTGAATTGCTCAAAAGTGATGATAAAGACATTTATAAGGTTAAAAAAGGATTTCTCTTTTACAGATAAATGCGTGTATTTGAACGTATGCTATTCATCAAGAAACCTGAAAATTCTACTCTGCTGGTTTGTAACATACTAAAAATAAAAATGTTTTTGAGCACCAAATCAGAATATTAGAATGATTTCTGAAGGATCATGTGACTGGAGTAAGCCACCTTTGAAATCACAGGAATAAATGACATTTTAATAGAAATATAGAAAACTGTTTCAAATAGAAAAGTTATTTTAAATAGTAAAAATATTTCATAATGTTACAGTGTTTGCTGTACTTTGGATCAAATAAATAAAGTCTTGGTGAGCAGAAGAGACTTCTAAAAAAAAAAATCTACGTTCAAAACCATTTTGACTAGGTAGTGTTAACAAAAGATATGTTCCAACTATTATAAAGTCTGAGCAGCTGAATGAACAGTTGAATGATCAGATAAACAGTTCTTGAAATGCAGTACACATACATACATATGCTACACAGAGAGACTGCTTGCTCTAATAGATTATTCACAGAACATGGCATGGACCTTCAGGCTATGTTCATCAAAACAATTTGATATGAATATGTCCAGCTCCTCCAGATACTCAAAGATGAATAAAAAGTAGGGGTGCTCCGATTGATCGGCTACCGATCACTATCGGGTGATAATCACGTCGGGATGGTCTCTCACACTAGCACTTTTGGCACCCGGGTTCGATTGACGTCAGAGTTCAGTACGTTTGAATGATTCTCTGATGTGAAGCTGTGTGCGCAAACGGAGAAACCGTATCCGAGTCCGCTTAAAAAGGGTGGTCTGGGGTTACGGTTCAAGTGAACTCTGGTACGGTTCGCTGCTGATGTGAACGCAATCGTACAAAATCACGGAAGTGAACCGCTATTAATGATGCATTTTTTGATAAAAATGTGTGTTTGTGTGTCACTCACTTTCTTGACGAGCGTGACTGACTCGCTGCAAGCAGAGAGCTGTATATCTCATTTCTGTTCACCTTCAGAGTACTTTAGAGCATTTGCAGTACATTCCTAAGGCAGACGTAAGTACCGTTATGTACTGAAGCTTTGGAAACAAAAACAATGGTTCAAAAACATAAATAAAATGAGAGAGCCTTGCTACGCATTTCGCCGTCTTCCGCGCCATCGTATAAGCAACGGGGTAAATATGGGCTTACATTTCTGCCATAATTGTGCGCGCGAAAGATCATATTTTGAGCGCACAAAATTGCATTTTGCACACGTGCGATTTGAGTTTTGTGGAGAAAATGTTTGTTTTGCAAAGAAAAAAGTATTTAGAGCGCACTTAAGTCAATTTTGCATTTAAAGTAAGTTTTTGGATGTGTGCAGACCTTATCTTTTGCGCGTGCAACGTGTCACTAGCTTGCTCGCAAAATGCAAACAGTGGCGGTGCTCAAAACACCAGCGTTACAATGTGCCATAATACAGCAATCAGAGACCGAGGCTGACTAAATTACGATTTGGCTGGAGTGACAACAGTCCAGACTCCCTGCATTACGACATAGGAAGAGGGAAATACAGGTGGAAGAGCGTTGTTCACTGCGTGAACACTATCAAGTCCTAGATAAAAGTATATATATATATATAAAAAGACAATTTATTTTCAAGTTCAAATGTCTACCACTCGACGACCACACGTAAGTAGCTTATTTTTAATCAACATCAAATCGTATTATTACATAATGGCATGTCCCAGTGTTTCCTACACCTCAATTAACTGGTAAGTTAGTTCTAACTTCTTACTGAACTGCAGGTTATGTAATTAGTGGCATTTAAAAGTGACTGAGCTGGGGTCTCTAATGTTATATGTTTTCAGAAATGAAGATGGACAGACTTTTCACCTTTTAATTAGTTAAGTGTGTAAGCAAGGTACAAAACTTGCCTCTGAATATTTAAAAATAAAACCTATCAAATAAACGCAGAAATGCAATGTAATAACTGTAAAGTAATAATCAAAATACTTGGAAATGTAAAAATGAAAATCTTGGGTGTGACTCAAGATGACTACTTTGTGGGTCACACACCCAAGATTTTCACTTACTGTTATCTTTGCATACATGTCATTGTTACCAACATAATTTTATTTATTTTGCAGTGAGGGAGAACAAGCCTGCATCCCAATGTGCATACTATCCATCCTAAATTGTGTGTAAGATTAGCAATCCCGTCTTTATTTTTTAGCACAATAGTTTTTTTAACAGAACATCTCTGTTGTGAATGTTTTTGTTAAAATAATTTCAAAGATATGAAGTATTTTGATTATTACTTTACAGTTATTACATTGCATTTATGCGTTTTTTTGATAGGTTTTATTTTTAAATATTCAGAGGCAAGTTTTGTACCTTGCTTACACACTTAACTAATTAAAAGGTGAAAAGTCTGTCCATCTTCATTTCTGAAAACATGTAACATTAGAGACCCCAGCTCAGTCACTTTTAAATGCCACTAATTACATAACCTGCAGTTCAGTTAGAAGTTAGAACTAACTTACCAGTTAATTGAGGTGTAGGAAACACTGGGACATACCATTGTACTACTAGATTGATCGTTGATTCAAAATATGTACTTACGGTGGTGTCGAGTGGTAGACATTGACTTGAAAATAAATTGTCTTATAGATTATATATAGATTATCTATATATATATATATATATATATATATATCATATAAGATTTATATGAGAGGATTGGATAGTGTCAAAACCATGGAAGCAAATCGTATCTTCCACCATGTATTTTCTCTTTCCTCCTGTCGGGAATGCAGGGAGTCTTGTGACTGGGTTGTCAAGCAGCCAATCAGAATTTAGCAGCTCCGGTCTCTGATTGGCGGGATTATGCCACATTGTAACGCCGGGTTGTGTTGAGCCCGAGAGAGATGTTGGCTAGGGCATGGGCGATACCCTTATTTGGTTCGATACCGATACAGATATTTTTAATGCAGTATCGTCGATACGATACCGATCGATACGTCTGACACTAAACTTTTAAATATGAAATTGATTAAATTAAATTACTAAGAGTAAAATTGTCCAATGACACCACTTGACTTTGTTTAAAAGCATTTGAGCGTTTGAATCCCAATTTTCCCAGACAGTGAAAACATCAAATGATGTGTCATAGTAACCTCTGAAATAATATAAAAAAAAAGTTTTTGTAACCATATATCATCACATTTTTATTTAGTGACCTACAGTATTACACATTATATTTAACTTATTGTAACATTTGACTTTTGATTTAGTGTACTATTTGTACTGCCGTTAGGCACTGCACGTGAATGCGATGACTGATAGCAGTTAAAATGCAACATTTTTGTTCTGACAGTGTATGATTTCTGTTAACATTACAGAATAGAACATGATCAATATTATATTCCAACGTTCAATTTAAATAATTGTAATTGCACAAACTATGTAGGCTACAATTTCAGTTAGTTTATTGTGAAATAACTCTGTCCTTCAGTCCTCTGATAAGCATTGTTCAGGGCTACCATTCCCAAAAGCTTTAATGCTTTCCTATGATACTTTTGGGAAACGCAGCCCAGTTTGAATGCACTGTCAGCAGTGAGTGAATGCTCTCTGTGATGGATTAGTTCTGTCTTGCAACATTTGCATGTCCAGATGAGCAGGAAAATAGTCCTATCCTACACAATTACTCGCTAACAAAGGTTATTCGTCCAATTCAATGCATATTGTACGCATTATTATTATTATTTTTGTTAAATAAACAAAATCACTGGTAAATAAAACAACTTAGTATCGATATTTTTTATTTGAGTATCAATACTTTCGATACTCACGTCAGTATCGATATATCAATACTTTGGATAGATACGACCATCAATAATGTTGGCATTTAGAGAGCACTGAGGGCGGGCATCAAGGGTGCAAGCTAGTGAAACGTTGCACACGCAAAAGAGACGGTCTGCACACATCCAAAAACGTATTATAAATGCAAAATTGATTTCCGTGCGCTCGAAAGACTTTTTCTTTGCGAAACGAACATTTTCTCCACAAAACTCAGATCGCGCGCCTGCAAAATGCACTTTTGTGCGCTCAAAACATGATCTTTCGCGCGCAGAATTGTGGCAGAAATGTAAGCCCATAGCCCTGGAAAAAGAGCTGCTGGCTTGATGACGCAAACGAACCGCGGTTCGGACCCAAATAATATATTGTGAACACAGTCCAGCTGGGGCAGGGGGAGAATCGAACCAAGTGGGAAAGCACCCTAAAGGCGATCTCTAAAAAGGCCGATCTCAAGCTGATGACGCTTCCGTGAGAGGTTTTGCACCACATGCAGCAGCACCGTCTCAGTCTCTGCCCGGCGCGGGTGAAATAATTATAATGCTTTAGGAGAGGTACTCACCTTCATATTTCTTCATTAAATAACTTACAAAGTAATTTGAAAACCTCGTGTGAGACGTAATCTCACAAACAGCTTGAGTGAATCACCGCGCGCTCTCTCTTTCTCTCTCAAAATACGCAAATGGCTTCAAATCACCACACAATCGCGTCTGTCTATAAGCGAGCTGCAAGCTGCACAGTTAACACAGGAATTGTCACTTGCACAGTCGAGGCAGTGTCACATCGTCACTAAAGTTTATACAAGTAAAGTAAAGTTTTTGCATTACTTTTTAATTCTTGCTAGTGTTTAACCATTCAGCGCGCGCTCTCATGTAGACTGCACACGGTAGTGTGTTCAGGAGCGGTGCGTCTGCAGCAGTGCATCAGAGATCGTTTCCACACCCTAGTCTATTTTTGCTGTGATACGCGCGCTGAATTAAAGTGACAGCACATTGTTTGCAGTACATATGAAAACGAAAATGTAGCAATTGCACCATAAATGCATATAATTAAAGTATACTGTCTTTCAAAGTCAACACATATAAGGCTAGTTTTAAAGGAAAAGAGCACTTTAGATAAACAAGGCAATAACAGATTGCACTCGTGGAGGTAGGAAAACAAAGTTCTTTATGAACCGCAGGATTGCTTGTAATAAAGATTTAAATGCAAAAGGAAAGGCAGTAGAGCTAACTATTTCTGTCAATGGTAAGTTTGTGATAAAGTAAGAAAAGTAGTTTAAATGTTTTGCCACTTGCTTGAGCAACTTAACATATAAATCTAGAAATAAATGCAAAAGTAAAAAGCATTGAATAATGTGTTGCTTATATTTATGGAGTTTAAACATGCCTGTGAAAAATTTTATTACTGTACGGGCTATGTAAAAAAGAATTGCAATGATGAAAGCATTTGCCCCCCCCCCCCCCAGTGACCATGTTTGGATTTGAATCAAATAAGGATATGATTATAAGTTGAATAAATGTTGTGTTGGTGGTAAACAGCCACGGATCAGTAGCGGACTCCTGTGTGAAAGCTGCTTCCCCTCTCACAAGAGACACCTAAGAGGGGAATTCCCCCCATTTTCAAAAATGAAATTCAGGCCCTGAATAAATGTCTAAAAATCCTGATTGGAGTATCACTATAAATAGTTATAAATGATAAAAAGAAGGCTTTAAAAATATCGATATCAGTGATCGGTATTGGCAGATAATGCTTTCGGTGATCGGCCTCAAAAATCATGATCGGAGCACCCCTAATAAAAAGACATCTCTTGCTTCATCCGATTCTCCCCCCAAGGTAGTCTTTGATGGCATTCTGTTGATTTTTACCGTCCACCTGGAGAAAGGCAGGCCTTTTCACCTCCCCACAGAATAACCCACTTTGACTCTGTACCACGCTGGGCCAATGTCCCTTACAAACTTCCACTTTATTTCCTCTTGGCGCTCCTGTTAAAAACAGAGAATGCAAACGTATTGGGGGGTATATGTGTCCACTGAAAAGTATTTACCTCATCATTTACCTCTACATTCTACATACAAGAATATTTATTATTTTAAACCACAAAAATCAATTTCCTAGAGAAATGCATAGGTAAGTACATATGTGTGAGAGGGATGAAGTGTGTGTGGGTGAGATGAGTGTTATGTGTGTGGGGGGCAGGGTATAAAAAAAATTACACATTGATTCAGCATTCATTTATTCAGTAAGACAGTGCACTATCTATCTATCTATACATGTATGTATGTATTTGTGTGGCGTGGTGTACAACACGTATTTATCACAACGTATAAATACGTGTGTGTGTGTGTTACACATAGAAACAGATCTCTACTCACCCACACACACATATATAATATATATATCTAGAACTATATTATGTTAGTTGTTGCTAGCAAGTACTCCGTGCCTGTGATAAAGTTGCAAGAACATACTAAGCGTGACGAACTGTTGCTTATGACACATGCCCACAACGACTCACCCGATTTGTTAAAGTGTCACGTTTTAATCTTGGTAAAGACCAAAAAAATTTTTTTACTTACCAACACAGCAAACAACAACTTTTTTTAGCGGTTGGCAAACAATACGAATTATCTTCTTATCGATTTTTCTTCCTGTTTCAAAATGAAATGAATGAGAATGTGACGTATTTTGACATGGGCGTGGTTTGTGACGTCACACTTGGATGTGGGCTGGGTTGGATGTCCACCGCAGGCTGCAGCAAGACGCTCCTCAGGCCACCAGGTATTCACCCGGTGCTCCCGATGGCCAGTCCGGGCTTGGATATATGTATATATATATTCTTTTTTCTCTTCTTCTCTAAAGCCTAATAAAATAGTTTTGCATGGAATGTGTTATTTGCACAATTACATAATGACCTTGTTCTACATTTTCAAACTTTGTCATCAAAAGTTTAAGTTTAAAGTTCAAGTTTGAATCGTTTGTTTGGTTTCATAAACAGACAGGCTTGTGTCTGTCATAAAGATATGAAACAAATGCCCCACAGGCAGAGCAGAGGAGTTTAAAATTAATCTCTCTCTTCATTGGTCAGCTGTCTTCAAAGCCTTTTTAGGGTTTGAACTTGCCAACAGGGGATCCATAGCACTCTAGTGTAGAGCTCAAACGTGAAAGAGACCACACCAAGGGACCAGGTCAGTTACTAAAAGCCTTAAAACACTATAGGAACAATGCAGTAAAATGTAAAGACAGGTCAGATATATATTTAAATAGGCTATATTAGAATGGTGTAAGTGTAAAATTAATTGTGGTGGCCTCAGACGCTGGGATAGGCTTCAGCCCCCCAGGAACTTAAAGAGGAAGCAGTTTGGAGAATTGTGTGACAGTGTATTCATAAACTTTATGCATGTGAGATGCATCGTTCCACATTGTAGTGGAAAGTTCATGAAACTGAAAAATACTGTGCTATTTAGTACACATGACTCTGTTAGCTTAGAAATCTGCCTGCAGCTTTGTGGGTTACTGGTTTTGCTGGTTTGTGTGTTCTGTGTCCCCCCTGCAGTTCTAAAATAATGTGTACAGGTCAATGATGTGATTCTCATTATTTTTTAATCTATTAGTTTATTCATAAATACACTCATATACAATGACTTTAATACGCATCTTACATGATGAGCATCTTTGTACTTTGTATTTATTATTTATTTATTGTATTTATTATTAATATTATATATTTTGTGGACATTTTTTGCGTATGGAATTTACTGAAGAATGCGTACAAATTGTTCCAAACCAATATCCATTTAACATGAAGTAACTTTCTAAGGTACTTGGGCAATGTGTTAAACTGATGTAAAAAAAAAAATCATGAAGCTAGAGTTGTTACGTTCCTTTTCTTAATATTTTTTCATTGATAACTGTACACTTTGTGATTTTGTGGGACCCTGTTTCTAGAGAAACAAATGTGCAGCTACCTGTACATTAGTAATTTTTTCATAAGAACTATATAGACCAAAAAAAGAAATAATGAAAACTATTAGTAGACATATGCGATGGTGTGGACGCCTTCTATAGTGAATCTAACACGTTAATATATCACGACAACGAACCTGTTAGCATGGGCATTGTTGTGTTTTTTAATAAAAAAAAAAATCATGATATTATTTCTTTCTGCAGCGATTAGTTCAATATACAGATAACACAACATCTTCCCTGGGGGCTGAGGCTCCTTTTGAATCAGGCACTAGGACCCGCAAAGGTATTACACTGATTCTCGTGGAACGTGGACCTATCCCACACTTGCCATCTACCCAGGGTGGACAGTGAATTAACAGTGTGCCCCCCGATGTGTCGAACACCTCACAACTGCCCGCATAGGTGATCATTTGCCCACATTGCAAGACTCGAAATCCCAAGTGGTAACAGACTCTGGAGGACACCTGAGGGGTTGCCACACACTGCTGCTGTGGGCATGAGTCCCCCGCTCACGAAGCTCTTATGGCCTAACTCAGTCGAAGGTACACAAAGGAGTGACTCTGCGGGCAGGCACATAACGGGTGATAAAGAACAGAGACCGGCACTGTGCCTTAATAGACAGGATCTGGACCCAACTTCTGGAACTATGAGAGAAAACCTACCCGGTGTAAAGAATTACTGTGAATGGGCGGACTAAAACATGGTATCCACTGCCCAATGCCTCCAAGACACCAAAACTACCTTCCAAGTTACGCATGTAGGAGAACGAGTATGCGCTCCCGGTCGACACGAAGCGCTGAAGCAGGATTTAAAGATTACCTGCCTTGCTCTTTAATCAACAACACAAAGGATTTTTGCCAAAAAACGAGGAGGGGTGTGGGACTTAAAATTTCTCCACCGATTATCATTTGTAAGGGCAATGAAAAATTTGCTTAACATCATTTCGATAAGGATCAACAAGATCTATGCCAGTGAAAGGAAGAGTCAACTGACTCTTGGTATGTTCACAACCAGCATGGTTTTCAGGAGCGAATGTTTAGGCCAATTTCCTCATGGACTTCTAAGGCTAATTCATTTCCAGGCTATTGTTTATGTTTATTCAGTTTTTTAATGTGGCCTGGCTGGAATCCGGGAATAAAATAATTTAAAATTTAGTTAGCATTATTTAACATCAGGACGAGAGCGACCCTGTTGTAGCATTTAAACTCACACTATATAAGAAACCAGGGCAATAAATGAAACGCCCTAATGAAATGGAGAGGTTATTTTTGAATATCTTATCTCATGGTCTAACATCTGCTTGAATTTCTCCACCGTATGATGCCTTCACCAAGGCAAGTCAAGTCACCTTTATCTCGACATGTGACAGGACGTTTAACACTACAGGATTGTGTCACAGGAAACGTACGTATTTACAGTTTGTCTGAAGTGCAAAAAGACTGAAAACCACATTCTAATCAAATTCTCACTAGCTAAACCAATTGTGGAAATAATAAAAGCACTCTTCTGCTAAATTAAATATTGTAGCCAGTTAGGCTTTCTATTTGCAAATATCATGCACTTTTAGTTTTTTGCAGAAAACTACCTACAAAAACATTTCATTCACTTAAACACTTATCACACTATGCATTTGTGCTGCAAAATGCTAAACGCAAGCATCAAAAGTTAAACACAACTAAAGCACATTTTGTCATCGTTTACACACAACGATTCAAAACTGTTCACACTTGTTTCAAAATATGTGAGCAAAACCATACTGTAACAAAAAGGAGCCAGAAGTTCCGAGTCGCGACATGGACACATGTGAGAAAAACATGAATGAACGATACGAACAAAGATGGAAACCATCTGAGCAAGAGAGGAGGTGTAGTAGGACGTACAGTATGGTATAAGTTGTTGAGAGGAGGTGGAGGATGAGGAGGAAAGAGAACGAAAGCGAGATGGAGCGGTTAGAGCGTGTTATCAAAGCACCTGGATGGGTACATGAGAAGGGAGGTTTGTTCTCTGTTTGTAGTAAAACTAACATTACTTGTGTGTGGGAAAGAGCCTCAGGTCAGGACGCAAGCACAGAAGACATGAGCTGAGACAGAATGAATATCTCATGACCTTATTTTACAATGCCCAACTTACAAACAGTATTGATGGTACTGTTAACAGTACTATTCAGTTAGAGTTCACTTTTCGGAACCTTATGCATGTTAACATGATAACCTGTCCTCTCTCAGCTCTAGATCGAGATATGTGGTACCTATGTTGTATCATCATTTCAAGTCACCTGTGACTACTGGGACTGAAATTAGAATAACAAAAGGGTTAATAGATGCACGCACAATTATCCATATACTGCATACATTTCATACATGTATCTTACTAACCACAAACGAATGCCTTTCAATTTGAGTCTGTGGAAGTCGGGATTAAATGATTGTGCAGCGATTTATACAAATACAGACATGTCTGTGAATAATGTTCTGTTCTGCATTAATATATCAAAAATTGCAAATGTTGATCAGGTGACACGCGTGCATTAATTGACGTCTAGTTCGAGGCGATCTTGTGAAACGATGGACAGGATATTCATTAAGGTTGGTATTTGAATTTGAATGCTACAGACTATTATTTATTAGGCCTATGTAAACCAGGCTTTGTACTTAACCCGCTTTCCAAAATATATTTTTTAAATAAAATAAAAAAATCATGGTCTTCTTCACATGAAAAATCATCCTCTTCACATGAACAAATATGTGCTTGGCCCGAGCTCAGGCTGAACGGCACGGATTGGACTACGGACTGTTTTAATTAACCAGTGTCCACTATAGATTCATATAGTGTAACTTTTATGTTTGGTTGACTGTATTTTATTCTTATAATGAACAGGCTGCAGCGTTTGCAATGCTGCAGGCCTATATGAAAGGTGCATTTCTCTCATAATGCAGTGTGGAGAGGCTAATCAGCACCGTCATATGCGTTGATAATAATAATAATAATAATATAAGAAATAATAAGGAATAATAGACTACAAGAAAAGAAGCACATGACAATGGCCTTGAATTACAGAAAGAAAGAAAGAAAAAAACAAGGTACCGTCACAAAGTTCTTGTTTGGCAAAATTAATTTAAGCTATTCTGTGTCTTAAGACAAGCTCAATTAGAAAAAGTTCAATAAAACATCTTTATTATATTTCTACGGTAGAGGAGGATTGCCAAACCAAAAAGAAACAAAGAAAACTCAATGTAGCATTCATAAAACCGTACTCAATGGAATACGCACATGTGACTGGGGCTAGTGCCATCTAGCGGTCACTGATTTTCTTAGGCTCAGCTGCATGCGGATCGCCAGCTGTGTGTGTGTGGATTGCGCAAGGCTAAAAGGGCGGAAGGAAAGTCTCAAAATTCAAATGAATCGACTCAGAAGAGACGTGAATGAATGCAGGCGTGTTGCCTGATCCACAAATGCACATTTTAAATCGCAACAGGCACAAATTAGGATACTTTAATACAAACTATAACATTTATGTCTCTATCTGAACAAAATGCAGCACATTAATGTAATTCTTAACTCTGCAGACACCGGTTGAAAAGCATTTGTTTCAGTGTAGTGACGCACATTTGCGATTTTTTCAAATCGTGTACACGTTAATGAATTGCACTGTGCCTTGTTCGTTGGTAGTTGTGTGTGAGCGTCGTGAAATGCTGTAATCTGCGAAAATTTAGTCTCAAAATCCAAATGAACTGAACAAGATCGACTCGAACTAGACATCAATTAATGCACGTGTGTCACCTGATCCACATATGCACAATTCCTTTTTGCATGAGCAATTTATGATATATTAATGCAGAACAGAAAATTGTTATTCACAAACATGTCTGTATTTGTAAAAATCGCTGCACAATCATTTAATCCTGAATTCCACAGACTCAAATTGAAAGGCATTTGTTTGTGGTTAGTAAGATACATGTATACAATTTATGCAGTACATGGATAATTGTGCATGCATCTATCAATCATTTTGAGTCTAATATCATCCCATATTTGTTTACTTTCAAACAAGACAAATATTTGAAATAGTTTTTGTGACCACGTTTCTAATTGCACTTTCAGTTCTGCATTCTGCATTTCAGTTCTGCATCCTGCTTGCTACCTCACTTAAAATTCATAAAATGAATTCTTAGTTCATCTCTAAACTGACACAACCCTGCTCACTGAGAGACTTGTATGTATGTATTAAGCTGTTGTTGCTCTTGTTCTTGTTGACCTATACTAGATATTAAAGAATTGGCCATGTGACACAAGATGAGAAAAAAAGTCTCAGGTTGTCATTCATCACCTTTATAATGCAGGTTTATTCCTCACAGTCTCTCTTTTAATAATGTCTGTTTAGTGCTTTTGGCAATGTTTTGTTGGTGCTGAGTGAGGGGAGAGAAGTTTTAGACATGCTTCTCTTGAGGGGGTGAGTGAATGTGCTGAAAGCTGAGAGAGACCGCACGGAGTGGAAAGAGTCAAAATGTCTTAGATAAAAAAGCCACTTATTTATCTCGAGAATAAATATAATTTATTTTTGGCTGAAAGCCTGTCATCTTGTGCAATTAACAAGAAAAAAGTTGGCCAACTATGTATTGGGATAAAGTTAAGTGTGTTTGTGTGTGCCAGCCCATGTGTTTCTTTGTGTGTGTGTGTGTGTGTGTGTGTGCTTGTGTGTGTGTAATGAGACTGCTTTCAGTAAGCCCATCAAGGGATAAATAAGCATGCCATTACCATACACTCATTTATCTTTCTGCACATTATTTGACAGCAAACCATCCTTGTAAGGTATTGCAGTCTGACCACAAATGCTATGTTAGATGTTTCCCTGGAAGGTATAGCAGAGCAGTCAGAGAGAGAGAGAGAAGAGAGAGAGAGAGAGAGAGAGAGAGAGAGAGAGAGAGTGAGGTGGGGTGGGTGGAGGGCACAGTGCCAAACACCAGGCGCCATGCTTCCAGCATGATGACCTCATCCCCATCTACTACTAGAACATATTGTCTACATTCATCATCACTGAATGTAGTGTTTGTCTTCGTTCATGCACAATGAAATTTAACAGCATTACCAAATAATACAAACATTTAAAAGGCTTAAAGTTAAAATTTCCATTTGTCCCTTTTGCTAGAATTCTGTGGAATCAAGACCTAAATAAGGCTGCTGTTGCTTTTTTCACCCCACTTACCCTGCAAATGTGGTAGTAGTTACTTTATTACTGCCATTAATACTTTTTTATTTTCTGAAATGGTTGTCATCAATCGAAAATCATGAAAATCTTTCATGAAGCTTCAAATGCATGTTGAAACACTTTCGTCAGGCAGTAAGAAGAACTGTACTATTCATATAAATCTCTGTATTCCCTGAAATAAATTCCCAGAGCATGTTTCAGCAGTTATGGAAACATTTTATTGCAAATATACTCAAATATCAATATCCTTTCAAAAAGCAAATGCAAATAAATAAAACTTCAGCCCTGTTAGAATGGAATGCATACACATACCACATGAAAAAATACGTACACCTCTATGAACAGAGTTTAAATGTTACCATTATTTTGGAAAGAAATAGCAGTGCAATCCTGCTGCCCTTTGCAACAGTGGTAATACATAGAGTCTCTTTTAGATGCTTGAAAAGAGTCCTCCCTTTTATGAAATTAGTATTCTAATATGTTCTGAATACTTTACCTAATAAAGATATGTATTTTGTCAACACTGTAAAAATGGGCTTCTTTGTAGTCATTGGTTGTGTTTTGTTTGTGTCCTCATACTCCAATAAGAATGCCAGAAAACAGACTGTCTTGGAGAATTGTGAGGGCTGAGCCTGTCCCATTGTCAATAAGAATAGATACATACTCTCCAGCCTGTGAAAAAAAGCATCTACATTAATCATGCTTTTTGTTTGTTTTATGGGTCAGTAATATAGAAGTGTTTATGATAAAGAGATATTCATAGATATTGCATATCCACTTTTTTTTAGTTGGTGTGTTGTCATAACTCATAAAACACTAATAGCCAAAAAGTAAGCATCACATTATTGAAAGAGGGCAATAATGTATATGCATAAAACAGCAGTTTTGATGGGGATTGATAAGACTGTCAAGGGCCCTGGAGCAGAAGATGCCCCTGTGGCTGAACAAAAATAAAAAGTGGGCCCAAATATGGATATTTTCCCAGTCACATATTTTCAGTCAGCATTATTAGCACAAACAATTTCAGTAACCTGTAAAATTCTTGTTCAGTTAAATTATCTTATTATGTCAGTCAGTCATACCTGTAGGTAAAGAGTCCCGGTCAGGAGAATACTGAATTCTCCCCCTGTAGTGCTCACTCCAGTCACTGTCTCCAAAGACCTGCATCATTATAAACATATTAATCATGGTTTAGGACTTATTTGCTTGACTCAGTTCAAACGGTCAGTGCTATTGGTGATTATGGACCATTGCTACTCACACATTACTCTGACAAAGAGACTCTATGCATATAGAGGCCTTAACACTTTCCCTCTGCCTGGCATGAGGCTTTTTCTGAGACTCATTGGATTCTGAAAAAAAACAGATACATGATGCAGAGTTAAAGGGATTGTGACAGGCAGACATGTTCAGTGGTACTAGGACCCCACCCTGTTCCACTGAGCTTTATTTAAGGGACAGGCTGTTGGATAGGCCACACACAAGTAACATGATGCAAACAGGAATAAGGTATTGCATGTACTTCAGCTAGCAAAATGATGCATAAAGCTTATATTTTATGTTTTTATCAGTCTAAATGGGAAAACTCAATTACCTGTTGGTGCATATTGTTTAGCTTATGTATATATTCATGCCTTGTTGTCATGTATGCATACTTCATGAAATATGGATGCCTAAAAATGCTATTTTTGATACATTACAATATGACAGACTGCGTCCACGGGAAATGTGGTGAACACTACAACAAGTGAACACTATCCCATTAAGACTAGGAAACGGAGACTGGTCCTCCAATGAGCCGCCTGGGTTTCCCAAGTTTTTTTTTTTTTCTCTCAATTTCTGTCACCTGAGAAAATTAGGGTTCCTTACCACTGTGGCCATTTGGCTTGCGTATGGAGTTTGAACAACACAAAACTTGAACTGGCACTATTGTCACTATTGAACTGTAGAGCCACATTTTGCAACATTGACACTGTTATTGAACTAACCTGAATTAACACTGAAATTACACAAGCTGAATAATAGCAGTCTTTTTTAGAATTGCTTATAACTGAATTTAACTTTTTTGAATTGGTATAAAGCTGTGTCATATGAAGCGCTATAGAAATAATGTCACAGGGGCAGTCCCCTCAAAGGTACAACCACTGTACCTGCACTATGGAAGATTTTTGGTTATACATTTCAGTATGCCTATGGCCCGAGATGCTGGGCTAGGCTTGTTGTCAAAAACGATTTGAGCCACAGTGGTACATATGATACTAGCTCATATGCTTTTTTTGTGATATACTTATATCACATATACTGGTATATCAATGGTGCAGCATAGCAGATTTCATCTGATATAGCGATTGCCCATAACTATCAAATATGCATAGAAAGAGCAGTGCTGAACCACAATGAATGTTAAAGATTTATTCTGCAAGTAGCATTTAATTTATGTTTCACAGATAGCAGCAGAGAGTTTAAAGTTAATAGTGCAGCTTTTCGGTACTATAACTACCCTTTAGGGCAGGAAGGGGCAACCCCAGACCTGGAGGACAGAGTTCAGCTCCATCTTAATTCAATCAAACCTGCCTGTAATTTTCAAGTAATGACTTGGTTAGATTTTTTGTTTTTCAAGTGCATTTGAATAGATATGGAGTTAAACTCTGCAGGACAGTGGCCATCCAAGAATGAAGTTGCCCAAGGTTAAGATTTGAAGAAACTACCCCAGTGACAATCTACTCTAGTCCTAAAGGTGCAATTTGTACACATTCTGACAATGTAAAGAAGGAACTTAATCATTTAGCTACAACCTCCGTTTAGGACTTTTAGCTTTTAGAGCTGGTCATGTTGATATCCCTTGCATAGCACATAAACCATGCTCAATGTTAAATTCAAACTAAGGCTGTAACCATACTTTCAGGTTAGGTTTATGAATCTGCCATTAAAAACATATTGGTTGATAGCTAGACTGAATGTTGGAGGAAGGCGCACACCCGAAAACATATCTAAACCACATACCCAGTAGCAGACTAGCTGTGAGCTGGTAGAACCCAGACACTGGAGCTGTGTACCGGCCACTGCTGGCGTTAAAGCCCTGTCCCCTCTGATGGAACTGCTCTGTGTTTGAGGGCTGTGGAAAACACAGAAATGGGATAATTAAATATGCCATTGCCAGTCTCTTCTATTGCCAACCCTTCCCCACTGCTTGCCAGTCTGTTTCACCATCAGCCAAAGCTAACATCGCTGCTAAATCAATACATCTAGAAGTTAGTGCTACTTCAGAGAAATAAAAGCTTCTTTTATAGGTCACATTTACTTTCACAGCTCTGGGGCTGCTATGTCATGGTTATTGAAATGAGTAAATTGTTTCTAGTTTGGAAAGGATTGTTTTCCACTTACAGTGTTAAAGGGCTGGAGCTCCTGCAGACTGCGACGTTGGACCAACAGGTTGTGGTGCAGTCGGCAATGGAAAGCTGTGGCCACACGAGGGGTTTGATCGCAGAGCAGGCAGTGAGTTCCTACCATCTCTGTGTGGAAAGGTAATTACAGGATTGTAATGTTGCTTTGTCAAATGCACATAAGAACTAATTCCCTTCTTATTACATTATTCTAAAGGGTTTGGGACAAGGTGTAACCCAATAGACTAGGCACCTTCTCAGACCCAAAAACACTGAAATACAGCTAGTGGGAAATGTTTTGGATTGTATTTGACTGACACTTGGCTGCATATAAAGCCGTTAAACAATCTCACAGTGAAGAGTGTATGTATAGCAAACACAAGGGAATGAAAAGTGTGAATGGCATGAGGGAATAGCTAGCATGTCAATGAGCGTACGGCGCCACTGCACTTTCGTGTGTGAATAAAGAGCCCTTTCCATGTTTGTATATTGCTGTACAGACACAGCCTGACCATGTAACGAAAGCTCTAAAACAGAATCAGTACCAGCGCACAAACAGACCAATAAGTAGATCGAGATTGCTTTCCTGGCAATACTCCACACCATTTCCAAATAGAAAACACCAACATGCACAAACACAAAAATCTGGCAATCTGGGGGCAAATTCTTGGCCAGGCCAAGTCAAAATCACAGTCACTGGAAAAAAAAATTACACCTAATGTAAGGGAACAGCCGCAGCGCGCCAATCAAGACTAGACAAGCCTCCCAACAAAAGAGAATGACAAGCATATCCCAAACATCACGCAATTTCTTTAAAGTGCGCTTAGCCCAAACAAAAACAAAAAGCTGTTGGACCATAATAACCTAAATATCAAGTGTTTAAAACATTTGGAAAGGTGTTGATGTCAAATCAGTTACTTTATTACAGTTTAACTGATTTGTGCACCTGCATCTGCTGTCTTTTTATGTGTAGTGCGATCAGCCTGACAAAACTATTGATTTAGCACAAGTGAACAGAATCATTAGATTATGCAAAAGTGATAACAGAACCAACTCCAACACATTTTATAGTTTCTCTTCATCTGACACATTCAGTCTGCTCAGGAGCTTTCTCCTACAAAAGCTTGGATGAATCAAGGTGTTAAATAACGAGGCGACATGTCAACATGTGTAGGGCAGGAGGGTCCCCCAGGCCCAGGATGAAATACGATGTGATCAAGTGGTATTTTAACCAAGTTGCCAGAGGAGTATATATGAGTTGACTTTTCTGTGTTTTTGACTGGCGAATGGACATGAGTGGTAATGCGTTTGACGTCGCTGTGTAAATGAGGTGGGGTGATCCAAAATTCCAGGACTATCTGTAGTTTGACTTGGAAGTCCTGATCCCATAAACGCTGCATGAATCGAAGGCATAGGGGGCCCAGTCAGGACCAGGAGGACCCTGGGGGAAGGGAGAGGGCGGGGGACCCTGGAAATGATTTAAAGGCCATGCTGGACATGTAGAAAGTTTCAAGTTACATTACATAATAAGAGAAATCCATTTGAAGAGGTGAAAAATTAGGCACTTTCTGACATAGGCCTCATTAGTTTTATCTGTGTGTGCTGTGCTAAATCTGTTTTCATACAGTTTAACTTTTTAGTACTTCTTTACTTCTTAAAGTTTTGTTCAATATATTTATATGCACTTATTCTATGTATTGATATTATTCATCTTTAGCATGGTGTGTAATGCCTATACACTGGATCAGAGATTACCTTGGAGAGTCTTTTATTTCCTTTTGGTTTCTTATTTCCACCCTTGTTGGAGTTGTCCCTAAAGACTATCCATGTCCTGTGGGGGCTCACGTTGGTTATGTCAGAAGATACAGTATCCTGTAAAAATTAAGCATTTCAGAGCATCAACTATGCAAGCAAACTTTAACTACGGCAAATATATAAGAAACTCGTTCTGTAGAGAAGGAAATTTAAAATCTTTTTTCACAGTGAGGTCACATTCTCTACAATGTTTATGAATGTCATTACCATATACTTTCCCCTCATGTCTAATGGTTGCCATACCCTAAAGTAAACCTCAGAGAATTGATTTATGAGATTTTATGGTGTCTTTGCGCATGTGTACAGCCTTAAAGCCTTGACAGGTGAACAGCAGGTGTGTGAATCGGATTTGACTTACAGGGCTCTCAGTGCTGACTGTATTGTTTTCCTCTTGGAGCTCCAGACTCTCCTCACTCTCTTGTGTAGTGCAGGTAGACAGCAGTAAACTCAGCAGCAAGGCCAGTAGTGCCCCTCTTGCCCCATGCCTGAGCTTCATGCTGCAGTGTCGGTGCAGTGTAGGTGAACTTCTAACTCACTCAACTCCTTCTTAGCAGCTCAGTGCACAATTTCCATTCCAACACAGAGAGGTGACCAGAAGTCCTGTGGGTAACACGATGGAATCGTTCCTTAGTTCAGAAGGATATCCAAGCCGGTGCGTGTCTTGTCGAAGACCAAAGCTTGGCAGGAACGTGATAAGCAAGGCGAGGCACGGAGTCACACAAGCGTTCATCCCCGCTCCTTTGGGCAGAGTTCGACTACGTGCGCGTGGTGAAGCTCTGCGTTTGGCCAACGATGCTACTTGGTGCTCGTGCTCTATTAAAAAATGTTGCATTTTCCTGTCCACCGTGTGATATGTCCGCTATCGGCGACGCCTGGCGAAGACCAATCTGATTCGAAATGATGAGATCAGTTCATATTTTTGATGGGACAGAAGTGTCAGGAGTGACCCATGAGGGGGTTTGTGCGCCGGGGCACTCACCCTGCTCTACCCATTTGAACAGCACTCACACACGAGCCGGTCGCCCTGTGTACACTGCACCCGGACGAGTATACGCCTAATGCACTCACCAGCCTCCAGTCTGCCCACCGTCTGCCTCCGCTGGTTGTTCCCGCCTGTGTTAACCTCCCAAGGTAGGTGCGATGTCTTCCAGCACTGACTAGTGTATGTGTGGTGTGTGCCCGTGTCGGATGTGTGGTTGCCCTGTTGTGCGTGTCTTTTTGTGCTGGTTCGTGTCTGTTTGTACTCGGGGTTGGCGGGTGTGGACACTCGACCCAGAGGGGACGTAGAGATTAGTACGGGTTTGACTGTGTGCATTAACGTCTTCCAGTAGGAAGTTGGAATAATGTGCGAGGGAGGAGTGTTAGAAATTATGGGATTCTCCAACAGGTGTGATGGTTGCCACACCACGATCTGGGTGTATATGTGACAGCGAGAAAGAGAGTAAGTCAGAGTGTCATGTGATTGTAGGGAGGCCATTGAATGATGGAATGTGGTGTCTCCAGGAAGAGAAGGACCGGAGGTCAAGACGCACAGACTGTTGGCGAGGGAGAACTTAGCGACTGAGCCAGCCTACCAGTCAATAGTCCCACATCTATGTCAGTGGCCACTCAGAAAGGATCACTCTGTTTTGAAGGGCTCCGTTCCGCGCTCCACTCTTTTTAGCTTCCTCTCAGACCAGACTCCTCCTTTCTCTTCAAGTTTGTGCACTCCACCTGGTATCTGCTGCTGAATCTTGATCTGTCACTTTGTCTCTCTTCAGCCTCCTAGTCATTTATCTGACCATCTCTCCCTGTCTCTCTACTAGAGTCGGTTCCTGGGTCCCCTTCTTTTGTTTGTCTTGTGTTTAGCTCATTCATCTGTCTCTGCCAGCACTTACGCTCTCTGTAAGCCTCAGCTGCAGGGTCCTAATGCCTCTTTTATGGGTTTGTACAGTGGTCTGCTTGTAATCAGAGATGCTCCTTCAAGATGAATAAAACTGGAAATCTAATATATTTAAAACGTCAGAAACAGAAGGAAGGTAGTGTTCATTTAGACGCTATCCTAAATTTGCAAGCAGAGAGAGACATTTGGGTGGGGCAGAAATGTGCATTTCAGATATGCAGAAATGTACTGTTAAAATTATGACAGTTAAGAGGAAGGTTGCACATTTTTATGTAGCAAACCACCACACCTCCCTCTTTATCAGTCTTCTGCTTTTGCTTTTTCCTGGCTGAGAGAACAGCATCTGTGTGGTCTTTAGGCTAGACACTACTGTGCACAAAACTAATGAAGCTTTTAAAATGCTGGATTTTTAAAGTCTAATTAAGTGTAATTGTTTACAACATTCAAACAAGGGAGCACTGGCACCATTTCTTGGCCAAATTCTTTCAAAAAGATCAGGACAATTAAAATGAGAAATGGTTGCCACACAAACATCATATGCTATTGATAAAGGTAAACATTCAGAATTTTCTGCCTGGATCAATGTGTTTTGAATGAAGCCGAGCATAAGGGCAATTTTAAATGATTCTGTTAGAACCACTACTGCAAAACATTAAAACATACACTGAAAATTTATAAAACATACACTTATGAATACAAAATACATCAAACAATACAGACAACACTATGTATGCTGATGCTGAAAATAGCAGTTTGTGGTTAGAGATAGGTGATTGGAAGCTGTCTGCTTAAGTCCTGGATAAGAGGATTTGAAGTCACCGTTCCTGCTCTGTAAAGACTTGCTCAGTATTGCTAAATCTCATTAGAGAGTCCCAATATCCTGTTCACAGACAGACGTCTCTAATAGTTACAGGCCCAGCAAAGATGTTTTGGAAAAAGTTTCATTTCCTTTTAATGAAGATGCTCTTTGACCTCATTTGAGAAATGGCACCACTTGAACTTGTACTGCTGAAATTCTGTTGTCTAAGTAGGTGAGTACCAAAGGCTACCTGTAGGTTAATAGATTGTTATGCCACTGTGTTTTTAGGCATCTGAACTGTGAATTATATCACTGTTCTTTCAGTACTTAAACATGGCACAGGACGATGTTTCACCACTGCAGCACTTTGTGGTGGCAAAGAGGACTATCAGTGCTGTGTTTCACCAGCTGCTGGAGTTTGTTAGAGATTGTTCAGATTTTGTAGAAGGTAAGGACAAAGTTTTCTGCAGGATATTTATTAATAAATACAATGATGAACCATTACATTATGACCACCTATCCAATAACCTGTAGGATCCACAAAACAGCAGCCACACAGTGAGGTATTAATTCTTCTGGGGTATGTGGTACCATAATGTCAACAGCAGGTCCTTTAGTTCTCGTACATTGCGGGGTGGTGGTGAAGTAGCATGAATACGCTTTTCCAAGTCGAACCACAAATGTTGAACTGGGTGATTTCAGAGACTAAGGCAATAACAGAAATTCACCATCATGTTCCTCGAACCACTCCTTGACAGATCTGGCAGTGTGGCATGGCGCAATATCCTGTTGGTAGCGAGGGAACACAGGGAACACAGTTGCCATGAATGGGTGCACTTGGTCAGCAACGATGTTCAGATACCGGACAGCTGTCAAGAATTGTCTATTGAGATAATGGGGCCGAAAATGTCCCATGAAAACATCATCCACAGCATAACTGGCCTGTGTCTGCCCAGCAATGCATCCAGGTGCCATAGACTCTATTGGTAATCTGCGCTCGGCCGTCAACATGATGCACCAGGAATCTTGATGCGTCAGACCAGGCAACTTTCTAATCATCCACGGTCTAATCTCGTTGATCTTGGGCCCATTCATTGTCGGCAATGGCATGCAGTTAGCATCGGGACCCAGCTGGATGGTCGGCTACGCAGGCCCATACGAAAAAGTCTGTGATGAAATATGTGCTGTGCAGCATTGCCCTGGTCACCATTGTTGTAGCTGCTGGTAATTTGTCACACTGTGGCCTTCTGGTCGCTGTGAACAATGCGTGACAGTCTCCGCCTCCCTCTGGCATCAGTGTGTTGCGGACGACAGACGACTCGACTACGGATTCACACTTTTGATATGTACTCACTACACAGGCACGTGAGCAACCCACAAGGCACACCATTACCGAGACTGAAGTTCCAAGGTAGTATATACAGCTCTGTGAACTGCACCTGTGGCACCATTTGATTGCCAGGTGCACTCATTGCTCTAGGTTGAGGGTGGTCACTCAAAATGTAATGGCTCATCTGTGTATTTCTTCTTATTATTATTTCTTATAATTATTAACTTTACTGAACTCCATTAGATTCAATTTTAAATCCCAGAATTTCAATACAGACTATTGTATACTTTTGGACAATATCATGGTTTGTAGACACGGTAGTAACATGTAAATGTTATGGTGTATTACTATGGTAATCATTTAGTACTATTATTAGTACTATAATAAAGTGCCATTGTATTTCCATCTTATGGAAGCCTTCTGCTAAAATGCACTACGTCACATTACATCACTACACATGACATTACCATAAGCAAAGTCATAAATAACCCTTCAATATAACACTTGAAATTTAGCTCAGGAGCATCCCATCTAACTGGATCATATTTGAGTTGGTTCTACACTTTGTCTAGAGTCCACCTATGGCAAATTCAACTGCTGGTACTTGAGTTACTCTGTTTGAGATCCAGAAATCATGTGTGGTGATGGGAGAAACATGCAAAAGGATACCCATCACCGCAACACCCAAAAGCATCCCAACGGATGAAGTACGGTGGTGGTAACATCATGTGTTTTAAACAGCAGTACTGAAGGACTGGTCAGGGTAGAAAGAAAAACTGCAGCACAAAACAGAGCTCTTGACAGTTCACCCAAAAATGAAAAAGAAAATATTTTGAAGATTGTTGGTAATTGATTGTTGGTAAGTTCAGACTTGAACCCAATTTAAAATCTATGGAGAAACTCGAAAATGGCTCTCCACCAAGTCACCAACAGTCCACAATTCAACCTGACTAAGCTTGCAAGAATCTGCAGAGAAGAATGGCAAAAAAAACAACAACAAAAAATCCCAAATCCAGGTGTGCAAAGATATCAAAAATATCAAAGATATAAAAAATCCTTTTTTGCTTTGTCATTATAGGGTGTAGATTGATGTTAAAAATGTTTAAAGCATTTCAGCGTTAAAAAAAAATCATATAAATCAGCTAAGGCTGGTCCTGCTGTTAGTCTTTACTGTATGATGGTATTTAACGTGTGGTACCCAGAGACGTGGAAGAGTGAGGATCTTGAGCATGTAGCAGAGGAAAAACAGTGTCTGCAGATCCAGGCCTGCTCCAGGAAACTAACCACCATCAAAGATGTGTTAGCCCGCAGACATATGAAGGTGGCCTTCTTTGGCAGGTACAACTACAGTTATGACTAATCTAAGTTTACTGGTATCTAAACCAAATAGTAACAGGCTAGCAGAATGAAATGGATCATTAATGTTTACTTTAGCTCTTCAGCTGTTCAGCCAAGTTTTTTTTTTTTGGTACACATAGTTACTTTATACAAATCCATAAGTGAGGCACCAAAAACATAAACTTAATCTCTGTTTTTTTCTCTCTTTCATCTCTAACTTGGTTTGAGATAATATTGAATCAGAGAAGCTAAATGGATAGGTTGTTACTGGGTGTTATATGTTGTTTTTCAGGACCAGTAATGGAAAGAGTACAGTAATTAATGCCATGCTAAGGGAACGGGTTCTGCCCAGTGGAATCGGCCACACCACTAACTGTTTCCTGAGTGTGGAGGGCACAGACGGGGAACATGCCTACCTTACCACTGAGGACTCTGAAGAGAGTAAAACCATTGAAGTATGTCACAAGTTTCCAGAGCTTATTATGTTTGTAAACTACAGTTGTGCTCACAATTATTCATACCCTTGGTAAATATGATCAAAGAAGGCTGTGAAAATTCATCTGTATCATCAATCCTTTAGATATTTCATTTTAAAAATGTACTAAAAGCTAACCTTTCATTGAGAATAAGAATTAAAAATGGGAGAGAAATCTCATTATAAAAATAAATTCTCTAAAACACATTGGTCATAATTAATCATACCAATCAATTATCCAATACTTTTTGCAACCTCCTTTTGCTAAGAGAACAGCTCTGAATCTTCACCTATAATGCCTGAAGAGTTTAGAGAACATCTTACAGGAGATCAGAGACCATTCCTTCATACATAATCTCTCCCCATACCCTCAGAAAAAAAATTTCAAGCTGCATGTTGATGCTTCTCCTCTTCAGTTCACCACACTCATTTTCTATAGGGTTCAGCTCAGGGAACTGGGTTGGCCAGGGCAGAAGCTTGGTTTTGTTCTCAGTGACCCATTTTTGTTTTGGTTTTGATGTCTGTGTGTGGATCATTGTCCTGTTGGAAGATCCAACCATGGCCCGTTAATAAGATTTCTAGCATGGACAGTCAGTTTTTAATTTTTTATCCATTGCTATTTTATAGAATCCAATATGCCATCTATCTGAACAAGATATCCAGAATCTCTGGCAGAAAAATAGGCCCACAACATTAAAGATCCAGCAGTATATTTCATTGTACACATGGGGTACTTTTTTATCCCTGTGTGCACTAAACACATCTTTTGAGTGTTTGCTGCTAAAAGCTTTTTTTTTTTGTTTCATCTGACCATTGAACCCAGTCCCGTTTAAATTTCCAGTCATGTCTAGCAAATAAATATGCTGGAGTTTGTTTTTGGATGAGAGCATTTTCTTTTTTAGTTTTTACTTGAAACCTTCCCAAACAAAATTTTTTTTTAGGCTTTCTGACCCCAAGAATCAACTATTTTCTGCAGTTATCCAGCTGTGATCTTTGGAGTCTTTGGCCACTCAAACTCTCCTCCTCACCATGCATTAGGACGATATCGTCACACGTCCTCTTACTGTATTAGAGAAAAATATTTATTTTATAATGTGATTTTCCCCCACTTTCACTTTTTTTTTACTTTTAATTAAAGGTTAATTTTTTTCATTTTTGAATGAAAGATCAAGTGGATAAACAATGCGGATTCATTTTCACTGCCTTCTTTGATCATATTTATTAAGGGTATGAATAATTTTGAGCTATTTTTAATCTATATAAAATATTACAGTATGGCAAGTGTGGCATAAGGACAGTTTTAGGGGGAGTGTATGATAATACATGTCCATTTTTATCAAATTAAATATTATATCGTTTCTATTTTTAGTGGATTTTACTGTTGCTTTCTAAACTAATGCCATGGCAAGTTATGTAGGACATGTTTTATCTCACTTCTCAAGATAATGGCTTTATTTAAT
The DNA here is from genome assembly GCA_018155175.1 of Sinocyclocheilus anophthalmus. Lineage (NCBI taxonomy): Eukaryota > Metazoa > Chordata > Actinopteri > Cypriniformes > Cyprinidae > Sinocyclocheilus > Sinocyclocheilus anophthalmus. Next base: position 377,973 of record JADLZN010009471.1, on the reverse strand, counting down.
TATTTTTTAGGCATTTTTGCTTTTACTTTGATAGAACATTTAAGCAGCAACAGGAAGCAAAGTGGGAGAGAGAGTGGGGTGTGATCAGAAAAGGTCCATGAGCCAGGACTCAAATTTGGGACGCCCATAGCGCAACAGCACCATATGTCAGCGCACTGCCCACAAGGCTATCGTGCCAACATAGCTTCTTTTCTTTTTTTACACAATGCAAAATAAAGTTCCTTATGTCCTTATGACAATTTAAAAAGATAAATAACATCTGTGCATAAAGGTGTTACAGTGTTGTGGCTTGATTTGAATACTTTGTGTTCTACTTGTTGAACCTTAAAGTTTGTCATTATCATACAGACAGTCAATCAGCTTGCCCACGCTCTGCATATGGACAGGAACCAAGACTCAGGCTGTCTGGTCCGAGTGTTTTGGCCCAAAGCTAAGTGTGCCCTGCTGAGAGATGATCTGGTCCTGATGGACAGGTATGAACCCCTATGGGTTGTCAGAGCTGAGTTAAGGTTCTGCAGGACAGGTTTAGCACATGAACAACAGACCTGAACAATTGCTTAGCAGATACATAGACTTTTGCAAGGAACTACACAAGGTTTGATGTGTTGTGAAGAGGGCCAAGTGAAAGCACCAATGGATTTTGGCAGTGCTGTTCTAGGTATCATGGGTGGTAAAAGCCTACTTGGTTTACAGGGAAACTTGTCTCATTTCTGATTTCTGTTTGCAGAAATGAAAATCAGACTCCAACTTGCCTGATCTAATTAGCAATAAAGAATGATACATGATGTGTAGTGTGATGAAATATTAATAACCCACACTCTTCTCACTCTGCAGCCCAGGCACAGATGTCACATCAGAGCTGGACAGCTGGATTGATAAATTTTGTTTAGATGCTGATGTCTTTGTGCTTGTGGCCAACTCTGAGTCTACCATAATGAACACTGTAAGTAGACAAACAGAGTAACTAATCACTACTCAGTACTCGATATACATAAACTTTGTTTTTCTTCATTTATTAGTATCAGTCAGTATTGGACATGTAATTGTGAATGTGCATTTCCACTATTTTAGATTCTAATTTAAAGTTTATGTTGAAAAATAGATTACTAATAATTAGGGCTGTCAGTTCAACGCATTAGCTTAATTAATTAGTTATGAAAAATAACGCGATTAAAATATTTTAATGCAGTTAACGCACTGGCCCCGCCCCCAGACCTGTACGTCATCTTACATTTCATAAAGTGGACTGTTGACAAATATGATGCAGGACAACAACTCCATAAATGCAGTTATGCCCTAAAAATGCAAGATATCGGGGCAAAAAAATGCCCCTGTATGAGTTTTTGTCTCATATTTATATCATACGATACCTGGAACTATCTGTATTTTGGTCATTATGACTTTCATTGACTGCATGAACAAAAAATACTGAGATGTTTCTCGAATTATCTTCTTTTATGTTGTATACTTTATGTTTGGCCATTGTAGCCAAAACATTTAACACAATAATAGGTTTAAATTATCTTTTGGGGGTATTTTCACAGCCAAATTTAGTTTGCGATTAATTAGATTAATTAATAGAAGCATTATGTAATTAATTCGATTAAAAATGTTAATCACTTGACAGCCCTACTAATAATGTAATAACACTAAATTATTATCCAATTGTATGCAGTAAACTATAATGTTGTGATGCCTTTAAATTTTATTCAAATTAAAATGAATTGTTGTTTTCCTTTCTTTTACCTAAATGTTCTTGTTTTTATTTGTTTCACTCTACTTCGAAAGGAGAAGCACTTTTTCCACAAAGTGAATGAACGCATATCAAAGCCCAACATTTTCATCCTAAATAATCGTTGGGATGCGTCTGTCTTAGAGCCGGAGTATCTGGAAGATGTAAGTTTTATAGCATATGACTCATAACCTATATTTATTAGTCACATGTGAATCACCAAACAAAGCTGCTGTACACAAAACTGCTGATTTTTGTATAATTTATCATTCCACTATCATACTTTTCAGATTTATACACTTAACACTTAAAAATTTCCCAACAGTGCTTAACAGTTGAGAAGTTAATGTATATTCACTTATAAATAGATGTGAAAATATATGGAAAAAGTTTAACTATAAGTTCATATATTTAAATGTTAATTCTGTTGATTTGTTACTGCTTCACTGCTTTTTTAGGTGCGGAAGCAGCACATGGATCGCTGTGTCAGTTTCTTAGTGGAGGAGCTAAAGGTAGTGGACCTTAACAAGGCACCTGACCGCATCTTCTTTGTCTCTGCCAAGGAGGTGTTGAGTGCCAGGATCCACCGTGCCCAGGGAATGCCAGAGACTGGTAGGCTCCACTGCTTTGGTCACACAGTGCAGAGCCTTCTGCTTTTGACACTGTTCTGGAGGGAGACCAGGAAAAACTAGGCCTAGCCAAGTTAAAAACGAGTGTAACAACCATAAAACACTTTGAGGCAGATGCTAATAAATCTTGGAGTGGCCCAATGATATTGAGAATGGTATTTGAGGTGCAACTTCAAGTGTGAAAAAATATGCCAAAATAATGCTCCATCACGCATGCTTCACTTCATATTTTATATATTGGTGGTATTATGGGGACCAAATGGGGCATATGCGTTTTATTTAAAGGCGGTGCTTTGGCTGAAGGATTCCAAGAGCGACTGATGGAGTTCCAGAGTTTCGAAAGAACATTTGAGGTGAGAATGTGCTCAAACTGTGGTGACTGGCTCCAGGATAATCATTGTCTGACAATGAGGCTGAAAACAATGAAGATTAAGAGGAGCTTCATGGAAAATGAGGCTTAGTCTTGTCTGTATGCTGTTTAGACTAGATGAGAATTTATGATGGCTTTACCCAGAAATGGTGTGACGTGGTGGCGGTCTCCTTAAGCAAGCTGGTTTGCATCGATTCAGGCCATGTGCTGCTGGCTCCCAGATGTGTGAGATATTTGGTGTTCCTCATAGATTCCAGGCAGCCATTCCTGTAGTGGCAATCCCTGAGCCAAGTTAGCAGATTTGAGTAGGTGAGCGTACCTCACATTCTTGTGATCCAGGGATGAAAATTCACAGTAATCTACTGTACAATGGCATTAATAGATGGGTATGTTGTGATTCAGCCATGGTAGCAGCTAATTATAAGAGGGGAAAGCATCAAAACAGGTCACACATGTTGATAGGCATAGATAAAATCTTACAGTTGGAATCATGTTTTGATTAGTTTTAATCGTGATGTGATCTCTGATAATTGTGGCACACTGATGGCTTAAGAACACACTTCATGGATTCCACAGGAATTTATATCACAGTCTGCCGTGAAGACCAAGTTTGAGCAGCACACAATCAGAGCCTGGCAGATCATTGAGTCAGTCAAGGCTATCATGGATGCCATCAATATTTCTTCAGCAGAAAAGAAGTAAGTTCCAAAACCTGTCTGCTTTATAAGGGAGGGCCTTTTTCCAAGCTCCCAAAGACAATAATTGGTACCACTATTGAACCATGGTTCTCTCACTCAGTGCAAAACCGTTTTGTTCTTTAGCATGGTATTTTGTTGTTGTTGTTGTTACAAATGGAATGTTCTGCTTTTTGAATCTCTGTAAATCCACAGAGTGTTCTCACTAGAAGAGCGTGAGGCTCTAATGGATCGGCTGGAGTTTGTGCGAAATCAGCTCAACTTCCTAACCGAGGACATCAAAGACAAGATAAAGGCCATCACTGAGGAAATGGCTGACAAGGTAACCTGCAGGTTCCACCAGTACCAGCATAGAGAGGAGCGCATGTGAGGCTGGGCAAGGCTTAGCCTTTTTCTGGGCACTGATCGGCAGAGGTGGAAAGAGTACTAAAATATTCTACTCAAGTAAAAGTACAATTACATTAATTAAATTTTACTTAAGTACAAGTAAAAGTATCAGTCTAAAAATCTACTCAAGTAAAAGTAAAAAGTACAGGTGCATCTCAATAAATTAGAATGTCATGGAAAAGTTCATTTATTTGAGTAATTCAACTCAAATTGTGAAACTCGTGTATTAAATAAATTCAATGCACACAGACTGAATTAAGTAGTTTAAGTCTTTGTTTCTTTTAATTGTGATGATTTTGCCTCACATTTAACAAAAACCCACCAATTAATTATCTCAACAAATTAGAATACTTCATAAGACCAAAAAAAAAAAAAAAAAATTTTTAGTAGGGCTGCACGATAAATCGCATGCGATATTTAACGCTCATCTTATCATTAAAGCCGGTTCTGTAATCAGTAGTAAATCATCATCACGTGCTTTCAGTTGGAGCAGCATTAACTACACAGAGCCGTTGTTCACCGACAAGCTGCGCAAAACCACGTTCATATTTTGCGCATGTTTTGCGCAGCTTGTCAGTGAACACCATATCGCATGCGCATTATCGTTCGCCCTAATTTTGAGTGAATTGTTGGCCTTCTGGAAAGTATGTTCATTTACGGTACATGTACTCAATACTTGGTAGGGGTCCTTTTGCTTTAATTACTGCCTCAAATTCGGCGTGGCATGGAGGTGATCAGTTTGTGCACTGCTGAGGTGGTATGGAAGCCCATGTTTCTTTGGCAGTGGCCTTCAGCTCATCTGCCTTTTTCGGTCTCTTGTTTCTCATTTTCCTCTTAACAATACCCATAGATTCTCTATGGGGTTCAGGTCTGGTGAGTTTGCTGTCCAGTTAAGCACACCAACACCATGGTCATTTACCAACTTTTGGTGCTTTTGGCAGGTGTGGGCAGGTGCCCAATCCTGCTGGAAAATGAAATCACATCTTCAAAAAGCTGGTCAGCAAAAGGAAGCATGAAGTGCTCCAAAATTTCTTGTTAAACGGTTGCAGTGACGTTGGTTTTCAAACAACACAATGGATCAACACCACAGATGACATTGCACCCCAAATCATCACAGACTGTGGAAACTTAACACTGGACTTCAAGCAATTGGGCTATGAGCTTCTCCACCCTTCCCCCAGACTCTAGGACCTTGGTTTCCAAATGAAATACACAACTTGCTCTCATCTGAAAGAGGACTTTGGACCACTGGCAACAGTCCAGTTCTTCTTCTCCTTAGCCCAGGTAAGACACCTTTGACGCTGTCTGTGGTTCAAGAGTGGCTTAACAAGAGGAATACGACAACTGTAGCCAAATTCCTTGACACGTCTGTGTGTGGTGGCTCTTGATGCCTTGACCCCAGCCTCAGTCCATACCTTGTGAAGTTCACTCAAATTCTTTGAATCGATTTTGCTTGACATTTCTCATAAGGCTGTGGTTCTCTCGGTTGGTTGTGCATCTTTTTCTTCCACACTTTTTCCTTCCACTCAACTTTCTGTTAACATGCTTGGATACAGCACTCTGTGAACAGCCAGCTTCTTTGGCAATGAATGTTTGTGGCTTAGCCTCCTTGTGAAGGGGGTCAATGATTTGATTGTCTTCTGGACAACTGTCAGATGTCTTCCCATGATTGTGTAGCCTAGTGAACCAAACTGAGAGACCATTTTGAAGGCTCGGGAAACCTTTGCAGGTGTTTTGAGTTGATTAGCTGATTGGCATGTCACCATATTCAAATTAGTTGAGATAGTGAATTAGTGGGTTTTTATTAAATGTGAGCCAAAATCATAAATTAAAAGAACCAAAGACTTAAACTCCTTCAATCTGTGTGCATTGAATTTATTTAATAAAAGAGTTTCACAATTTGAGTTGAATTAAATGAAATAATGAACTTTTCCATGACATTCTAATTTATTGAGTTGCACCTGTAGTTCATTTAAAATGTAATCACAGTAAAAGTTATTTTTTTACATTTTGACAGCGGGAGGGGGGCAAAAATGTGATAGGCCTATAAATCTCAAAATAGTTGTTTTTAATTAAAGGAACACTTTTACAAGTTAAACTGCAATATCCAAAAACATGTCAACACGTGACATTAAGACATTAAGGGAGGTATGTGAGATTTTAATGCAGACCATCCCACTGCAGAAAAAGCAAGTTATATTCTGGCTACCGACAAAACAATCTAAGAACAGTTTATGACATTTTTAATTGCTTTTGAAGGATTAGATAATCAAGACTTCACATTGGTTATTTCAGTAGCATGAGAAACTAAAATAATATTATTATAAATTATACAAAGAAAGCAAGCAAAGGACACTAAAGCAGTCCACGACGTCAGTCTAATGTGAGCTATGCACTTTTGCAAAAACTCCTATAATCACTGAAGCAAATCAATTGCTTGCATTTATTTTGCACTTTGTTGTTTATGATTATGACAGAATTTGCGAATGCAGATTCAGAATTCAGTCAGTAAAGCGCGCACACTTGAACAACTCCGGCGTTCTCCGCAGTGATGAATCTAAACGCCTCTGATTGGACATTGCATTCATAAACTCAACAGAAAGGTGTGTGAATGGTTATAATGCTCAACGCTGTATAAAGACATCTGATGCAACATGAGCAGATCTACTCTAAAATGTAACACTTCATTCATTTCACATTACACTTAATCGTGACCCCGCCGTAATGGTTCTCGCTTAATTGTGCAGGACACTTTTTGCACCTAATCATATTTTGGGGCCACATTTTTGCCCAACCCCATTAATTTCGACCCCTGGTGCCACCACCTTACCAAGTCCTGCTAGGGATTGCGATTTAACAAAAATTTATATTTTGATATTTTCTGGGTTTTTATTGATAACGATAATTAGACAAAATTTAGCTGAGAGTTGTTATCATGCTGGTATCTTAAGAATTGCCGTGGACAGCTGACTCTTAAAGTTTTTGATATTCTTCATATTCTGTGTGGTCAGTTCACAGCAGTGATAGAAAATCATTTCCAACAAGTTTTATGGGCATTTTTACCTTTAAGCCATTTTTACCCTTTATACATCCATTTTTTTCTAAAAGTGTGCATCATTTTTTGAGTCAAATTCTTACATTTAATCAGTTGGTTAGAATAAGACTTTTGGGCTTTTACCAGGCAAATTAAATCAGTATCAGCAAAATTCATCTTTGCAATCCAGACAGAAACTGCATCTGAAGTGGCATTTGATGTGTTTACACACTGTTTAATGCAAGACATTAATGCGTTTAACCTGCAGTTACAAATGCCGAAATAATGTTTTGATATATATGACATAAAATGTTTAACACTCTATTTGAAATTATTTATAAAAAATAAAAAATATACTTTAAATGTGAAATTAAATCCACCAGTAGGTGGTATCAAGTCACTGTTAATAAGTGAGTCATTGCGATGGAACTGAATCATTTAAACAGTTGATTAATTCAGGAACAAAACACCTTCATGTTGCTCAGAGACACAAAACTGTGCTATGGTGGCTGTGTTTGGAATAATTTTTGTTGTCGAAATAGAGCAAAAACAAGCAATATTGTGTCTAAAATGTACTTAACTTCTTGTTTTATTTAACTGGTGTAATAAAAAATCTATGTTATCGTGCTGCGTTTTGGAGAAAAAATTGCACTCTTTATGTGATATTGATTAACTATATGAAATGATACAAATATATACATTTTCTGTCCATATATCTTCAATTTCATGATCATTCTAAATGCATTTTAACAGACTGAGGGCTCTAAAGCGCACTGCCGCACTAGTCTAATCTACTCTAGCCAAGGCACTCTGTAGGAGGTTTTTGTTTGGTTTTTGGCAAAATATCGATAGTCAAAACGCAACTTTGTGAACAAACATTACATATTCTTGCAGACGATATATCGCACACCCCTAAGTCCTGCACCACTGTCTTTTTGTCTAATTTGTGCAAAACCTCTTTCATAAACTGTCAAAGCTTCATTTAAACCCACCACTCCACGATGCAAGTATTTAGCTTACATGCTTGCGAAGGGTTGATATCGTAAGTTTCTAACTGCTATTTTAGTCCTCCCTAGGCCAGGGTAGGCACCTTCTGTCCTAATAGCCGCATTCCTGCAGAGTTCATCTCCAACCCTAGTCCCACCCCACCTGAACAAGCTAATCATTGTCTTCAGGATTACTAAGGCTATAGGCAGGTGAGTTTTGTTTTCAGGGTTGGAGCTGAACTCTGCAGGACTGCGCCTCTCTAGGACCGAACTTGCCTACCCCTGCCCTAGGCAAACACTGCTTACACTGCATAGAGCTTAAATATGGCCAGGGGTTCACTTCATTTCCTTCGAGTTCAACTTCAGCAGAATATGACGGGGTTTCATTTTCAGCTGGGTCTGGACCACTAACACCTGTCTTGTCCATCTCCATCTTTCTTGTGATTTTAGCGCCCCAGAAATCCACCAGTTGTTCTCCTAGTTCTTGCAGGAGTTTCCAGGGGGCGATTTTTTTTACTCTGTAATTAATGTGTTTTAAAATGTAGCTAAGTACAATACTTCAAACAAAATATACTTAAAAGTAAAATGACTGATTTTAAAAATTATTTTAAAAAGTAGAAGTACACAAAAAAAACTACTCAATTACAGTAACGCGAGTAAATGTAATTAGTTACTTTCCACCTCTGCTGATCGGAAATCAATGGTGTTCACAAAATAATGCTCCTATTTGGCTGTGGTGAATAAAGTGAAAATGAAATGAAAAGTGTTAATGGTGGCATGAAATTTAGAACCGTTCAGATCAGTCATTGTTGAAATTCCAGATTTTTGTACAGTGCATGTGTGCGCTGACTGAATTCTGCACTCTCACGATTTCTCTTTCCTCATCATAACATAAAGGCAGATGTAGGTACAATGAAAGTACGTTTTTATTAAGGGGTCATCGGATGCCCATTTTCCACAAGTTGATATGATTCTTTAGGGTCTTAACGAAAAGTCTATAACATACTTTGGGTTAGAATTTCATGTAGTGTAAAACAACACCCTTTTTACCTTGTCAAAATCAGCTCTGCAGACATCACCCCGTTTCAGTGCATGTCCCTTTAAATGCTAATGAGCTCTGCTCTCCTCGCCCCTCTCTTCTGTGGGGTGACCAGCCATGCTCGGAGAGACTGTTTTCTTTATGCTGGGTACAGACATAAAGATTTTTAAATCTTATATATGATCTTCACAAAGTGAGAGCCCACAAACCTACAAAAATCGAAATCCTAGATTTACCCGTTTTGTTCCTATATGTGTGGTGTGTCCACGATGTTCCCACCCCACATCAGGATTTCTGATGTAAATATTCACATTTTTAATAGTGCTATTCGCCGAGTCGGGCCCTCTGACGTTTCTTCTTCCAATCAGATTCAGTCACACTTACACACCTCAACCAACGTAACTCGGGAAAAAAAGATAATCTTTAATAACCCCAAGATAATCGGGACTTACCTAGGATTGTCGAAGTGGAGAAATCGGCCCAAATCACCCGATTACCTTGTGTGTGTAACCCAGCATTAGCCCCCGCGAAACTTGCTACTACTGTTTGAGGAAAGGCCGATTGCAAGATTCATAAAAACCCCGTATACCACTATTCTGTTGTAAGTGAAGCTAGATCCGAATTATTCCCGCGCGAACATTGATGCATTTATGTAGATCGGGGGCGCATTAGAGACAAATGTAATCCACTGCGTCTTCAGAGGCTCATATGTCGGTAGTAAATGACGACTGCTATGTTCATTATTACATCCAACAACAAAACACCTCAATGGCTATGGAGACATTCTTGTCTACTCCTGGCAGTCTGATTGTTACAGCTCACTCAGGGCGGGTCTAAAGTAAGACGGCAGTGTCAATCAACTATCGTGGGGAGCGGCCCCTTTTTCTTTTCCCGTGTGGCGTCCCACAGGACAGACTGAGAATGCCTGATTTGAAAAAGGGATATTATTTTTAGGGATTAAATAAAAACCACTGGGTGGATATTTATCATTAAAGGGTAGATGTGTACACACACTGCCAACACACATTTATGTTCAAACAACATGTAAAAATGCATTTAGCATCATATGACCCCTTTAAATTGTGATAATATTGAATCCAAAATAGTTTTATTACATAACCCTTTCTGTATTTTGCCTAAAAAGCCAGAGTTTTATGATATGTATTTGCAACCACTTTTGATGCTCCAAGGCAAAATAAACCACCTTTTCTTTATTTTATAGCGAGAATAATATAACATAGGATGTGATATAATCCTTCAGTGATATAATACTGCACACCTGTTAAACGTAAAAATCTAAAATATGGTTTTGTGTAGCATGCAGTAAAACGTAAACAAAGGTTTACAGTTGTGACATTTTCTCTGCTGCTTGAATTTGTTCTAAACAATTAGTTCTCACAAACAAATATAAGATAGGCCAAATAAGTTCTTCTTGTTGAAAACCTAACCAAAATTAAAAATATTTTGCTTATAATTTCTGCACAGGAGAGACTTGGTGTTGTTTCCAAACAAAAGGAAATATATCGGTATCGGTATTGGCCAAAATGAGTTGAAAAATATCGGCATATCTATATCGGCTAAATCCAATATCATGTATCGCTAATTTAACAAACTGCAACCGTCAAATCCCATTGGCAAGGCAAAGCTGACTGCTACTTGCGATAAAAGTGATTTGACACATTCTCCTGATAATTTGAAGAAGTATAGGCCTATTGTTAAAGTGCCCCTTAGCCATCAAAACCTGCAAATTAATTTTTGTCGCATACAAGGCAGTAGTACCTCCACTGGTAAAATACTTATTTTGGTTAAGTAGCGTCTGTATCTAACCTCATGTTTTCTACATGGCCAATTGAAATCTCACTGCTGCTCTTCTAGGTGTCCAATGCCATGGTGGAAGAGATTCGTTGCCTGTCTGTTCTTGTGGATGAATTCTGCTCTGATTTTAGCCCTGCACTGAATGCCATAGCCCTGTACAAAACTGTGAGTTTTTTAAGTAATTTATGTTAAAGCCAGATTAGAAAAAAACATGAACTTTTGAAGCATGAAACATATACCAAAGAAACCCAAACACATGAGCTTTGTGAGTGAGTGTGTTCTATTCACTGACTCATGCCTAGAAAGTTAAATAATAATAATAATGTTTATTAAAACAGATAAACACGACAGCAGACAGAAAAACAAAATACAGATAAACATGAAATCTATGGCATTAATCAGATCATACAGTCAGAGATCAGACAAACAAGAAAGGAAAATATATGTTTTAAGGTGGGTTTTGAAATCTTGTAATGATGAAAGATAACGAATGTGTTTGGGAATAGAATTCCAGAGTGTGGGGGCAGAGACACAAAATGCTCGTCCACCAAACGATGCTAACTTGTGGCATGGAATTAACAGTAGACCAGTATCTGAAGAGCATAGTGTGTGAACTGGAGAGTAAGTATGAATGAGATCAGAAATATACAGAGGGGCGAGACCATGAAGTGCCTTGTAGATGATGAGGAGTATCTTGTATTGAATATGATAGGAGAGAGAGGAGTCAAAGATTACAACCAGATTTTTAATGGTAGTGGAAGGTTGAACCAAGGTACCAGCAATGTTAACATTGTCGACACAGAAGTGAGCTACATTTTTTGGTGAACCAACAAGAAGTAGATCTGTTTTATCAGTGTTCAGTTTGAGAAAGTTACTGGTCATCCAAGCATTTATTTCATTAATACAAGCCGATATGGAGTTGGTGGGAAAAGGAGAGTTGTGTTGAGAACTGATATAGAGCTGGGTGTCGTCTGCATAGCAATGGAAGTTGAGGCCATGATGACAGATAATGTTACCTAAAGGAAGCATGTAGGTGAATGAAGAGTAAAGGCCCGAGAACAGAACCCTGAGGAACACCATGAGAGGGAGGGGCAGTAGAGGACTTAGCCTGGCACACAGCGATGTAATGTTGACGGTCAGACAGGTAAGAAGTGAACCAAGATAAGGCAGTTCCAGAAATACCTGTATAGTTACCTGTATGAACTCTGCAGTGACAGCTGTCTGTGTGATCAGCGTAACTAACAGCATTGATAAGCTGGTCTCTGATGTCCTGCTGTTCCCTATGCACAGGAATGGTTCACTTAAGGCTACAAACATTCTTAATTAGACTAATTTACAGGCTTTTACACAGCTGTATACCAAGACACAATGGTGCATACATTTTGTACTAAAATATGCATAAATTATAATAAATCCAGTGTAAATGTATTTAATGTCATATCTGCACAGCACTCTCAATGTACATTTTATGCTATATGTGACACTTCAGATTCTGTTAATTAATATGTTAATCAGTTAACATTATTTTAAATGGATTATACAATTTGGAATGAAAATAATAATAATCAGATCCAAAGACACACCTAATATATATATATATATATTATATATGGCCATTCACAGAATTGGTTCAAACACGCGTCCCACAATCAAAAACACATTACAGCTTTACGTAATGAATCTTAGATGTTTATTAAGGTCCTTCTATTATATATTGAAACCCACAATAATATTTAAAATATTCGTAAGCTTAATATATATAAAATCATCATTTATCGAGTACTTTCAGTTGGGAGGCGGCTGTCCCGAACCCTAACCCCTAAAATTCAACTTATGAAAATATTGAAATAATTTTTGTATTTTTTCATTGTTGTTTTTAAAAATATCTTTTTGATTCTTTTAAAAAGTGAAGTTAAAAAAATATATTTATTTTATATTTTCTTTGTAAATCATGAAACTTTATGTAAAAAAAATGTGTCCCGCATTTTTCATGTCACTACCGAAACTGTATGTTTTAGTCCACTGGCCGAGACTGATTTTAACTAAACCCATACATTTATGATCAGTAATATTCCTGTTTCCCCCTGTCTCATTTCTACAAGGTGTGAGTAGATAGGTCTCATCATTTTGAGGTAATTATGTTCAAAAGTCTGAAAAATCTAGGTGTAACTTTAAGGAACATCACTACCGAACACCTTTTTTTCTGCAATTAAGCACACTTTTTTGGGAGTTATTCCATAACATTTTGTTTGTATATGTATACCACTGTTTAGGACTGTGCTAGCTAACCATGTGCTGATTAGCTAGGTTCAAAAGTATCTAAAATGGTCACTTCCAAAACAGTCACTAACAAAACATTTGGTGGAGTTTCAGTAGTGACATCTTTGTTTTTTGGGGGTTATCCCATAGAATTGTCACTACCGAAACAGTAACGACTGAAACATGTCATCATTGTTTCGGTAGTGACAAAAGGGAACACATAATTCTCATATTTGGGGGAAATAAACACAATTTTTATTTCCCCCAAAAACTGTTTTGTGTTTTAGTATGTTTTAGTAGTGTTTTAGTTTGTGAGTTAAAATTCTGTAATGTGATGTGGTTGCTACCAAAGCATTACTGTCACTACCGAAAATGTGCTCACTACCGAAACATGGGATGTTTTGTCAAAAATAAAGTATATAGAATTACCAACGAATTAGAAAAGATAATAAGAGGGTTTTTCATTATCTAACAATGAAAAAAGACCATAATTGTGTTTGTTTGCATTTTGCAGAAGCTCATGGCCTATGTGGAGGAGAGAATGCTGAAGAATTTGGACTTGCGCTGTTCCAGCAGTATAAATGACTACGTGCTGTCATCTCAGAGAGACATCATGGGTACACACTTATGCACAGTTTTCACTTCAGACACAAAGTCTCCAGTAAACAAGCTTTCCCTGGCAAAGAATATTTTAGACTGCTGTCAGCATTGACAGTCCTGTCCTGTCATTATCATGCCTAGACACGCTACGTCCTCTGCTGCCCCCTGCTGCCCGAGGTCAACTACACCTCCCCAACAGGAAGTTCAGTATTACCTATGACCTCAACTTTGCCAGGCTCTGTGAAGACTTTGTGGAGGACATCAACTTTCATTTCTCACTGGGTCTTACATTTTTGGTGAACCGTTTCCTAGGGCCTGGTAAAGCAAAACAAGCGTTGAGCCTATTGGATCAAAAATTGCAAGTAACTGTCCAAGTGTTTTTGTATTTGTTTGTTTTGTGTGTGTGTGTGGGGGGGCACTTGCTTTAATGATCTCTAATAGCAAACATATCAAACATAAATAGGCCTAAAGTGATGTAATATGCTTCCTTGGGGACCCAGGTCCAGGAGGAGTTGGCTATGTCCATGGCAACAGGGTTGGTCTCTCTCACTTCCAGAGCATCAGTTGGCATGCTGGTCATTGCTGGAGTGGTAAGATATATTAGATTAAAAATGCTTTACAACAGGACTTCTTTAAGTTCTATAACATTCATTATAAATACAATCATGTAAAATATACTTGTGTGGTGCCATTTTTGGACAGGTGTGGCGTTCTGTGGGATGGAGGGTTATTGTACTTTCTGTGAGTCTCTACAGTTTGCTATACCTGTATGAAAGACTGACCTGGACCAACAGCGCTAAAGAGAAGGCGCTTAAGCAGCAGTTTGTGGACTTTGCCACTCAAAGACTGCAGGCCATTTCACACATTATCAGCAGTGACTGTGGACAGCAGGTGCAACAGTGAGTGACAAGACCTAACAAAAATTGATACATTCAAAACATAGTGAAAATTCTATCATTTACTCAACCTTGTGCCATTCCAAAGGAGATGTTTAACAGAATGTTCTGGCTACTCTTTCCTCTGCAATTACTCTGAATAGGGACTGAAGTTTTGAAACTTTAAAAAAAAAAAAAAAAAATTACATTTGACTCCACTGCTTCATATATTAGTTTTATAAATAACAACACCTGGATGGTTGCATGCATATGCACAGAGAAGACAGACAAATGTGTAAAAAGAGAAGTGCTCTTTGCTGTAGCTTGCAAAATGTCATATATATGCCTTTTCCTCAGTTTTGTCCTCTATAAGGACATCTATCCGTCACAAAAAAATTATGATCTCATTGATTCCTAATGAAATGATTAGGAATCATTTAAATCAAATTCTTACAATAGTGGTAAATGTGTCCAGCTACATCAGCAGCATTCTGTGAAATTCTGTGAGCAAAAGAAGGTTAATTGTCTATAGTCAATAGTGTAAGGGATGTATGAAGCACAGCTCAAATCAAAGTCACTTTCAAACCAAGCAACTTTCAAATTCCCCATGAACCCTATGCAGAATCTGCATGTGGAAATTTTTGTCCTCACACGAAATTCCCATTAGTATGTTGATTCCTATGAAATGACTAGATTTCACCAGTGAAAATTTGCCAAATAGTCAATTTGACCATATCTTTATGATACAAACACCATATATGGAATTACAGCAGAAGCATGAGTGTTCCGAATCTACTTTTTGATTTCCCACTTCAAACTAAAATGATCCAGCAGTGACCCTTTTATCCAGCTATTTAAATCTGTCCATCAACTTTGCACACTGAATAACATGGACTTATGTGACACATCACCTGCCTTTCCCAGCATTTAATCATGGCAATGTTGAGTGAATATTTCATCCACAAGGTGACAGCTGAAAAGACAACGCTGCACTTCACCGACCTGCATACAAACATATTGAGATGTTTGAAATATTGGTTTATATGATCTGTAGGATGAGTGTGTGTGGGCGATGTGTGAAGAATATGCCTCTCTGTGTTCTTGCAGGGAGATGGTGGCCGTCTTTACCCGCATGTGCCAACAGGTTGACAAGAGCGAGATGGAGCTTGAAACAGAGATCCGCAGACTCAGCGCCAGGATTCAGCGCCTGGAGAGTGTCCAGAGACACTCCAAAACCCTCAGGTAGAACAGTCATGATGTGCGTGAGAGAGAATGACAGCTCATACGGGAGATAATTGCCTTTAATTGAAAGCAAATCCTTGTCAATTGGTAATTCTGTAGGAGTAAGCACAACAAAGGTGGGGCTGCATCATATAACAGCATTTCATGTTTATTTGCTAATTTTCTACATTACAACTTGCAGTTGTATTTTATGCTATATTTTCTGACTTAAAGCTGATGTAGTTTTAAATAGCTAAAATATGTTTTTTTCTATCCCAGCTTAATAGTAAGCCATTTGTAGATTGATTCTTCCAAGGCCTGCCTCATGAAGCGAGTTGAACAAAACCAGCAGAATTACTTTCTCTGAAGATAAAGATCAAATTCAAGTGAATTTATATAAATCCAAAACAAAACTGTAATTCTAAAAGTATTTTTATTGTATACAAATATAAAAAGTATGAACATCATTGCTCATATGTAATGCATTAAGTATCTGTAGACCTCAATACATCTTCAAATGCTAAAAAAAAAGAAGTCAAAGTTGGTAATAGTCCAGGTATCATTGGCCTGTATCAATTGCATAAAAAAAAAAAAAAAAAAAAAAAAAAAAAAAAAAAAAGTCAACTATGTGCCTAGAGTTGAGATGTGGCTTCATTCAGTATCTGTCTCGAACCTAGAACAAAACTTTCCCAACTAGATTAGTGTTAGTCACTGTGCCAATAAACACCGCTAAGAAACATTATTCAGACAGAAAAACTTGCCACTTAGACCTGGTTTGTGCGGCAGGTCTCTGAATAGATTGAGCATCCAAACCACTCCAAACACATCAACACTGGCTCAAACAATAGTAGCAAAATAGAGCAAAATCAGGGGAGGGTTCAGGAAAAAAACAGCATACATTTTTTTTGCAATTGTCATTGGTAATACAATTAGTTCAGAAATCACATAATTCAGTTTTATGTGGCCTGAAACGATAACATTTGTTTTATTCCCAGGCATAAAGCCACTGATCTGGAGTCACAACTGGAGTCTTTTTCAGCACAGTATCTGCAGACTCAACATTAACTAGAGCAGCAAGAAACTGGGAACGAGTAAGACTGTCCTCCAGTGTTCAGTGCTGGAACAACCCAACGCCTGCCGAATGGAAAATTACATGGAATCTTATTTATTTCAGTTCAAGATGTCAAGATTTCTCATTGACAAACAACTAATTGTAGCAAAGTAATAATGTGTAGACAATCTCTTGATGAAAAGCATTTATTGGTTATGACAACAAATAGTAACAGGTTTTACTGCCACTGTACGAATACAAACAAATTCTGTTAAAAAATAAAATAAAAAAAGATCTCACAGCAAGAGATCATTGTTTTCGGAGCCAACATAAAGCAAATAATACAAATCTGTTTTCAATAAAGCATTTAAAGTGAATTAAGAGGAATGTGTGTTTGAATCAAGAGGCAGTTATGTCTGCTGGTTTTGTCCATGATATACACACACACACACACATACCAGGGAGGGACAAAAATCGCAGAACTAATAATTACTGAATAAGTGAATTAAAATCAAAAAATCATCTGGTTTTAAATCAAGTAGTTACAGCATATGCAGGACCATCCAGATATTTTTGCCCATTACATCAGCAAGGATCATTTATTTTGCACCACAAACAGAATACCCATAAAGGAGTAGATCTATTGCTATATAAAATACATCAAAACCACTATGAATCACGCACGCTTGCTTTTTGGTAAACTACAATTTGTTTGAGGGTTGGTGACAGTCTGTTGTTAATATGCTTAAAAGATTGCACTTCGGTTATTTGTGTCCTGTATGTTTATAAATGAAAAGGTTTCTGTAGCAAGTGAAAACACAGCTAACACACAACACTTTAATGTGGTACATTGAATCTAACTGAATCTGTGATCACGCTACAGCAACCGCTGCATTTACTTCTGCATTCACTTTCATTTTTAGAGTTGAAGGCAGGGTATTTCTTTGTAGTATTGTGATCAATTGTTTGACATGAACTGCTGCCAATCTGTCTTGGGGTTTCAGTGCAGTAATTTCAATGCTTGTCAGCATAACCACCTCTGTAAAAACAATTCCGATTCAGAAAAATTAAGCTCTCACTTCCTCTAGCATGAAGGCCATCACATGGAAAGCAAATGTTGCGAGGGAAACCTTTATCAAAAAATATAAATATTTAGGCCTCACGTCATAAGTTATGTGCTGAGTGCCTACTGTAAATGAAAGAAAAAGTGATTGCAAAGATCAAGATAATATAAGCTGCACCATTTAATACGATAGTTCTAACACAATCATTTTCACAGTTGGTAACTACCTGCACGCTGATTTAATACCGTTAAGGTTTTTGTAAACGCAAGCAAGCAAGCAGTTTTTTCCCCCTCTGAGTCAGTGGATTGTGGTATTGCTAGCACAGTGTTTGATCTTATCCATAGGATAAGGCTCAGTAAGCTAGCTGAAATATCCATAGGATATTATGTTGCCTGCTCCCTACGGTCATATTCATGTACTTTATGGACTAACTGGCAAGTTCAGGTTGAACTTCAAATGTAACGAATGTTCCGGATTCAATACGCGCTAAGGTCAATGGTATTAGTCTTCACAAACACACAAAAAGCAACAATCATGGATAAATGAAGACACAACAAAATCAATAAACACTAAAAAAAATACCATTTAAAAGTATAGCAACTCAAATTGCACATTGTATTAACATGAAACTAAAATCATAACAATATCATCTCCTGTTATGACTATAAAGTCAGTAAACTCAATCAAGAGGACAATAATAGGAAAAGAAAAAATACATACAGAAATGATGTTGGTAATGACAATTTACAAAACCCAAATTATACAAATATAACTGTCAAATTTACACATGTGCTGTACATTATTTATTTTAATGGCAAGTGCCTCATTTTCCCAGAAAAAGCAATATGTACCGTACATTATTGATTGTATTGTATTGAAACTGGAACATACCTTCAAGTCAATTAAACACCTACAAAGGCTATACCTTGAGGAGAATTGGATGTCATATCAATTATGTTAGTTTTACTAAATCAATTCAGGTTAAAACCCTTTTGGCCTTCATTGCACTATGCAAAGTTCTTCATGTACCTTAACCGCCTAAATGTTGTAAACACTCAAAACAGGAGGATCATAACTTCCACATTTGTTGGATGTCCTTTCATATCATAAGTAACTGCATGATTGAAATGAAATTTATCCGATGAACACTAAATGTCATATATTAAACACCTGAAATAACACAAAACAATACAGAATACTGAATGCAATCTTGTATTGGAAATGTAAGTATCGTTAATGTCAAAAACTTGCCTGGAAAAAAAAAGCCCAAAACTAAACAACCACAATGAAACGCATAACCTTTGTACAGATTTGTATGTGCTCACAAAGCCAGCCTTTACATTAATTCACACTGATTGGCACAAATTTAAGGTGATTACTGATAGTTCAAGTGAAAAATTACTTACTTTTAAGGCTTGCTTTTTTGTTGTTGTTTTACTGAAACAGACAGAGGGCTATATACCTTCAATACACACATTTGTGACTAAATACACACAGTGTAGCTTGTGGTCCATGACAGTTTTTTTTTTGTCATAGAGCTGAAGCACATTAATTCAAATACGTGCAGAAACACCAGTGTGTGCAGTCTCACGTGACTATTTTCTAGTGCAAAAGCATACAGTCCTAGCTAGGTCTTCATCTCAGAGGGCAGGTGTTCATAGTGCATGTAGAAAGGCAGACAATGTCAGAGTGGCAGTGACCAAGGCCTCTTGTTAGGTATCAGGTTGCAATTCCAGCCTGCTCACCAATGGCAAAGTCTCACAAAGCATCAAGGCCATGCTTGGTGTTCGGATCAAACCAAAAGACTTAACCTTAAACTTTCCAGAAATAGTTTTGCTTAAAATTTCATCACGTACTCAGCCTCAAGTGATTCCAAAACCATATGATTTTTTGTGCATCCACGCATGTAAAATCACCATGAAAGTGGCCCATATGATGGGTGTACCACTCCATGTCGTATGAAGACATACAACAAATTTTTGTGAATAACAGACTAAAGTCGTAATTCACTAATAACTGAGTGTTAATGAAAGGTTTCATTCTGATTCAGCTCATGAGTTCATTCAGCCCACTCAATTTGGATTAAGTGGCTAAATTTAGATTACCAACTTAAATTTCATTATTTTGTACGTCCTCAGACGACTTGGAATGTAGAGTCATCTGGAATACTTTCATATCGGTTTTAAGGGGTTTTTGGATCCATTAAGCATAAATGCATCAGTACTCATATATTGTGATTTATTGGAAAACAGCAGTCTTCTTTAGTATTGTTCTTTTGATTTTACCAGAAAAAAACTAAAGTCATACAGGTTTGGAACAACATGAGGGTGAGCAAATTACAACAAATTACACTTGTGGGTGAACTATACCTTTAACCATATATGTATCATATATCCAGCAAAATAAATATGGAAAGCAGCAAATCTCAGATGGTACATATAGTGATAGTAAAGACAGATGGACAGACAGGCTGATAGTAAATCCTTCTGTGCTGTCTGTAATGCAGTTTAATACACTGAAACACGCCAAACATTACTGTCAAGCTTAGAGGGTGGCAAACACAAGCTCAGTGGCATCAGTGTTTCTCTCACAACTACACATTACCAAGCTGAGCCTGAACCATTTATGAAAGAATAGACCCAACACTGATGCTACCTGATGCAAACTAAATTAAGGTTGAGGGCCAAACACTTATGGCCTACAATACTGTGGCAGCCTAATCCCTTAGTTAATTACACTGGCCACTGTGTCTGGCAAATAGCACTGTGATTGGGGACAAAGAGAAACAAAATAAGCAGGAAAAGAAAACAGGGACAGTTAAGACACCCATCACGAGTATCCACACATCCAAACACTGTCAGAAGTGCATATGTTACACATACAAGCACACAGAATGGCAGATATATACTGTACACAACACAGTCTGTCCCCCACCTCGAGTCAGACATCAAGCCAGAAAGACAGAGAGCCAGTGGAGGCTCATCACTGTTGGTCCTCACCTCTTTGACTGACTGCAGGATGGTGGGATAATGCGGTCTAAGAAAGAGAGAAGATGAAGAAAACTAGGTCATCTATAAGGAGGAGATGGAGAGGGAAGGGTCCTCTGTGGCAGCGGTGCACTACAGTGATTGTGTGATCAGAAAGAGTGGCTCCCGAAGTCCAACCCAGTGAGGTCAGTTCCATATCCTAAGGAAGCTGTCCCAAGAACCGGTGGCCACAGCCATGCCATCACTGGTTACCCCCAAACAGCTGACTCTGTTGTCATGCCCAGCTAGAACACCTTCACAGACAAGACCAACAAAAATAGCAGAGATAAGTATCATACAAATCTTACGGCACATGAATAAGTGTGGCTGTCTATTAGGGGTGGGAATCGCAGGGTACCTCACGATATGATACGAATCACGATACATGGCCCTCGATACGATAATATCACGATACAGCATCATCGATTACTGCTGTAATCGATATATTGCTAGACAATCCTATAATGATACATCACAATATCTGTCTATGAAAACAAAATGCCTGTGAAAAGGTTAAGTGCAAGTTTTCTCTCTTTAAGTCCAAACTTAGAAAATAGCACAAAAGTTCTGTAAATCAAATTTAACATGCCAAGTAAATTAATATTTTTTTTCTTGGACTTATTAAAAGCTTACACTTTTCTTTGTGGGAAAACCAACACATTTAACTGCTTATCAACTTTATTTCAAAATTTACCTGGAGTGCTTTCTTAACCTTTCCTCTCCTCTTATCATTAAAACGGAGACTCGCACGTGACGTGCAGGGAAAAAATAGCCGTTCACATCGTGTCTTTTGCACGCTCAAGTTCATTGTTTCAAATGTAGACATGCGGCAAGCACACTTCTGCGCCACATTACGGCTCTGACAAGGTTTTGTTACATCATCCATGCCATAGGTGCAGATTTATGTTTCTGCCGAACGGTGCCCACTACCCACACTTCATAACGCGCACTTGTAATATCTGAGGGAGAGGGAGAGAAAGGGAGAGCATCCAGTTTTGTTGACAAAACTGGACGCGCCGGCGCCACTCTCTCTCTCTCTCACTCATATAGTGAGGGAAATGCACCTGCGATCTTCACGGACTGAATATGTGCTCTGCAATAATGACAACATGATCAGTGCCTATGGTCCACGCTGAGAGCTGTTCTGGGGCAGTTTTTTTTAGTTCTAATCTCCATAAACACAGGGCTCTGAAGTCTCGCGCATTCACCGTGAGACATGCATTTCAACCAGTTCACACGCCCTCACGCCACACCTTGTATTTCTCACGCTGAGAAGTCCTGCTTTACAGGCTGTTAATGGACGAGGCGCAGGCTTGCAGAGGGAAGTTCTCTGCCGAGTTCATAGCTGTCCTGAGAGTTAATGCCACCTACCAGCCAATATCAGAAATTATCATTTGTTTTCAAGTAAATTACGTGATCCTGCTACAATCACGTTCGTATAGGAAACATGGATGCGCACACACTGGACGAGGAAGCTAGTGGAAGCGTTTTGTGCAGTCGAGGCGGTGGTCGAGTTGCAGTCTTGGAGCGGACGTTGCCATTTGTATTTACTAAACCCCTTCATTTAAAAAAAAAAAAAAAAAAAAAAGCTGGAAAAATCACTTGCCTGTGATCAAAGACAGTGAGAGCTGATGTTGGGGAATACAGCCAAATGCTAAATAGCTCTCCAACAGCTTTAACTAAGTTACAAACAAACACTTGCAATACAAAATGCCATTCATAAGCTAAGATGTACTTCTGCAATCCTACTGTATGTGTACAGTGTGTACATTGAGCACTGCTGTTCAGTTGGCTCCTTTGGGCCAAATTTCTCTTTATTTTTGATACATTTGTATTTTTGAAATATATAAAACATTTTATTTTATTTGTACGAATTTGACTTTTATGAGATTTACCAGTTGTTATAATTTCTATTTTGTGCTGGTCAATTATGAACAATAGTTAAATTCGAACTTCAAGCAAAAACGTTGCCGCTGCTGCAAATATTTGAATGGCTCCTCCCCTAACATACTCTCACTCCAACTTTTGGCTAAAACTTGGAACCCCTGTAAAACCCTGTTATATTATATTATAATTATATAGTATTATATACTCAGAGAGAGAGAGAGAGATAGAAGAGGAGAGCGAGAGAGAGAGAGAGAGCAGTAGAGCTATGACAGTGGCTTCATGGTTGCTCAGAGCGCTTTGGAAAGAAGGGGAAAATGGTGCAGCTGCAATTTCCATGCATTTTAGACGCTGGGAGCAGGGGAAACTATTTAAAAATGCCTTATTGTATTAATTATTTGGGCCAGTGTATCGATTCTCGTATCGCATGGAAAAAGACAACGATAGATCATCATATCAATATTTTGTCCCACCCCTAATGTCTATGTGAATCACATATGTTCAGGGTTCGTCCTGGGGAAAGAAATGGTCTTCTGTAGTTACACAAGTTAAGATTTGCTAAATTGTACATTGCTGTCATTCCACTATATAAAGACTAGTCTGAAGTAATGAGATTTATTGTGATTTTCTGTTGGCCCTATTTTGTCTACTAAGCTGCTGAGCATGCTCATAACCTTTTCAGTCTGCTGATACACAAATTAAGCAAACTAGGAAAGTTCCACAAAACAATTATGTAATGCTAATACTCAACTTTATCAATCAGAATGATTTCATTCCGTTTTAAACAAAAGGTCTCCATGTGAACGTGGCTAATGTAATTCAGATGGGTTGCACAGGGTTTGTGGTCTGCGCTGTGTTGTCCTGTTGCTTGGTTAGGGCTGTTATAGGTGCTTGCTTGAGTTTTTTCCTGTGTGGTCAAAAGGGTTGTATAAAGTACTGACCTGCACGCTCTCCCTTTAGAGTATCCCATACATTGCAGTTGAAGTCATCATAGCCGGCAAGCAGCAGGCGGCCACTCTTAGAGAAGGCCACAGAGGTGATCCCACAGATAATGTTGTCATGCGAATACATCATCAGTTCCTGGTCTGCGCGAAGGTCAAACAAACGACAAGTGGCGTCGTCCGAGCCTGTGGTGAACGCATTACCATTTGGGAAGAACTGAAGAAATGAGCACAATTGAAAATGGATATGAGCATTTTCAAACTAACAGTAAACAGTAAGTATTATGAAAGCATTGCACAGGCTCAATAAACCAGTATCAGACACTGCTGAAGACTTTTCTCTTTGACACTCACACTGACAGCATTTATATCAGAAACATGTCCCGTGAAAGACTGTCTGCACATTCCATCTCGGATGTCCCACAATTTCGAGGACGCATCACAGGCACCTGACACAAAAGTCCTAGAGTCTGGGCTGAGAGACAGGCTCATCACATCTCCACTGTGCCCTGTGAATGTGGTGGTCTGCTGACCAGTCTCAATGTCCCACAGAGCACTGCAAAGGAGAAAGACCACCAAACTGACAACTGAAACTCAAATGCAGACTTGAAAAATTTAACCATTAAAATCTACAGGCTTCTGTATGTGGATGGCATAAGAAAGCCTGTAAGCTTTAAACTACAATAGATTCAAAAATGGTGACAGGTGAAGTGATAAAGGCCTTGAGATAACTTGCAGTACCTTCTATTGCCATATCTTAACACTAACACTATCAAAGCATAAGTCAAATCAAATACACAAATACTTGTGGTAAAATAAAATGACAAAAAATAATAACTACAATACAGGTAAATGTTTTAATAGGTTATGACATTTGTTTGTGATGCTATGTTTTATTTATTGTGCATTGGGTGGTGCTGTCCCGCTACTTTGCTTTCACACTAAGGCAACTAAGGACCAATTTCAAATGGCCTTTATTGCATCCTTGATGGGCACTTCAGGACACCATTTGTAGGGACATTCCAAATGAAAGTGAACAACTGAAATTCATGAAGGGCCCTTCCAGAAGTCCCTTAGTGAAGGGAACTTAATGTCTAACGTTAGCAACTGGCTAATAAATTGTTAGCTTTTACTCAGCAGCGATTGAGTTGTTAGAGGCTTAGAGTAAGTTAAGCACAGATATATTTTCACTTGCCTACACTTGAACACAATGACTGAGCATTTGAGACTCTCCATGTATTGCAGATGAGCAAACACTAAAAAATATTCTTGCAGATGTAAATGCGGACATCAAATAGAAGTCGGCAGCAATGTTCCCTCTAAACTGCGTCGTGCGCGGCTGCACAGAAAAAAATTATATGCTGCGCACAGGACAGACGGATGCAAAAATGAGTTGGGAAAGGCATTTGACTGAATTGCAGTAATAATCGCAATGCTCGGTCAAACCGCTATAGAGCTGGTGTCGCTACAGAGTTAAAACCGGTCAATGGGGTTTACAGGTTTCGTAGAAAGAGAATGATGTGTGCCAAATCAGTAGGGATGGGCGATACCCCTTATTTTGTTTTCGATACGATACCGATATTTTTCAAGGCAGTATCGTCGATATCGATACCAATTCGATACATCTGTACTAAACTTTTAAATTATGAAATGAATTAAATTATTAAATTACTAAGAGTAAAATGGGTAATGACTAAATAACTTAATGTTTAAAACGCATTTTAACCCGTTTAATCCCAAATTTTTCCCAGACATGAAAATATCCAAATGATGCGTCATTAGTAACCCTTTGAAATAATAAATTTTTTTTTTTTTTTTTTTTTTTTTTTTGGAAAAGGGTGTGAAAAATTTTTATTTTATGGTCCGTCACAATTGTAACCGGTGGGATAATGTATATACTGAATTAACATATTTCTGCAGTCTTAAAAATTGTTATATATCTTAGCCCAGCTATTTCAAACTGTTTGATCACATTTTAGGGATACTATTATGCATAAAAAAAAACCCTTATACAACATTGTAGGAATACTGATATCAAATACAAAAAAATTACACCATCACCACGTCATTTCAAATTTTTACTTTTTTGTAACATATATCATCACGTTTTTATATTAGTGCTACCAGTATTACAACATTAATATTGTAACTTATTTGTAACTTGTGAACTTTTGATTTAGTGCAATATTTTGTACTGTCATTAGGGACTGCCAGTGATAGGCTGTTGCATGCATAAAATGCAACCTTTTTATTCTGACAGTGTATGATTTCTATTAACATTACAGAATAGAACATGATCAATATTATCTTTTAACGTTCAGTTTAAATAATTGTAATTGCACAAACTATGTATGCTATAATTTCAATTTGTTTATTGTGAAATACCTCAAACATTTATGTTGTTTTTATTTCTGTCCTCTGATAAGCAGTGTTCAGGGCTGCCGTTCCCAAAAGCTTTAATCTTCTTATTAACTTTTTGGGAAACGCAGCCAGGGGGGGGGGGGGGGGGGGGGGGGGGGGGGGGGGGGTGGGGGGGGGGGGGGGGGGGGGGGCTGTTATGAATGCAACTGTCAACTGATGATGCGCGCTTTGATTGATTGGTTCTGTCTTGCAACATTTGCGTGTCAAGATGAGCAGGAAAATAGTTATATCCTACACAATTACTCGCTAACAAAGGTTATTCGTCCAATTCAATGCATAATGTACGCATTATTATTATTTTTATTAAATAAACAAAATCTCTGGTAAATAAAACACACCTTAGTATTTATATTTTTTGTTTGAGTATCGATACTCGTGTCAGTATCGATATATATCGATACTTCGGATCGATACGCCCATCCCTACAAATCAGTCGCTGTAGAAATCGAATACTTTTAATGGTTGCGGCCAAAATAGCTCAACACGAGAGCCAATGTAAACGCAATGACATGTGAAATAAAAGGCCATCATGTTTTAAACAAGAGTGGCTTGATTAAGTGGTGGAAATAACAGAGGATGGGCACAGAACAGTAACAAAACTCAAAGCCATTTACAGTCACACAGGTGTAGTAGTGTGAAAACTCTAACGTTACTACTTGTTTTAGATAACTAAAAGAATTCATGTTTACATTTTTTGAAAATATAAAAAAAATGCTTTTTTTATATTTATTATATTATTTATTTATGAGCCTAAATAAATGAATGTGCCGGGCTCAAAAAGGGAAATTCATGGCATAACTGCTTTATTTTTTTTGAATTAGCTATATATTATATCATATTCTTATCAATAATTTCACTGTTCTATGAGGTTTAAATTATTTTTAATGCATTTCTGGTACGTCCAGAGCCACTGTAATAATATTAAAAAAATTCTCATGTAACCTGAAATGTGCAATAAGTAGTTGCATCAAATATAAATAAACAAAATTAAATAACACATTAAAATTATAAGTACACACTTTTGTGTGTGGCGCTGTACTGTCTGTGTGTCAGTTATGCACTGAGGAAAACATAATGTCTCAAATGCAATAAACAACACAAATATTTGCTTTAGCCCAATTTTTCACTCGCCGACAGGTTCTGCGAAATCGCCAACAAATGCCCGAAACTGGAGACAAATCGGTCAGTGTGAATTATCAAAGACGCGATCTGGGAGAATCGCCGACACGTCGAAAATATTTGGCATGCTAAATATCTGAAGCTGTCGCGATTCACAATCACGCTGTGTGCAAAGATTTCTGACTGAAAACTACATCGGCAATGACCTACAGCCAATGAGAGAACAAGATACAGGGAGAGGGACAGTTCGGGAGGATTTTATCAGTATTTTAATCGAATATGACCAATTATATCATACAGAAACAAGCACAAACATTTTGCTTGACCAGCCACAACATCAGCATAACAGTTACTGCAAATTTATTTACCTCCAACTCTCTTTGCAGAACACCTAATCCCTGTTCCCTGCATCTCCCTCCTACATAATCTGTTTTTCTTTTTCTCCTTGTAGCTGAAATCAGCTCACAGACAATTTGCAGGCTATATATATTATCTTTTTTTTTAATAATTACAGTCTTGCTCGAGAACTCCGGTCTGACGCACGCAGGTTCTTGCGCAGGTAAAGAACATTTCCTTATCACTTCTCGCGTGTTTTTTTGTGTAACGTAGTTTGAGGACCAGACAGAGCTGTCGGCGATTCTTCCTATTGTGAAGTCATGCAGTGTGAAACCCCTGTCGCCGATCCATCGTGCAATGTGAACACAGCACAACTGTGCTACCCTATAGTCACGCAGTGGTGAAACCAACAGTGATGCGACGTCTTTGAAAATCATGCAGTGTGAACTCGGCATTAAGAATAAGCGTGCACATCAAATTATCCTGACTCATTGAACCTGGATCGAATTAGTGAGATTGCATGAACATAAATTGTCATTTTTGAAACCGCTTTAGTCCCGATAGATTTGTTAGGTTATTTCAAGTCAGATTTTGGACTTTAATCCCCGCTTTTCTTAGCGTCTTTTATGAAACACCCCTCTGGAAAGATCGTTCTCCATGAGAACGTTAAGTCTGTTCTTTAGCAGTTCAATAGTAGAAAATATCTGAACTACTAACATTCATTTTTGAACTACTGATAGACATTTTAACAGTACCAGAACATTGAAAAAATTATTTTTTACGGAAGACAATTACAATACTGTTAAAGGTAAATAATCTAGTCCAGGGGTGCCCAATCCTGTTCTCGGAGATCTACCTTCCTGCAAAGTTCAGCTCCAACCCTGATCAAACACATCTGAACCAACTAATTAGGATCTGAAGGAGCATTTGATAATTACAGACAGGTATGTTTAATCAGGGTTGGAACTGAACTCTGCAGGAAGGTAGAGCTCCAGGACCAGGGTTGGGCACCCCTGATCTAGTCATTGAAAGCTGTGATGCACTCACCATGTAGTATCTCCAGAGCTGGTGACTATCTTCTGACTGCACCAGAAAGCGAAACACTGACACGATAACCTGTGAGAAGAAAAAACATTATATATCAGAACAGGAGCTTCAACCTACTGCATGATAAATATGCAGACCAAAGTCTGGGTCACACCAAGCCGACTTCAAAGAACTAGCAGCGACAAAACCCGACGTTGTTGTCTTCTTGCTTCGGCAGCGTCTGGATAAAAAGCTGCAGTTGAACACACCGCTCAGACTACAGCTGACTGCAAAGTAAACATCTGCATTCTGCGTGAGAGGAATTAGCCGTATACATCAGCAGCTATCAATAGTATATATTCATCATTTAAAGGAGAAACCGAAACAAGGATATATGAGAAATACGCAGATATACGAAATGCAAACAAAGCAGTGATTGCGTACCATTTTGAATATCAGTGTTAATGTTAATAACTTTCTTCATTTTAAGCAGCTCATGTTGTTATGAAAATATTCACATAATGGAATGCTTGGGTAAGATCACATAACATTACAACAGTCTTCTGTCTGTGCCGCCTTCATTTACTTGCCCGTTTTCATTGCTTTAATTTTAATTCTCGAGCACGGACTCGTTCACTAAACTGAACATCCAATCAGAGTTCTCATGACGACCCCAATGCCGATTCACCTCCGATGTAAGCCCGACGTGTGGAAGACGCCAAACAAACTAGCCCAATAGATGCTCATCGATGGCCCGCCGTTGACTGACTGTCGGCTTGGTGTGTCCCGGCCTTGATGATGCTAATCCTGCTGACAGTTTACCTGTGTGTCCTGGAAGTTCTCTAGTGACTCTGACATTGCCCTCACGGGTTTTAAGGCTATAGATTGAGCAGATGTTGTCCGGGAGCTCCCAGGCTACTTTTCCCTAGAAGCGTAGGCACAAGTCATCACCCATGATGACCTTAATGGAATGGCATGCATCTGGAAAGAAAAACCAAACAAAAATGGTTGCACTTAAAAAAAACATTGGAGTGTGAAAAACCACTGTTTGCTTTTCCCATGTGTTATGAAGAATGAGAGCCAATGTTGAATTCAGAAACCGCATGCTACTCCTATTATTTCTGCCATATAACAAAATGGTAAAAATAGTAAGAGTAGTTTGCTAGTATATGGTTCCAAATTCAGAGCCAGGATGTACCGCAAATCCTCCCATGGGTTTGGAGCACCAAGAGGCTAAGTATATGACAGAACTTATATGCAACATACCACTTTCATTTTGATGACTTTAGAATTTTATGATTTACATTAGCGTTTTAGCATCTACAAAATTTAGGTTAACTGATTTTAATTCACTATAATACTTCATTATTCTTTTTTTAAAAATCAGTCATTAAATTTGTGACACAGTTATTATATTCTTGGGTATTTTAGCTGTGCATTTTAGATGTATATTCACTTATACTGGCTGGACTAACCTTGTTTGTGGTGTAGCTGTCCCAAATGATGAGTTTGCCATCTTGTGAGGCACTAACTAGTAACCTTAATGTTTAAAAAAAAAAAAGTTGGAGGAGGGGTTAAAGAGTAAACCACTGTTCATAGTACACATCACAGATTAAAAATACTACAATGTGAACATGCAGACAATGATCGATGCTTATAACATGAACAAACATGGCAAATGCTTATGATAATTAATGACAAACACTGCAAGCAAATATGCACACAAACTCCACCCATCTAACAATTGTGTATCCTGCCTAAAGCACTAGAATGGATGCACAGGTGGAGAATGGGTGAATGATAGACGGAGAAGAGAAGGGAGGAAAAGAAAGACTGAAGCAGGAGGCAGCCTACATAATCCTAGAACACCCCTGAGTTGTGAGAGGCCTGCTGTATTATTCATTGAGTGTACACTGACAGAGGTGCAGGGTTCCTCTGAGAGTGGCCATCCTCCAGCCCACTCAATCTCTTTCTGTCAACTGACCTAGAATCAGTAGCCCAGTGCATGGCGTAGATTTTGGCTAAATGGCCTCGGAGTGTCCGCCTCGTTCTCATCTGGATCCTCCCAACTGAATCCAGACCAGCTGTAATCTAAACACACACAGAACTCTTAATTTACAGTGACATTATAAAGCAAGCAGGGGACATTTCATCAATCCAAGGTGTGCTACTGATCACTCAAATGCGGGAAAAATAGCTGTATTTGTTGATTTGACTTATGCCAATTATCTAAAATGAACATAGCACTGACTGAAGTGCAGAATTAAACAGCTTTAAAATGTACAAGAGCCATCTCTTCCAACATAAAAAGAATTAATCCGAATAGAAATTATGAAATCTTAAATCACCAAAACCACCAGGGCTGAGCGTTTAAATTTTGATGGAGGACTTGGCATGTAAGAGGTTGTTTAATATTTCAGCACACTTAAGAGCATGTTCAGCATGTAAGTCAGCAGCCAATTTGCATGTTTGTGCTGAGCTCAGAGAACAGGTGAGCATAGACATGGGTTAGACCAGTGCTGCTCTTATAAGGAGGGGGACCCAGCAGGGATGGTGGCAGAGCTGCTTACCTGGGACAGGCTGGAGTCGCTGCATGCTTTCCTGGCATCCTGCAATGGGAACAGCAGCATGTCAGAGTGCAGTCATTCTACTGAACAGGCAGAGGAAAACACATGCATTCTATTTCCTGGCACTCAGGTCTACATGAAACTTATATCAAATAAAAATGAAAAGAACAAAAAGTCTAAAGTTTGAGGTTGGTAAGATGTTTAATTTAATTAATTTTTTTAAAGAAGTCTCTTATGCTTGCCCTTATGTAAGCAAAAAAATACTGTAAAACAGTAATATTGTAAAATATTACAATTTAAAATAACTTTTCTATTAATATATCTAAAAATGTAATTTATTCCTCTGATGCCAAAGCTGAATTTCCAGCAGCCATTACTCCAGTCTTCAGTGTCACACGATCCTTCAGAAATCATTCCAATATGCCGATTCAATGCTCAAAAACATTTCTTATTCTTATCGATGTAGAAAAAAGTTGTGCTGCTTAATATTTTCTGGTGGAAACTGGATACATTCTTGTTCATGATGGCTTTGTGAATAGCAGTTTAAAAGATAACATTTTGTCTTAGTACAAGTCTTACACTGCGTTTATTGCATCCTTGCTAATAAGGAACTAAATGTCTGTATCATAATTATGTTGTGTTAATTAACACAGCTCGTGATTTTGAAGCTCCTTAATCAAATCTGATGCTCCTGTGGCCACACATCTGCTTTTACTAATTCATTGGTCTCAATCCTGGTCCTGGGGACCCACTACTCTGCACATTTTGTCTCTCTTTTCTGACACACTCAGTTAAGTTCATGGATCTCTCTCCTAACGAGCTGAGGATCGAACATATTTTTAAATTAATGGGTGACATCCTTATATTCATGGGGTGGCTCTTCATTCTTCATGTCTCAGAATGTGTATATTTGTTTGTAACTTCACAGTTGTAATACCATAACGTGAAAGCGCCGGTTTTCTATCGCGAATGTGCCGAATCTTTTGATGTAATTGCAACTGCTAATGATAGAGAAGGGTAGGGGGAGGCCGGGGGAGAGGTGAGCTCTCGTGCCTCTGTTGGTAAAAAATAAATTAGACAATCACCATTGAGTGTTCACTTTCAGCGCTGAGGAGTGTTGAGAAAAGAAACCTCGCAAGGGAGGCTAGCCTCCCTTCTGATGTATCAACCAATCATCATAGAGACGTAATTTACGTGATATTAGTTTGAACGTCTGCCCCTGCGCTGATAATGTACCAAGTACTTATGTTGAGTAGCGATATTGAATATTTGATCGCCAACAGATTTCCCAAGCTGTCATTCAAACAATATCGAATATAATCCGTATCTATATAATATATATATCTATTAGATATATATATATTATTAATATATATATATACAACAAATTTAAAAAAGGGGAAACACGCCTAACTGGATATAAGCTACAGCAGTCGGCTTAATTATAATGGCACAACAGGCAGCTCTCTTTTAACACAGACTTTTAAGAAGGGATGGATGTTTGCTTCAAGTGATAGGCCAGGTAAGTGAAATTATATTATTTTGCTGTATGTATGTCGTTTTCTTTACGTTTTCTGACTAAAAGCAACCAAAAAGCCATTTTAAAGTGGTTCAGCAAATAATAATAATAATAATCGGCATTCGGCAGGGATCCCCAGACCAATACAAATAGTGTGCGTCCTCTATTTTAAAACCCACGAGCTGCCACTGCTTATATTCACACGCTGACAAGTCGTAATTACAACGTAAGGCACGTTAAAGTCACTTTGGTTAAGAATGTGTATCGGTATGTTACAAATTTTTCTGTTTTTATTCAAGTTATGAAAGTGCTGTAAACTGAATATATTTTAATGTAATTGTACAATACTGTCGTATTTTAAAGATGCAACATATATAGTTTTAAAGACAAAAAATGCATTCATTTCAACAAATTTGCAGTCAATACAGACGCTGCATATCTATAGTTTTTGGCTGCATCCATTATGTTTTCTCACTGACAAGCCCCCGCCTCAAACTGAGGACTTGACGAAAATTTTGAGTTTCCCTCTATTAATCAGGAATTTGTGGTGGTGTTCATGTGCAACCAACTCAAATACAATCTTTCCAACATGACTTGAAAGAACCAATGTAAAATGAGCTAAAAGATTTAACTGAAGGTGTGGCAAAATCCTTTGAGCTGACCAGAAAGGGCATCAGTTCTTACTCTGATCTGATTGCGCAGCTGCTCTGCC
This sequence comes from Sinocyclocheilus anophthalmus, assembly GCA_018155175.1. Classification (NCBI taxonomy): domain Eukaryota; kingdom Metazoa; phylum Chordata; class Actinopteri; order Cypriniformes; family Cyprinidae; genus Sinocyclocheilus; species Sinocyclocheilus anophthalmus. The sequence continues at coordinate 344,665 of JADLZN010009471.1, read as the reverse complement.
TCCTGCCGCAACTGCTCCAGCTCACTCATGATCCTGCAAGCGTTTCACTCCTTTCCCAACTTTGATAATACTGACAAAGACCTGCAATGCACACACAAGCACCAAGTCACATTAAGAAGTCAATAAAGGACCGCTTAATAACAGAGCACTCAGGCTGGATTAATAATTCAAGCCACTCACGCAAACAATTTCCATATATTCATTTGATTGTCATGTCAGAGGTCCCACAGACCTAGTAAGACAGCCCCAATGGATAGTTTGTGAAGAACACAGAAAGTGCTCCAGTAGCATCAATGTTTTTACTAGACTGAATAGTACTAGGAACTGTATCATATAATTCAGTTGAGGAACAAACACTCCAGCTATTGCACTGCCAACTGAGAGCTGGGCACGCTGTGCTCCTTTGTTTAATGAGGGGTAGCACTGCTTGGCACTGCCTACTAGTTGATTTCCCTAAAATTTAGCTAACACCACCCCAATAAGGAGGTTATATGCAGTATGATACTCACTTAAAGGCTGCAAATTTATCAGTTCGTGCAAGTAATATCAATACAATATGCAAATAAAGGGACCTCACATCTTTTCATTATAACTTTTAGAAATATAGAAATTATGATTTCACACACAATTTTAGAACTGAGCATAGCTTTAAAAAAAATCTAAGATTTTTCAGATTTTGCGTTTTAATATTGCCATGTTTTCCATGACTCAATTAACCTTACATATAGCTTTCGGTCTTATTTCAGCCTAAAAGCAAAAAGAGTAACTGAATAAAATGCACAGTGACCTGTCACGTTGGTGGTTTGACACAATATGGGAATACCCCTTGAGATCACTGAGGTTTACCCTGACCTCTGTGAAATCTACATTTCAGCATAAATACTTTTAGGGAAGCGCAGTAGCATGACTGCAAGCAATGCTGCTAAAAACAGGAAGACTGCTGGTCCCAACCCTAGTAAACCAAATTACAGGAAAAGTAAGCATTGATCAATGTGCATTTTAAGCAAAGAACTTTCCATAATCTAACGCTTTACACATCAACTGAGACATATTAGGAATAACATACAAAAAAGCTCAGGTTGATTATAATAATGGAGTGGGAAGAAATATTTCATATGCTCGAACTAGCTGGATTGACATTTTAATTCAAAATTTAATATGTACATTGGATATTCTGATAAATCCGCCTTAATCCAGATGTGTTAATCCCTTATTAAACCTGCTGTGACACTCGCAGCCTGTTAAACCAGTCGCAATAAACGCGAAAACAATCCGTTGTAAATTAAATATCTTCATAGACACGACCATTTTGCCCGTTAATTGTTACATTCGTGTTGTTCATCGAGTTTAATGCGATTAAATGTAATGTTAACATCAGCATTACGTTACATATCACATTATTTCAAGGTAATTTAGCGAACTATTTTGACAGATTCAATACCACATGTTGCACTAAACAGAAACCTCCCGGTAAGACACCATTTACGCGAGAATATATTTTTTTATAAAAGAACCTTTCCCTGCAGATTTGTCATCCGTCAAGTTAATCACAGAGTTATATTATGATTTGGTTAGCAAAGTGGCTAGCAAACGGTGAGTGTATCATGTCAGTTACTTCAGACCACCACAGAGACATTGACATATTACCTGATGTAACAACACTACAAAATCCTCCTACCGCCTGTAAGGGTGAGCAGATTCTTTATTTCAAAACATTAACGCACTCATTTCGTATTATTTATATCCAAAAACAAGGACCCATGCGCCAAATGTACTAGTTTCAAGGCAATTCACAGAGCGATTACCACACCCATACTGACATTGAGAGCATGGCAACAATTGGATGAAGGGGGGAAATGAATTATTTTAGTGTTTTTTTAACAGAAGATATTCAGTGTCCTTGAGTAAAACTGAGTATATTATGTCTCTTATTACTTTATATAGTACATTATCATGAAGCCAATGTGTTTTTATCAAAACAGTTTGACATTTGTCTACGCCTACCTACTAGAGTCACCCGCGCTTGAAATGGTTCTGGCTATCAGCTTCCTCAATTATAAAAATGACTGAAGTAGTTGTGGATACAGTGTCAAATGCATTTGATTAGTAACAATACCTATGCAGACCTAAAAGAAAAAATCTTTGAGAATAGACATGAGAATAGAAATTTTAAAAAGTATATACATGATTGTGTTAATCTATAATCTACTACATTCAGTAATTATTAAAAACATGCTGATCAATGATATTAGTTGTACAGCAAAGGGTTTTTATTTGTACTTTGTCACAGAATATTCAAAAGCTTCCCACTTATTTAAAGCCACAGGGTACATTGGGTGGTTGCCAATTTTTCCGCTTCTCAGAGTGAGTTTTAATTCAGAGGCAATTGCTTCATAATAAATAAACACACGAATAAGAATAATAAATATTATAAATAAAAAGTTATTTGGAATTAAAGTTTGAATGCAATTATCATATAATATTTATGGTCAATATACAAATATGCATTAGGCAGTAGTGACACGAATGAAGCCATCTGTGGCATGCCATGGGTTAACGAATGCAACCTACACAATCACTACTTCATCGTCTCACTCCTTCTGATCTATAAACCCTGTCTACAGCACTCAAATATAGGAGTAATTAAGTTGCAAAACCAGTATTAAGTGACATTTAGAATTACCTAGTATGCTGAAGTCCACCGGTGGGAGATCAGTCAGTGGAAGCACCCGGCTCCCTCTGTACAGTATGTGCTGATGGGAGCACTGCCACCGGGATAAGCAGTGGGGACTTTAGTTAACAGCCAGCACGTCTACACTGAGAGCTGCTGGTGACAAGGTGGGGCTGGATGGGGGAGGCTGAATAGTGAAAGTGGGAAGATGAGGTCTTAAAGAAACAGTAGATGTCACTGTCTGTTCAGTTGGTCTGTGTCACAACTGAGAATGTGTTAAACAGAACAATAAGGACTGTCCTGTGCATTTAATTATTTGCCAATTGTTCACATTATCCATGTACGCACAAAAGCTGCAATGATTCCTGAATGCGGGATCCCTACGTAATAAAGGCCTGTCAATAATTTATTAAAATGGAAAGCTTTTCCATGTAGTGCATTGTCAACACTTTCATTTCAAGTGCTTCATTGAATCGCTTGCTGTTAATTATGTTTATATTCAATATATTTGCTGACGAAAACATGCCCACTAGCTTGATTTAACACATCCTGCTGCACTAGATGAACATCATATTTGCATTTATGTATCACATTTGATATTAGTTAGAAAACTGCTCATTGAAAACGGCTCAAATATCACAAAAGCAAATCAGCCTTGATAGTCAAAAGTCAAATTAAGGGCTGAGAATTTCCACACATATACTGTATCCATCCAAAGGTACTGAAAGCACTAAAGGGATTCCAGTTACAAAGGAAGTATTTTGAGTCACTATCTGAGGATGATATTACAGGTCATGAAACATGAACCTGCTAAGTCATCCACCTCACATCCTCGCTGTTCCCTAAAATCCTAAAGAAATCCATAAACTAATTTAAGCCATTCTCCTTTTCAACCACACAGCTTTATTTTCAGAGCCTTGTTGATGTAAGGTGTCTAAAATTTCAACTTGTGGGAAAAAAAATCTTGGATAACCCATATCAAATCTAATGCTTACAGTATTTAAGGCCATCCAAGGTTATGTCTTAATTTGTGTATAATATAATATAATGGGTTAAAGGTTACATTTGTACCATTGCATTACTTCAGACAGAAGGAAAGCAGTGTTCAGTATGTGCCTGTTGGGGGTGCTCCGGTAGCATCATTTCTAAATCATTTAAAGGTCAGGGATCACCATCTGCCCTTAATTTTGAAATGAAACAAAGAGACATAATCATATTTCAGATCTTCTAAAATACAGCTTTAATAAATTGGTTATAAATGCATCTTGATTATATTACATGTTAATGTAGGAGAGATTGAAAGAGACATGCATACATTTTATGACTGTTCATTCCATTAAATAATCTATTTTACAAATAAATAAATAAATACACCTCCTTCAGCTATTCTACAATTTTAGTCAGTAATTATATTCATAGTTTCGAAACAGCTCTGGTCATAGCAAAACTAGTGTGATTTACTACAGGACAAGTGTCATCAATGCCCGCATACTGTGCTCATACATGGCATATGATTTGAAATATTGTCATATATAGTATGATTGTGTTGGATTTTTGGTCTGTCAAAAAATGTATATTAATAGTAGTTACATTCACTTTAAAGTTAAAATATGGGATCATAAAGAGAGGGAAATCTGTTTTGTGTATCATACATGCAATCATCAGATTTCCCAAATCGTTAGTAATATTTAAATTGAAGGTGCAATCTAATGAAGCAACTTTATCTGTCTTTGCCCCACATTTGTAAGATTATTAATGCTATTTATGTCTTTAAACACTGTGTCTCATTCAATGCCCTTCAATTATCTCAGCTAACTCCTGTTACACCAACTTTACTAATAATGCATAGTGGCAAAATTATAAAGACAAAAGATTTTTGGTAATTTTAGCCAAAACAAACAAACAAAACAGCAATGCTGGTTTGCATAGTTATGTCTTCAAAGAAAATATCCAGCCTATTAGTATATAAAGGAGCTGAAATCATAACTGTTCTAGCACATGGCTTCTTTGCTATAAACAGACATATCTCTATAGGCTGAAGCGATTTGAGACACATGAAATGCACTTCAAACTTATCAGGCCAAACAACTGAAATATATGACCAAATGTTGTTTATAGATTTGTGAATGTATTTAGTCCTTTTAAACATTTGGGCTAACAGTCTTACATAAACTCACTCACTTTCAACACTATACTGCTTTTGCTGTGACCTTTCATGCAGAGTTTGTGAAGTTGCTCCCCACCGAGCCCTGATCCAGAATGCCCTGGAGCACGCGGCATTAAAAGGGGCTTGCTGGAAGACAGATGGCCCAGGGAACACGCCCTGCTCGCACACCTGGGCACAGATCACCCTGAAAGGGTGTTGTGTCCTAAAGTGAAATTCAGCTAGCATTATTCCCTCACACTGCATTTGGCCTCACTGTGTTTAATAGAGGATTAACTGACTGTATATATGGCTACATTTTTATCAGCTAAACAACAGTGCTACCTTGTGGTGAGACACATAGATTACCATTGAAAGCTGAACATTAAAAACACAAAAGTTGAACAAAGGTTCTTCAGAACTGGCCTTAATAAATAGCTAGGTTTTTGAAAGGATTAATATTCAGTTCTAATCCACAAACTAAACGAAATTCCTCCTAATTTCCCCAACGATTTTTCTCAAGTATACAAAGTTTTTAGATAACCTTAAAAATATTACAGTAAAATATAACTAACATCAAGAAAAAAGTGCTTTTGCTCTCACTCACTTTGTCATTTATTCATCTACTTTCAAAACCCATCACTTACCTATTCTGTTTGTGCTCTATGCAATATAAACACCCTCTTCAGTGGCCTCTGAAGAAGGCAAAGGCTGCCCAAATATACACAACAAACAAAATTAGCTGTGCATACTTTGCATATCAATTGACATCCCACAGTCATTTGAGCCTAACTTTGTGCCTACTGTACGTGAATGATAGATATCACAGGTCCAAGTTTAATCACATGTCCATGTTGAAGGCCCTCATTAGGAAGTCCAGATCTCCCACACTGGCTGCCTGGAAAAGTTCTGGTTGGTTCATGAGGGAGAGGGCAATCCGCAGAGCTGCCCAGATGTTGCTGGACATCACCTGATGACTCCTGCTCTTTCTTTGCTGGTGCAGAGCTGTCAGGAAGTTGTTCACTGCTTCCCTGCAAGAGAAAAGTGAGAGGTCAAACATGCTAACATCGAAATTGAAAGTTTTTTTCAGCCTTCTGCTTTAGCCTATTTATATCCACACTAAGGAGAAAAACAGTTCTTTCCCATCAACCCATGCTCAGTGGTTCGGTTCATTACCGATGTGCCCCTAGGTTGATGCAGCTGATGCCGAGGTTGTATCTCGAACGGATGAAGCCTGGCTGGAGCTCTAGAGCTCTGGTGTAGGCCTCCACTGCCTCCTCACTGCGGTCCCCATTTGCCAGTGTGGCCCCGAGCCGATTCCACAGCAGATAGTCCTACAAAAACACAGAATTGCCAGAGTAAAGGACACTCAAGGACAGGGGTTTTTCATCTGAGTCTATGGAAAGTTTCAGAGAAAAACAAATGTTTAAAAAATGGAATTAAAACATAAGAAAGCTAACATTTTCAGAATTCTACAGTATTATTTTATTCTGCATTATAAAGACTGGACACAAATACTTATTATATTATATTTAAACTTTATTTCAATAGCACCTTTTATACAAGATTCATACAATGCATCTCAAAGTATTTCACAACAGAAAAGCATTACTTCACATAAAACAAGAAAAATACCATAATATAACAAGATTAAAAATTAAACCCAAAATGCTTCAAAAATGTAATTTGCTAATTAAAAGCTGAAGCAAAGAGGAAAATCCTCCTGTGTTTAGTTCCGGTTTCCTTGGTTGTCATGGTTTCTAAGTATGTTCTAATTTTTTTTTTCTTTGGTTACTAATTATGTTCCTCACCTGTGTCTAGTTTAGTTTATCATTATCCTGTGCATTTATACTGCTGAAGCCCCTTTCTCAGGATACTGTATTTAAAAAATAATTTTGTAAAATCAAAATAAGCTTTACAGACCTTTATTTGAAAGCCTAAAACAGTACTACGGGGAGACTGGAAGGACAGCTGATCGTCCTTGCAGCATCAAACCATGTGTAAGCATGTGTCCCCCAGACGTTTTCAAAAACTTGCAAATGCCTTCAAATAAAAATGTGGTAACAGCTCACAGCAATAACTGGCAAATCTGGTGCAGTCCATGAGGATGAGATGCACTGTAGTACGTAAAGCAGCTGATGGCCACACAAGATACTATCTGTTAGGGTTAGGATTACTGTTTTGATATTGAAAATATTTCTGTTTAAATTTATAACAACCCTGCCCCCAAATCAATGGTTTGTATGCATGAACTACTAAATCAATGTGCATAACAGATAGTTTTGATCATTTTTTAACAAGCTTACAATGCCCACAGTGCTTTCCGACAGCCCCGTGAAACTAATAGATCTGTAGCTTTTAAAATAGTGATAAATAGGACCTTCTGGCTCACCTCAGGTCGGACAGAAAGTGCAGCATTAAAGGCATCGACAGCTTTGTCAAACTCTGAGCTGAGGTTGAAAAGCACACCAAGGCCTGTCTGGAGATCAGGGTCCACTCCTTCAGCGTTCTGCTGCACTGCTTCCTGATAGAGCTCCAACACCTCCACCAGCTGAGAGCTGCATATACACACACACACACACACACACACACACATAACACCATTAGCAAAACACTGAACAAAAGTGAAAACTAGGCTGGGTGATATGAGGATATATATTGTGGCGATAATATAAATGGTCAATCAATATTGATTTTGCTATATAGTTTCTATCACGGTATCTGTGCAGTGCAATGACGCGCTTTAAAGTTACACATGCAGAGCCAACGAAACAAGAATGGAAATGAATATTGTGCTTCTTAAATAGAACTCAATTTGGCAATTGCACACTGTCTGACAAGTGGGTTTCCTAAACGGGCAAATGAACACATTATCATGTCAAAATGGCAAGTATTCACACAAACACAGTTGGTTGTTATATTGTTAAGTGAACCTAAACACATGGTAGAAATGTTTATCAATATATTGTATCCATGCATTAAGTCTTAAAGTGACAGCAGCCTAATATACTGTACCTGCTGCTGTCTGTGCCATTACTGTTAATCAAACAACAAAAGAAGAGAAAATCACACATTGCTCTTGACTGAATAATTTTCATAGCTTTAATAAGGATAAAAAATTAATTCATACAATGACAACTATATAGTGTTTTATTGATTATTAAATTTCTGTAGTATATCTCGCTTGTATACTACTGCTAGACATACCTGAAAAATGTAAAGCACTGTTTACTACATTTACATCTGTGTTCTGTTGTATGTATTTGTTATAATGCTTAACAGCCTTATTTCTAGCAAAAAAATAAATGAATTGTTATATAAGACTTTGGTCATATCATCTTCTCCTAATTTTAAATTACAATCTTTCAGTTAGTAGTTTTATCCACTATGTCACACTACTCCCACCTTTATTAAAACTCAAAAAGCAAACCACATACATATGTTTTATATATGCAGTATGTGGACAATAATTCTCGTGAGTGAATGTGTATCATACCATCCGAGAGTGGAGATGGGGGATATGGAGGACCCTCTGCGGCGAGGCAATGGGGAACCGTCTAGAGGGCTGCGGTCCTGGAGTAGATGTCTGTATCTGGGGTTGTATCTGATCCAGCGGTGCAGAGCCTCACAGGCTTCCGGCTGCTGTCCTGTGTTGGTCAGGCTCACTGCCAGGGCCATCAGGGCCTTCAGATTATTTGGGTGCAGTTCCAAACATCTATTTGAACAAAGACAGACAGACAGAACATGGCAAAATAAAGTGAGTTGCTGAGTTTGGGGTGGGTGGGACTACAGTATCTGTTTGTCCAAAAAAAGCAAAAAAGTGTTCAGAAAACAATAACTGATTTTGCAATTCGACTTGTTACCACTAATTATACAAAAGCTCTCTTCATGTAACATGTTTGCAAATATAAGACTTTTAGCTCTGCATAAATCACAAAACCCCCATTATTGTCTACTCACCTCTGAAGACAAACAATGGCTGCCTGCTCATTCTCATTCTCTGCTTGTGTGGTACCCAAAACCTGCCAAGCCTTTGTAGAGGGAAAAAATGCACTCTTGGTTGAAACAAATGTCACAAAATGATTAGAGCAAAACAGAAATAAAAAAGACTTGAACATATACAGTATATAGGCTGATATATATAGTGTTCAATTAGTAGGGCTGCTGTTTTTCTAAAACAATTGTTGTTCCCTCTCTTTATGTGCTTGGCCAGTGCATTTAATGGTATGTCACTCTGGGGGCGATGGCAGTGGAATTTAATGTGGTTTTGATTCAAGTTAAACAGGATCATATTCATAAGCCATCCCAGAGGTTTACGCCATCTGTCTGGCATCGCCTTGGCTCATAAAGCATGGGAAATTTTATTAAATATTTGATGGTGCTGACTGGGCAATAATATAGCAGGGGATGTGAAGAAGAAAATGGATTTGCGCTGGCAATCACATATGCTTGCTTTGGGCACTGAAAATATTAAGTCAGTTACTAATCTGTTTTTTGTTTGTGAGGTGATAAAACATTCTGAGTAAATGGAGTTGAAAACAGGACATGATTCTGTTACATGTTTCTAGGGCTGCCTTGATGTCTACTGATTGCAGCAGCATTCACAGATGAAACCTCAAAAGGGACGGATCTGGAATGCTCTAAATATAAAATTCTTAAACTTTTACAACAGTTGGTCACCCCAATATTCTATATATATTATTATTCAAATGTTTGGAATCGGTTATGTTTTTGAAAGAACTCTCTTGCTCACTAGCTGCAATTATTTAATAAAAATACAGTAATGACAATTATATTGTGTAACATTGTTACAATTTATACTACAGGGCAGTTAAACGCTTGATTCTGATTTGCTGATGAATGCTCAGGGAAACGCATGGCTAAAAGAGGTTCAGGCAGGTCTTGACTACATTACAGTTTAATATCACTTCGCCAAATGATTTCAGATATTTCAAAGGTCCTTGAACCAAGACCCACAAAGATACTGACCAAGTAAATAAATATATTAAACAATAGGATAAAAATGACAAACCATTTACATGTTTTCCCCCAAAATTGTTTTATTATCTACAAGTACATACTGTCTTTCTCCTGTTATCTCCCATATAAAAGCACACACATACATACATACAGTAGACATACACATACACACACACTCACATTCACACCCCTAGTAAAAAATAAACCTATGCTATATTTATTTAAAATAAATTTCTTTCATACTAAGTATACTTCAAATCCATTAACATATTTACTGACATATCACTTAAGACTTAATGAATATAAATTATAATTAAACTTTATTTGGAGTATTTATTTATTGCACTATGCACATTTCTTAATATTATGCCTAAAATGTGTTTTAATGTCACTATAAATAAGGATTGTGTGATCTCTGTATAATACCAGTTTTTAAATGCAAGTACCGGTACATTGAAATACAGTGGTGTGAAAAAGTGTTGGTCCCCTTCCTGATTTTTTTTTTTTTTTGCATGTTTGTCACATTTTAATGTTTCAGATCAAACAAATTTAAATATTAATCAAAGCTAACACAAGTAAACACAACATGCAGTTTTTAAGTGAAGGTTTTTATTATTAAGGGAAACAAAATCCAAAACTTCATGGCCCTGTGTGAAGAAGTGTTTGTCCCCTGTTAAAACTGTGGTTTATCACCTGAGTTCAATTTCTCTAGCCACGCCCAGGCCTTATTACTGCCACACCTGTTTGCAATCAATAAATCTCTTAAATAGGACCTGCCTGATAAAGTGAATTAGACCAAAAGATCCTCAAAAGCTAGTCATCATGCTGAGATCCAAAGAAATTCAGAAACAAATGAGAAAGTAATTGAGATCTATCAGTCTGGAAAAGGTTATAAAGCCATTTCTAAAGCTTTGGGACTCCAGCGAACCACAGGGAGAGCCATTATTCACAAATGGCAAAACATGGAACAGTGGAGATCCTTCCCAGGAGTGGCCGGCCGACCAAATTACCCCAAGAGCACAGCGACGACTCATCCAAGAGGTCATAAAAGAACCCAGAACAACATCTGAAGAACTGCAGGCCTTACTTGCCTCAGTTAAGGTCAGTGTTCGTGACTCCACCGTAAGAAAGAGAACTGGGCAAAAATGGTCTGCATGGCAGAGTTCCAAGACGAAAACCGCTGCTGAGCAAAAAGAACATAAAGGCTCGTCTCAGTTTTGCCAGAAAACATCTTGATGATCCCCAAGACTTTTGGGAAAATACTCTGTGGACTGATGAGACAAAAATTTAACTTTTGGAAGGTGTGTGTCCCATTAATTCTGGCGTAAAAGTAACACTGCATTTAAGAAAAAGAACATCATACCATCAGTAAAATATGGTGGTGGTAGTGTGGTGGTCTGGGGCTGTTTTGCTGCTTCTGGACCTGGAAGACTTGCTGTGATAAACAGAAACATGAATTCTGCCGTTTACCAAAAAATCCTGAAGGAGAATGTCCGGCCATCTGTTCGTGACCTCAAGCTGAAGCGAACTTGGGTTCTGCAGCAGGACAATGATCCAAAATACACCAAGTCCACCTCTGAATGGCTGAAGAAAAACAAAATGAAGACTTTGGATTGGCCTAGTCAAAGTCTTGACCTGAATCCTATTGAGATGCTGTGCATGACCTTAAAAAGGCGGTTCATGCTCGAAACCCTCCAATGTGGCTGAATTACAACATTTCTGCATAGATGAGTGGACCAAAATTCCTCCACAGCGCGGTAACAGACTCATTGCAAGTTATCGCAAACGCTTGATTGCAGTTGTTGCTGCTAAGGGTGGCCCAACCAGTTATAAGGTTTTGGGGGCAAACACTTTTTCACACAGGGCCATGTAGTTTTGGATTTTGTTTTCCCTTAATAATAAAAACCTTCATTTAAAACTGCATGTTGTGTTCACTTGTGTTATCTTTTACTAATATTTAAATTTTTTTGATGATCTGAAACATTAAAGTGTGGGGGGGGGGGGAAAACCAAAACCAACCTTCGCAAAAAAAAATAAGAAATCAGGAAGGGGCCAACACTTTTCACACCACTGTCATGTTTGTATTTTTTTTCTCACTATGGACAGAACAAACTGCAGAGGAATCTTCCTAGTTTATACATTATTATTATATATCCATATTAATTTGTTTAGTGCTGTCAAACTATTATCGCCTCCAAATCACAGTTTTTTGTTTCCATAATTATGTGTGTGTACTGTGTATAGTTTATTATGTACTACCTAAATAACACACCATGCATGTTATATTTCGAAGAAATTTTATGTTTATATAATTAATTATATTTATTTTGAATCTAAACTCTTGAATATAAATACATATATAAAGTACATGTAAATATTTTAAATATATACTGTATGTGTTTTCTCCGTATGTACACAGAAAACCCACATATATAATAGCAAACAAAAACTTGTATTTTTATGCGATATCCGGATTTGACTGCACTAATTTTGTTCTAATGTCACAATAAATCTCATGGTTTACTGGGGCTTTACCTGATCTTTGTTGTGTGTTCTGCATTGTGGCCACATTACCCGCCTTGGGTGTGCATTACTTTCTAATAATTCAACAGCGCATGGACAATCTTACTTACTTAAAATTATGTTTTCTATTTTAATATTTTTAAATGTAATTTATCATATGAGGATAAGCCGAAATTCAGCAGCATTCCTCAGTATTCAAGTCAATATCTTAAAGATCAGTCTATAGGATTCGACCCATGCCTGCTTAATATTTCTGTGAAAACTGTTCAAAACAAATAAATAATAATAATATAATATTATATATATATATATACACCACATTCACATACAGTGCTTTGAAAAGGTTTTTGCCCCCTTCCTGTTTTTTTTTTATTTTTTGCATATTTGTCACACTTAAAAATTCAGATCATCAAACAAATCTTTATATTACACAAAGATAATGCAAGAAAAAATGCAGTTTTTAAATGATGATTTCTTTTATTAAGGAAAAAAAGCTGTCCAAACCTGCCTGACACTACGTGAATAATTAATTGCCCCCTAAATCTAATAATTGGTGTGCCACGCTTTGCAGCAACAACTGCAATCAAGTGTTTGCGATAACTGGCAATGAGTCTTTAACTTCTGTGTATTAATTTTGGCCCACTCTTCTTTGCAGATTTTTTTTAATTCAGCCACATTGGAGGGTTTTCGAGCATGAATGGACTGTTTTAAGCATCTCAATCGGATTTAAGTCCGGACTTTGATTTGGCCACTCCAAAACCTTAATTTAGTTTTTCTTGAGCCATTCAGGTGGACTTGCTGGTGTGTTTGGGATCATTCTCCTGCTGCATAACCCAAGTGCGCTTGAGCTTGAGGTCACAACTGATGGCCGGACATTCTCCTTCAAAATTTTCTCATAGAGTGCAGAATTCATGGTTCCATCAAATTATGGCAAGTCGTCCAGGTCCTGAAGCTGCAAAACATCCCCAGATCATCACACTACTACCACCACCATGTTTGACTGTTGCTATGATTTTTTTTTTATGAAATGCTGTGTTGGTTTTACATCAGATGTAACGGGACATGCACCTTCCAAAAGTTCAACTTTTGTCTCATCAGTCCACAGAAAATTCTTGGGGATAATCAAGATATTTTTTTGCAAATGAGAGACGAGCCTTTGTGTTTTTTTTTGGTCAGCAGTGGCTTTTGCCTTGGTACTCTCCCATGGATGCCGTTTTTGCCTATTCTCTTTCTTATTGTTGAATCATGAACCCTGACCTTAATTGAGGCAAGTGAGGGCTGCAGTTCTTTAGATGTCGTTCTGGGTTCTTTTATGACCTCTTGGATGGGTCGTTGTTGTGCTCTTGGAGTAATTTTGGCCGGCAACTCCTGGGAAGGTTCCCCACTGTTCCAGGTTTTTTTCCATTTGTGGATAATGGCTCTGACTTTGGTTCGCTGGAGTCCCAAAGCCTTAAATGGCTTTATAATCCTTTCCAGACTGATACTTGTCAACTGTTTTGATTCTCATCTGTTTTTGAATTTCTTTAGATCGCGGCATGATGTTTTGCTCTTTAAGCATGCTTTACTTTGTCAGACAGGTTCTATTTAACTGATTTCTTGATTCAACAGGTCTGTCAGTAATCAGGCCTGGGTGTAGTGAAATTTAACTTTCTAAAATAATTTGGTTAATTGCAGTTCTTTCCTGATTTAACAGGAGGGGGCAATTAATTTTTCACGTAGGCCCATGTAGGTTTGGACAGCTTTTTTCCAAAATCATCATTTAAAAACTGCATTTTGTATTTACTTGCATTATGTTTGTGTAATATTACAATTTGTTTGATGACCTGAATCATTAAAGTGTGGGGGGAAAAAAAAAAACAGGATGGGGGCAAAAACCTTTTCACAGCACTGTACATCTATACATTCAACCATCGTCATCTTGGATTTTTTCCCCCCCTTTTGCTCTGTGTAATGCACGTAATGCAGGGATTGCCTTAATTGCAAAAGATGAATAGTCAACCATCGTTTTGTTTTTTCACACTTTTTCTCTGTGTAATGCATTCTGGGATTGCCTCAATAGCAAAAGATGCCAAGCTGCCTTTGATTTTGACTTTGATGTAAAGTAGTACTTTACTGAAGAGCCTTCAAGACTTCACACGCTAAAATGCTATGTAGGCCACTTGTTACATTTTGGAAAACAGTTCATGTGTAAGAAAGGTAACACACACACACACCCATAAATGCTCAATAAATGGGCTGTACTTCTTTTGGAGTCTTTTACCTCTGAGTCTTGAGGATCTTGTAAGATGGCCACCTCCAGTAGTAGTACAGCACTATTCAGATCCCCATCCCTGCATTTCTGCAGCCCCTGTTCAAAGGCATTGGTGTAGTCTTTGAAAGGGTTACTGGTATGGAAGTAGTAACCCTGCAAGCAACAGGACCAAAAATCAAGCTTAAAGAAACCAATCAAGAGAAAATATAATTATTTCAGTAGAATACTTGAGAGCAGGACTTATTGTAAGCATCTCATAACTCTGGAGAGGTAGATGGTGGTGTGTTGATAATTAGATCATGCTGAGGTCTTTAATATTGCAGTGGAATGCACAGTCGGACTAATCAGAGGTGTGGGGAGAAGAAAAGGGCACAGGAACTCACACTTCAAATGATCCACTCCAAAGCCATATGCCCAACATTCACACCATCCAGGACACTACACAATAAACTAAGACTCAAATGAATGCAGCAACAGAACGCTCCATCTTGCCACAGGCTCTTAAAATACTAAACATCACATAAAAAATGTAACACTGGGTGTTCAACTCCCATCAAGCCAGCTGAAATTAAAATAGTGTGCACAAATATCATGATTATTACAGTAATCTTCAAACAACACAAAAGGACAGCCTTGAGTGTGTTTTTGGCAAGAACCACCACACAATTAGAAAAACACAACTAAACCCTGCCATTCTATTATTTAATTATATATATATATAAAATCAAAGATGATAAGAATAAGGTCCTAAGAGTTTTTCAACAACTGCTCTTAGGAATAATCTTACAAACAACTCCACTTAGGAATAATCTTACAAACTTCTAGCAACCACCCAGAACACCTAGCAACTAAATAGCAGAATCGCTGTCCATCAACCACCCGAAACACCATAACAACTGCATAGAAATGCCCTAGCAACTGGAGGCTGTAACACTAAAAGAGCTGTAGCATAGGCAGAACAGTAGTTTTTGGCTGTATCTGAACATTCTCTATCTGTTTGGAAGCACACAATGATGAAACATAAGAGAGAATTTTAGATGAAAGACAGCATTATCCAGCATCTGGAGTCTATAACCTTTGAAGTGATAATCTACCACTGTATCAGTTCTGCCATCATAGAAAATGCAATACAGAAGGCAGTGATTATTAAAATACATCCATGCGGTGGTGTGGAACAGCGCCTTTGATCAGTTAACAATGAATATAGTGGTTCCTGTTGGTTAAAGGTGTTGTATGTAATTTGACTACACTAAATCAAAAATATAGCATATGTTTGCAGATATTTAGGAAACATGCTAAGTTCACTTACTCGTTTCTCTGAAAAACAATTCTACAACCAGTTATTCTACTTTGAAATGTGCGTTCCATGTCGGAATGTCTGTTTTTGTTGTGGTCTGTTAGATTCCACCAATTTATCCAATCGTATTTTGGTACCCTGGGCTGCCAGTTGGCGGAAGACACAGTACATTGCAGCCATGGAAGCAGGCAAACGAATTAGGTCAGAGATTGCAGATTCTACCCAACCTAAAAAGCCTCAGCATCCATCTAAAAAGCTCTATTTATTATAAAAACCTTTGACCAGATATCAAAAGCCCTGCCTCACACATTGACAGGATTGGTTAAATCTTTGTGATGTAGGAAACAGGGGTGGTTTTGCGTTTTTGACACCATCTTTCCTCACCTTAGTTTTAAGAAGAAAATACTCGGCAATGGTGTTGAATGAAGAATTTGCACATGGTTGGTCTTTAAGCATATTAAGAAATGGCATATAGACATGTAAACATTAAAAAACTTGATTTACCACCACAGGGGATGTTTAAAATTTGATTATTTTTAAAACATGAATCATTCATTATTTGAAATACTTTAAGTCATCCTGAGATCCTCTTGGAATTGGCTATTGGCGGGCCCAGCCCGTGGTGGAAAACCATTGATGCTGAGCATTCTGACTGGTTGAGAATACCTTCTCAGTGGGTGAAAAGTTGAGTGGAACCAGGCCTTCACTGTCAGCGTCCTCCAACCAGTTCCTCCGTGCCAGCTCCTCCCACTCTGCCTGCATTTTATCCCAGAACTCAGTGTCTGACTGTGGGAGACAGTTTAACAGCCCTTTAGGACACAGCCAATATTAGAATAGCATATAAAACGTGACCCTGTAGAGCATTACAGAGAGATGTTATTTGGCATCTATTTAATGATGGTTTAACAATAACTTATTCCAGCAGGGAAAACTAAGGATAGACTTCATAGCATTTGAAATGCTATGTGTTCTCGATTTTAATTGTTCCACATAGGACAAGCCAGACTCACAATCGTGCTCCAGTTTTATGAGGACATATTGATTTTCAGCTATAAATGCTGCAAAATGATTTGAAGCAGCAAGGTCAAAAGGTCAACATATTCATCTTTATGGATTCACCAGAATATAATCTGCAAGACTACAGACAGACCTCTCAGCTTTCATACAGTATCTAGTTCTTATCAATGTGAGAGGTCAGCAGAAGCACCACACAATGTATGCATGAGTATTTTTATACACAGTTTTATGTGTCAGATCAAATATGTTCATTCCAGGCAGATTCTGGTTATAGTCCATCATGTACAGCAGAACCCTAAAGGAAAGTATTATCTTAAATGACTCTCTCAGACTGTGTGGGTGTGCATGTGTGTAGATTTGTCTTAAAATTGTTACACACACACACACACACACACACACACACACACACACATTTATATATAGACAGAGAGAGGAAGAGAGAGAGAGATCATTAATATCGGAATATTCGGTAACACTTTATTTTAAGGTAACATTGTTACACATGTTACTGTACTTACTATTAATAACAATTAATTATGCATAATTGCATGCAAGTAACCCTAAACTATCTTAAACAACCATATAGTAAGTGCAAGTAGTTAGTTAATATTACTCAGTATTTAAATGTATAATTACACTGTAACAAGGACACCTTAAAATAAAGTGTAACCGAATAATCTTGTGCATGTAATCACAGATCACACTCAGTAATCTCAGTCTTTGCCCATTTATGTTTTCTCAAGGGCTACTGATCATGACAAAGGGAAAAATCTGCATCACTTTCATGAATGAGGACATTTATTTCAGGCAAACACAGCAAATAACCCTATGAACTTCATTCACGCACATGACACTGATCTAAAAGGCTTTTTATTCATCTATCTGTGCATTTGTGCATGGTTTGCTAATGTGTGTTCCACATAGTATTCTTTATTTGCTTACTTTGGCTCCCTTAAGAGTACTGCTTGAATAACCCAGTTCTTAAAGCACTACTGACTGGAATATCTTTGTGTTTTTATTTTTCTTGGCAGCTCAAATTAATCATACAACACACAAACAATTTCTTAGGCTTCAACAGTCCACCTAGAACCGATTCACTGAGTGTTTGCATTAAAGAGAAGCGAGGGGAGAGTGCTGTATCTGTGATGAAGGTACCCACTGGATGGGCCAATTAATCACAGAAAATCCTGCACACTGCACACAATCACATACAACAAACAGTCACATACAAACTAATCTTTTCCATTTGCATGATTGATACACTGGTATAAATCAAATAAATAAATGTCTCCATTATCAGCCCAATGGAATATGGATGATCAATCTTTTCCTAGATTGCCTGTGGTTCCCTCAAGCAGATCTGTCACCATGACGAAGAGGTACCATGCAGATGCAACACCGCAAGGGTTCTCCAGAGTCATTCATCTGTACTCAAATAATCACCAACTAGCACAGAAAACCTGCACACTAGCTTTATAGTTTCAACAACTGTTTTATTATTAAAGAGGTGGTTGACTGTTTTTTTTATAGGCTTGATTGTGTTTATGGGGTGCAGTCTAACATGTGTTAATGCTTCGTTTGTTAAAAAACGTATTATTTTTCACATAATTTACCTTTATTCCACACCTCTGTCCCTTCTCCTCTGAACGCGCTGATCATTTCCTGCTTTTATGAAGCCCCACCCTCATAAATAGGCGATGGGCTCTGATTGGTTGGCTAGTCCAGTGTGTTGTGATTGGCTAAACCGCCTCTAGCGCACGTCTAATGCTATTGCTTATCAATTTGAGCCCGATTGAGGATATTAGTGAAGAGGATCGCGCAGAACCTGTGCAAGCACGATCTTTTAGGCCTAAGATTTTTGTTTGTTGTTGTCTCATACTTTTAGATACGCTGTTATTTGTCAATGCTACTGCTTCTGTTAGCTTTTAATATAGGGTTTTATTCTGATTAAAGCTTTAATACAGTTCGGCAACCGCACGCGCGTCCATGTATAACGCTTCTCATAACTATAGTATGTGAAAATAAGTGTATTCCACGGAGCTGATGATCTCTGAGAGAGAGAGAGAGAGAGAGATGCAGAGCGTGTGCAGAGCAGGGGGACGCGAGGAACAGTATTAAGAACCGCTGCTTTAGAACATTGATTTTGAAACGTGTGAATCCATTAGAATCGTTAGAAGACAGAATCGCGATTCGTGTATGAATAGATTTTTACGTGCACCTGTATTTTTCTCTTCCTCTTCTCTAAAGCAGCTTAGCATGGCCTCGCCCCCTTTGCTGCCATTTCCCGAGGGCGGGGTTTATCTGGGTTCGTGACGTAACGGACCCGGGAAGTAACTCATTGTAGTCCCTACCAGCCGTTTTTGTAGGCATTGAACTGCCAGAATTTTAAAAGACGAAATCTCCGTTTGCATTGATCTTTCAGCTTTGTAACTTTGCAGACATTGTTTATGCTCAAACAACATGAGACACTAACTAATGTTAAAAAAGTGAAACCGCAATCAACCACCCCTTTAATAAATCATTATTTGCTTAGGTTATAATATGCAACCAGAATATCAGCTGTTTGTGCAATTAATCAGGAGTATTTGAGTCCCTGATAAAGTAAGAAAAATCCATTTGAAATCTTATTTAAGGGTCCTATTTTTTTTATATGCTCGTTTAACAAAGTCTTGATTTTTTTTTGGTGGTTGTACTAGAACCGCTCTCACTCTAACACCTTATTTTTCACATATTTTACATTATTGCAACACCTCTCTCCCCAGTCTGGCATGAACGCTCGAATAGTTCCTGTATCAAATGAAAACCCGCCTTCTGAAATACGAAATGTGCAGTGATTGGTTAGCTGTGCCAGTGTGTGTTGTAACGTGGCTGACGAGACGTGAGATGTGTGGATCCATCTGCAAGTTTTTATTAAAGAGACGTGGTAAACAGGCATGGTCAAACACTGGCAAACAGGTATATGGCGGGCAAACACAAGAATAGTCCTAGGGCTAGTGTTGGTCACTGATTGGCAGACAGAATCACAGGGACGAGACGAGAGGGAGAAATCCAAGAAAATAGGCAAAGATCAGAAACCGCAAAAACAGGCAAGGCAAGGCGAAACAAGGAAAACACGGAGACTCGGAAGGGGTACAGGCTAAACAATACTCAGCAGAGAATGGCAGTTTGAGTGGGTTTTATATAGTGAGTGAGGTGATTAGAACAGCTGTGTGCAATCAGTGCAGTGTGCAAATCGTGCAAAGAATGAGGGGATATGTAGTCCGGTGTGCTATGCACCAGTTTGTGTTGTGCGAGAGTCAATGAAACGGAAAGGGTGACCTCTGGTGGTGAATAAAAGGAAATCCATGGACTGAATTCGTGCCAGCCCCCCCCCAAGGAGCACTTCCAGACGCGCCAAAACACTAACGATCCAGTTTGTCGGTGGAGCGTAGGCCGGAACGGTGATGGGACGGAGGGCATGTCCAAGGATAGGAGACCTGGACTAGCAGAGCCGCTGAGCTGAGGACCACCACAGCGAGCATACTGTACCGAATCCCACGGCTGGAGCATAGACTACCGAGTCAGACAGTAGACCACCGCGTCGGTCAGGGACCCCACGGCGGAGCATATGACCAAGCAAAACCAGACATTAGGACCACCACGGCATGGCATTAGGACCACACGGCGAGCAGAGGACCCACCAACCAACAGTAGACCACCACGCGGGTCAAGGACCACCACGGCAAGAAGCAGAGGACCACACGTCGGAGCTATGCCCACCAGAACCCACAGATACACCCCAGCGGGGCAGAGGACCACCACGGCGGATCAGAGGACCACCAGAACCAGACAGTAGACCACCACGGCGGGGCAGAGGACCACCACGGCGGAGCAGAGGACCACCAGAACCAGACAGTAGACCATCACGGCGGGGCAGAGGACCACCACGGTGGGGCAGAGGACCACCATGGTGGAGCAGAGGGAACAGGAAACCCCCTTGTGAACCACACCGATCAGGAGACCATAGACTGTAACAACGAGAGAGCAGAGACAAACAACACAGACAGAACATTGGGGTTGAAAGACAAGACTGAGCGTTCAGGGGCAGCCACCCTGGCTGGGTCGGGACAACACAAAAATTCACAAACGGCCTCCATAACCGTGACAGGACAGGATGAGGATTCCCCGAACGACCTCCCTTGGCCGGAACAGAACAGCAAAATCGTTCACTGACGGCCTTCCTGGCCAGAACAAGACAGCACAGAGAGTTCATAGGCAGCCTCCGTGGCTGGACAGAAACAACAGAGAGTTTCATAGTGGCCTCCTTGTCCGGACAGACAGACAGAGAGTTCATTGAACGGCCGTCCTGCCGGAACAGGTTGCGAGTGTTCAATAGACGGCCCCTTGGCCGGACAGGCGGCAGAGTGTTATAGACGGCCCTCCCTTGGCCGAACAGGACGAGCAGGGACTTCCTAGACCCTCCTTGGCCGGAACAGGACGAGCAGAGAGTTCATAGACGGCCTCCTTGGCAGGAAAAGAACAGGCAGAGAGTTCATAGACAGCCCGTCCTTGTTGCTGGAACCGGACGATCAGAGTTCACAGGTGGGTGACTACTTACAACCTCTGGAGTTCGCGCGATGCCGCCACCGTCTGAGGTTGTACGTAGTGCCCTCCGGATATCAGGGAGATTTTTTTTCCGCAAGGTTCTGCGACCCTGACATGAACAGGTCGATGGCGTTTTCTTAGATGCCACCACCAACCGCCAAGCGAGCACCGCTGCTTCGGAAGGTTCTGCAGCACGCGCGCCACCTCTGGAGAAACTGCAGCGGGCACCATCGCTTCGGGGAGCACAGCAGCGAGCACCACCACCTCAGGAGAGACTGTAGCTTCAGCCACCGATTCTGCAGACCTGATAGTGGGTGCTGCCGCCTCTGGAAGTTCTGTGGAGGTGTATGCAGCCCAAACGCAACAAAAGGCGATGCCCCATCAGGGGAACACTTCAGACAGGGGAATTAGTTCATGAACCGAAGGGTTAGAGTGAGTGGGTTTGGGGATACCAGCGGTGCGTGCAGACACCAGCGGTGCATCCCTCACACTGGATACCAGACTGGGATACCGAAGGACTGACCTTGAGAATCTGGGTGTGACAGACAGGACGTGACATGACTCTGGATGATCAGCTGTGATGCAACGTGACTCTGGATGATCCGCTGTGACGTGACGGGACTCCGGATGATCAGCTGTGACTTGACTAGACTCATGAATATCAGCTGTGACTTGACCAGACTCAGGATAATAAACTGTGACTCGATTTGACTCATGACGATCAACAGTGCCTAGACTCGACTCGGGAAGATTAGCTGTGACTTGACTTGACTCAGGAAGATCAGCTGTGACTTGACTTGACTCAGGAAGATCAGCTGTGACTTGACTTGACTCAGGAAGATCAACTGTGACTAGACTTGACTCGGGAAGATTAGCTGTGACTAGACTTGACTCATGAAGATCTGTTGTGACTTGACTAGACTCATGATAATGAACTGTAACTTGACTTGACTCATGACGATCAACTGTGACTAGACTTGACTCATGAAGATCAACTGTGACTTGACTTGACTCAGGAAGATTAGCTGTGACTTGACTCGACTCGTGCATATCAGCTGTGACTAAACTTGACTCATGATAATGAACTGGAACCTGACCGGACTCATGACGATCAGCTGTGACTTGACTGAACTCAGGAAGAACAACTGTAACTAGACTTGACTCATGACGATCAGTTGTGACTTGACTAGACTCATGAA
Source organism: Sinocyclocheilus anophthalmus (assembly GCA_018155175.1). Taxonomy (NCBI): domain Eukaryota; kingdom Metazoa; phylum Chordata; class Actinopteri; order Cypriniformes; family Cyprinidae; genus Sinocyclocheilus; species Sinocyclocheilus anophthalmus. The sequence goes on along the minus strand of JADLZN010009471.1, from coordinate 322,000 downwards.
TATCAGCCGTGACTAAACTTGACTCAGGATAATGAACTGGAACCTGACCGGACTCATGACGATCAGCTGTGACTTGACGGCGCTCAAGATGGGCAGCTGTGACATGACGGGGTGCCGTGGTGTCCGCCATTTTGCGATCAGGCTCCGCTGCCGCCGCCATTTTGTGAGCGTGCTCTGGTAGAGCCGCCATTTCAGTCACAGACACTGTGTCGCATTCCTCCTCCGCGTCACCCACAGTAAACAAAGAGCCAACAGACAACAAAGCATAATCCATCAGGTCCCTTAAACTACAGTTAAGTTCCTCTCCAGGTAACCAAGATTTCGTGGGTTCATTGAGTCCAAAACGGAACAAGTCTTTAAACAAAATTTCATCATACAGTGGAACCTGATAAGATAGTACACAGAACCGGTGAACATACTCCTCAATAGAAAGGCCTCCTTGCCGAAGATGTAGTAGCTGGGTGACTGGGTCCATACTTGGCCAGAGTCCGCTGGATCCTTGTTTGCCTGAGTATTCTGTAACGGGGCTGACGAGACGTGAGACATGTGGATCCATCTGCAGGCTTTATTTAAGAGACGTGGTAAACAGGCAGGGTCAAAACAATGGCAAACAGGTATATGGCGGGCAAAACACAAGAATAGTCCCAGGGCTAGCGTAGGTCACCGATAAGCAGACAGAATCACTGGGCTAAACTCAGCTGTATAAATCCAAGAAAACAGGCCAGTCAAACCGCAAAAAAACAGGCAGGCAGGCAAACTGAACACGGAGACTCGGAAAGGGGTACAGGCTAAACAATACTCAGCAGAGAAATGTGGTTAGAGTGGGTGTTATATAGTGAGTGAGGTGATTAGAAACAGCTGTGTGCAATCAGTGCTGTTTGCAATCAGTGCAATGAATGATGGGAGTCCGGGGTGTATGTAGACAGTGTGTATTGCGAGAGTCAATGAAATGGAAAGGGGGACCTCTGGTGGTGAATAAACGGAAGTCCATGGACTGAATTCGTGACAGTGTTGTGATTGGCACCACTTGGCGCCTGGTCGGGAAATGTCACGCCCCTTACCATAGACCGCCTGCGAGCTTCAGTGTAAATATTTTGTCAATATCAAATCAATTTGAGCGCGAATTAAACCCAGATGATTGTAACCACTCTAAGTTTGTCTGCCTTGGGAAAGCTAGCGTGTCTCCGACATAGTGATAACACTCGTTGACTTTCTCTAGTGCAGCTCAACTAGGTCTCATCCCATTCGTCGATATTTGTGATATCAGAAATCCCGGAAAATATGCGTTGTATTCCAATCGAGTCGTTCGTTGTAGTTTTTAAAATGTTGAATAAAATATCTCCTTTTGAAGTGGACTTTGAGCTTTGTAACTTTGCAGATCTTTTTTATGCTCAAACAGCAACAAGTTGAAAAAGTGAAAAAGCATAATAGGACCCCTTTACAACAATGTGCCAAGTCCCAAGAATTGTATTCATATTGGTGTGATATATGGTTTTTAAAAACTTTAGTAAAAAGGTTAAATTCTAATGTTATGTGAAATAAAATGCAATATACAGGTTAACTGTCCCGGATTCACCCTGTTCACCCTTCACCGCCATCACTCTGCCACGGACTAATCATATGCACCTGTCACTCATCAAGGACACTATTTAATCTTCTCTCACACTCACGGTCTGGCCTCATATGTGTGTACTACGCTGCAGACTTCCAGTTCTTTCGATTATTCCAGCATGATCTCCCCGTGTCTGTGTGGTCCTCGCCATCTCGTCTCCTGTCTACGGTGGCCGAGAATTGCAAAACAAATCACAATTCTGAAAACAAAATAACAAATTACAAACACAAATGCAAGTCTAAAAAACAAAATAACAATTCAGAAAACACGACAACAATTCAGAAAACATAAGTCAGAAAACACAACAACAAATCCAAAAAAAAATTAACAAGTCAGAAAACACAGCGACAAATCAGACAAACTTGAAGAGGTAGGTATAGTTTGTACAGAGCCCCTAAAGGGACATGGTGGTGGAAAAAAATCAGATTGAGTGAAAAAATTTGGGGTGGGAGGAAAAAATATATTTGTCAGATTTTTTGCGTTCCCTCCCAAAGATATTTGCATTCCCTCCCAAACCTTTTGCGTTCCCTCGCAAAGATATTTGCGTTCCCTCGCAAAACTTTTACGTTCTCTCGCAGCAAAAAACCAGTTGAGTTTGGACAAACACTTCCTGTTTACTTTACAGATTGTAGTGGTTCATACAGCTCCATACGTTCACAGTGGAGCAGTTCATAGAGTTTTGTTTTGAAATTGGACGAAATAGTCAGTACATGCTTTTTTTGTTGAACTGTTATATAAAATCAATGTCACATTTGCAGTCTTTTGGATATTCAGGGAAAATTTAATTCTCGTAGGTTTCAGAGCGAAATAAAAACGTAACCGTGCACGCTTTATAAAATTTCTAATAATCTTTTATATGATTGAATCTTCAAACTGCTAGCACTTTGCAATTTCGAATTATGCCCTATTGTAAGTGATGGAGTATTTTATGTTTCAGCGATTTGATCGCGCCGGCGCCTCATGCGCACATATTCATTGCAAACGGCCTGTTCATTATTAAAATGAAACATAGAATCACCAATACAGATAAAATGTTACACAGTCAATTTAAATAATCTGTATTATAGTCTGTGCTGTACGCGTGAGCCCCGGTCCACTCCAGTGCGGCACATTTTTGTTCATTATGATTTTTTTTCCCTTCGATATTGGAATGTACAAAGCCCAGTTGATTTAATTTAATAAATAATGGTTTAGCTTCAAATACATTGCTAATATGGAAACATTTGGATTTTTGCTGAATGAGAGCGGCCGTGAGCCCATACTTTCAGTTTCGCTTTAAATTATGTTTTGGCTTCTTTATAGCTATTCTGGGCTTGTCTGCTTTCCTGTGCATGATATGCTATATTTTATTAATAAACTGTGCACCATATTTTGGTTTTAGCCTATACCGTCTTCGTCCATTAGCCTCCCTTAAGCGTTTTCTATAGCTAACGGTTTTAAATGGGGGAGAAACGTTTGCATTCGACTATCGGCGTTACTGATAGCAATGCTGATTAATGAGTCATTAATATTACAATTGTTATAGTATTAATAAGTTTATTGAGGCCTAATACCGCATTGCCTCCAGTGTCCCTGTTATAGTAGCCTTACATTAAGCCACTTAATTGTTTAGAATGTCCCCAAACCGAGCCTATACTATAAGCCAAGCTGACTGGTATTTGAACTTGATCCAGTTTAAAATAACTCTATCTATGAACGCGCTCCATTATGAACATACAGCTGTATGAACCACTAACTGTACAAGCTGTAAAGTAAACAGGAGTGTGGTCCGAAAACTGGTTTGCGAGGGAACGCAAAATAGCTTTGCGAGAGAACCAAAAGTTTTGCAAAGGAAACGCAATATCTTTGCTAGAGATGCAAAAGTTTGCAAAGGGAACGCACGTTTCGTTCGAGAGAACGCAAAAGTTTTGGCGAGAGAACGCAAAAAACAATTTCCTCCTCACCTAATTTCTTTTCTACCACCATGTCCCTTTAAGGGGCGCCGTAGTTTTGAGACACGCCATTGGGTTGGGTTACTCACTGCTGACGGGACGAGACTCTGTCAATCACGTATACAGGAAAAACCAGCCGAATAACACAGAGTCCTGGTAGAAATTTTCGGAGATGGTATTAACAGTACCAGTTTAAATTTAGTTATTACTATGGAATAAAAAATACGGGGTGTCTAGTAATTGTCTAAACGGGCTGGAAATCATCACTCCAAAGTTGCGCAGATGGATAAGCGCTTGTCGTTGGCTTTTTGACACGATCGACCTGGGTTCGATCCTGCCTTTTGCCGAACTTTTTTTTTTTTTTTTCAAATCTCGTATTAGCAATGGATTCTGTTTACACTAAGTGAAAATAGCAGTATTTTTTTGTGATATATGCTATTTACACTAAATGCAAATACCTATTTACACTATGTTAAAATAGCAGGATTTCTACTATCAAGTATACTACTTGCTGCAAATAGTGGCAATTATCTGCACTTCAGTATTGTAGTACATTATAAAACAGTATGCAATTGAGTATTGAGTGTAAATTATAATTTTAATTTTAATTATTAAATGGATGCCACCTTATTGGAACAATAAGCCCTCCCTACACTTACCCTAACCGATACTTTATTTTCAACTTTTTGATTATTTCCTTAATTTTTATTGAAAATAAATGCCCTTACGATGTGATACGAGATTTGAAAAGGGAGAAAAAAAAAAGTTCGGCAAAAGGCGGGATAGAATCCTGGTCGATCGTGTCAAAAAGCCATCGACACACGCTTATCCATCTGCGCCACTGGAGCTGATGTTTCACAGCCACTTTTAACTAAATGTAAATATATACTCCGTATTTTTTATTCCATAGTAAGGGCAATTCATACAATACATTTAAACTGAGCTACTTTAATACCATCTCCGAACTTTCTACCACAACTCTGCTGTTCTTCGGTTGGTTTTTCCTGTATACGTTGATTGACAGATGTCTCGTCCAGCCAGCGGTGAGTAATCCCAAACTATACCAACCTCTTCCGGTTTGTCTGATTTGTCGTTATGTTTCCTGACTTGTTATTTTGTTTTCGAATTTGTCATTGTGTTTTCTGACTTGTTATAATGTTTTCTGAATTGTTGTTGTGCTTTCTGAATTGTTATTTTGTTTTTTAGACTTGCATTTGCGTTTGTAATTTGTTATTTTGTTTTCAGAATTGTGATTTGCTTTGCACTTCTCGGCCACCGTACCTGTTTCCTCGTCAGCACATCTGAGTATCACCCTTGTGTTTTCACCATGTTATCATTCAAGACTGTTATCACTGTTATCACACCATTTGTGTTAAATAAACCCTGTCTTCCTGAGTTCTTTTTTACATAACATATTTTCTTTACATCATACATAGTTGTGATTGTATGTACACATCTTTATTTACTTTTTACATTTTTAATAGATTTTTTAAAGTTTCTCTTTTTTTTTTACAAATACCATAAACTGTTCATTCATAAATTTGAATATTCTAAAATTAAGCGAGTTATTGACCTTGACAGTCATAGGGGTCTGAAGGTGTCCCCTTCTATGTTATAATTGCCTGTTTTATATTTTTTTGCAAAGGTTTTTCCCGTATTGTTGGAGACACAGCCTTGCGGGCAGCGGTCTGACATATGGTGCACGTGTGGCCAGGTCAAGCAGACTCCTTTCTGTATCCTGATCCCTCTCTCCCTCTTCCATATTCAACGTCTCACTTCATTATGCTATCTAATAAGGCCTAACTTTGTTGTTCAAATATGAATGCGCATGTAAAGCCGTTTTGCTTAAAAAATGTAATAACTGTCACCGTCCCCCACATGCGCTTGGGCTCTTTTTGTTGCCTTTTTCTCTATCAAACTTTTAGGTATCATTATAATATAATAATTAATTATCATAAATCATATATCATTTGAAAGTTTAGATGCCCAAGATTCATCCTGTGAAAACCAATTTGAAATCGGACATTGCGTTACCATAGAAATGGCACTTTAAAATCTTTGGGCGGTCTCCTCCCATTAGTGTGCAGTTGTCAAGTGTCATCTTACATAATTTACGGTCTGTTAGAATCACCTTTTATAATCTTGAACACAAAAAAAAAAAAAAAAAAAAAAAAACAAAAAAAAAAAAACATTGATGTATAAGAAATTACGAACCATGTCTCTGGGGTAGAGATCCAAGATGGGCGTCCTGCTAAAGGCTGCTCATATAGAAATGGCTACAACAACAAAACCGCTGAACACAATAACCACAAGCTTTTCAACAGCTTCTAAACTACTCTTTATATAATCGTGCTACACGTATTAGAATCTACATTTATTTTACTGTGAAGTTACCTCTCAAAACTTTGAAAATGAAATCAGCAGCAGATAAAAGAAAAGGAGGAGAGACACCGCGTGCTTCTCGTGTATCTAGTATTGTGGATGTCCACAGCTACGCTTCTCCCGGGGATAAACTTTTATCTACACCGCTTCCTGAGAGCCCGGGTAAGCCGCCTTCAAAGAAAGGCAGAGCAGAGGATGATTCCGTGATTTCCACGCTCTCTCAGCTAATAAATAACCGATCGGATGCCCTGGAGAAAATGGTGGGTGATAATGCTCTGAAAATTGAAGGTCTAAAGAAAACTGTTGACTATATCTGTGCCGAGCTTAATGACGTTAAGGGGAAGGTTGGCTATGTTGAAGCTAGATTGAGCTCTGAGGAAAAGAAGATGGAGTTCTGTGAGACAAGGATTGCAGACTTAGAGCGTTACTCTCGTCGCTGGAATTTACGCCTGCAAGGAATGCCGGAAAAAGAAGGTGAAGATATCAGAGCTGAATCCATTCGTATTTGTGTTGCCACTTTTCCAGAGGGAAGCAAAATTCTACCAGATAAGATTGACACTGTTCATCGCATTGGGAAGAGGCCTTTGAATACCTCTAGGCCGCGAGCTGTCATTATTCAGTTTTCCTCCCGGGTGGCGAGAGACGGGGTGTGGAGAGCGGCGAAATCATCCGAGTTTCTGCGCGCGAACGGTCTTCGGTTTACTGAGGACCTTACTGCTTTCGACCGAGAAAGGAGGCTCTTACTATGGCCGGCTGTGGAAAAGGCACGTAAGGAGGGGAAAAGAGCTTACTTTGTTGGTTACCGTGCTTTCATTGAAGGTTCTGAAATTAATCCTCCATGAACTGTTCATACTTTCAAGTGTGGTTCAGTGAGCTATTTTATTTTGTGAAGAGCACTGCACATACGGTTGGCTGTAAACTTTTTTGACTTCCCTTTTTGTCAGCTACCTATTTGCGTTTTCACCATAAAGCTTCGGTAAGCTTATTATCTTCGTCCTAGTTAAGGGTTCTTATTCTATGTCTATTTCTGTTATTTCACTCAATGCCAGGGGTCTTAGAGACATAACTAAACGGAAAGCTTTGTTCTTGTATGCAAAATCGTTCAAGACTGATTTTTGTTTTTTTCAAGAGTCCCACTCCATTCCTAGTGATTTTGCTTTTTGGAAAAATCAGTGGAACAATGACATTTGGTTGGCTCACGGCTCACAACATTCAGCTGGAGTTATGATTTTGAAAAACTGCTTTGTTGGAGATGTTTTACACCACTTTTGCGACCAGAAGGGACATTTTCTGCTGTTGGTAATCTGTTTAAATAATATTGTAGTAATACTGATTAATATATATGGTTATAATGTCACCCATGAGAATGACTTGCTGTTTGAAGTGATAGAAGAGAAAACTCTGTTGTGGCTTAACACATACCCAGATGCTCTAGTTTTTATTGGGGGAGACTTTAATATTGTGCCCGATAACCAGATGGATAGACTACCACCTAGACAGGCCACTTCTGTTAATTCTAAACTGAAAATATTCATGGACAAATTTAATGTCATCGATATTTGGAGGGAAACTTTTCCAAATATTAAGTCTTATACTTGGAGTAACTAAAGTTGTTCAAGACAGTCTCGTATTGACTACTGGCTTGTATCTCAATGTGTGAAGAACTTTAATGCTGCTATTAGCATTCTTCCCTCCCCTCTAACTGATCATAGGGCCATTCTTCTTCAATCCCCTCTTTCCTCAGTCAATATTTCCTCAGGTCCTAGAGCATCTTATTGGAAGCTTAACTCCTCTTTGCTTGCATATGACCAATTAAAGAATAAAATTTCATTTTTGATTAAATACTACTGGCTCAAAGCAAAAAAAGAAAATAAATATGGTCTGAACTGGGAGCTTCTTAAACACGAAGTTGGCAAATGTGCTAGAAATTTTGGCAGTCATCTAACTAAACTTAAAAAACGGGAAGAGGAGGTTATCGTTTCTAAAATAGTATCCCTTCATAACAAAACTCAGTATGGTTTGTCAGTTTGCAATTCAGCAAGTTCTACTAGCTCAGCTTCTAAGTTAGACTCAGTATACAAGTACAGGGCAGATGGCTCCTTTATTCGCTCTAGAAGAAGATGGCTTGAGCAGGGAGAGCAAAGCACAGCTTACTTTTTTTAGAATGGAAAAGAATAATTCTAGAAATTTAACTATTAACTCTATGAACATTAATGGTACAGTTTCTTCTGACCCTAAACAAATTGGTACTTTTTGTGCAAATTTTTATACTATGCTTTACAAGTCTAATTATAGTGAGGACTCGGCATTGTTGTTTTTTCAATCTCTGAAGGGGATTAAGACTTTATCTATTGATGAGAAGATCATCTGTGACAGAGATATAACTGTTGCTGAAATAATGGAATCTATTGAAGCTCTTAAGAACAACAAGTCTCCGGGTACCGATGGGCTGACAGCTGAACTTTACAAAATGTTTGCTCAAGAACTAGCACCTTTCTTACTGGAGACTTATTTAGAAAGCATTGAATCCGAAACACTCCCTTCGACGTTATCACAAGGCCTACTCACTTTAATACCTAAACCTAAGAAAGACATTCTTTTTATAGATAACTGGCGTCCAATTTGCCTATTAAACTGTGATTATAAAATTTTAGCTTTGATATTAGCCAATAGACTTAAATGTGTGCTGGGCTCAATTATAGATGAAACCCAGTCCGGTTTTATCCCCAAAAGGCATATTGCTAATAATATTCGCCTCGTCTTAGATTTGTTAGACTATGCAGAATTGGTAAAGGAGGAGAGTTTTATTCTTTTTTTAGATTTTTATAAAGCTTTTGATTCTCTTGAGCACAAATTTATTTTACAATCTCTGCACAAGGTTGGCTTTGGTGATTTCTTTTGCAAAACTATCCGCACTTTATATAAAAATGGTACCTGCTCAATTAATCTTAAATCTGGTGCTTCTCCTAGATTTGAAGTGTTCAGAGGAGTTCGCCAGGGTTGCCCAGTCTCACCATACCTTTTTGTAATAGCATCCCAGCTCCTCACTTCTTATTTGTTGAATAGTAGTTTACAAGGTATCAATATAGCTGATAATCATATTCTCATAAGCCAATTAGCAGACGACACCACTCTCTTTCTAAAAGATGATTCACAGATCCCTGTTGCTATAGATTGTATTAAAGTGTTTTCTAAAGTCTCTGGCTTAACTTTAAATCTAGATAAATGTGAGCTGCTTGCCATAAAGTCCTGCTCTGCCTCTACCCTTTATAATATCCCTGTTAAATCTTATGTATGTTACTTGGGTATAACTATTTGCAAAGATGACAATATTAGAGGTAGATTAAACTTTGATCCAGTAGTGGTTAAAGCTAAGAAAAAATTGAATTCCTGGCTCCAAAGGGACTTATCTTTAAGAGGAAGGGCACTCCTTGCCAAAGCTGAGGGTATTTCGAGAGTAACCTATCCTGCTCTCTCTTTGTATGTGGATAAGTCTATCTGTGTTGAGGTCGATAGAATGCTTTTTGACTTCCTTTGGAAACACAGGAGACACTATATCAAAAAATCTGTCGTTATAAACAGCTATGATTATGGGGGTCTAAATTTTCTTGACTTTTCTTCCTTAAACAATACATTTAAGATAAATTGGTTGAGGCAGTTTTTGAATGGTCCCGATTCCTTTTGGAATGCTATTCCCAATTATGTTTTCTCCAAAGTTGGTGGTCTCCCCTTTTTGTTGGTATGTAATTATAATATCTCTAAATTACCTATTAAATTATCAAACTTCCACAAGCAGATGCTATTGGCCTGGCACTTAATATATAAACACAACTTCAGTCCCCACCGTTATTTTATCTGGAATAACCATGATATCTGTTATAAAAATAAATCTATATTTTTTCCTGATTGGTTTAAAAATAATATTTTTTTGGTTTCTCAGCTTTTAAATAGTAATGGTTATTTACTTTCTTATTCTGAGTTCTTAAGAAAATATTGTATTCCTGTCACCCCACGTGATTTTGCCATAGTTATGGACGCCATTCCCAGTGGAGCTATTGCACTATTAAAAAACTCTGTTGATTCTGTACCCTCCTTTATTTCCCTGACTAATCCCTGTGAAACAGTGATAGGGAAAATTTGCTTTGCGCTCAGCCCTTCTTTCAGGAATAGAAAGATTCGACATCTTTTTCAGAATGATATAACTACTGTTCCTTCTGTTGTATTTCACTGGAGTAATTATCTTTATGATATTCCTTGGAAGAGTGTGTGGTCGTTACCCAATAAATATTTAATTACGAACAAGGTTAAAGAGGTATCCTTTAAATTGCTACATTGAGTTTACCCTGTGAATGTTTATATTAAAAAAATGCTTCCGGAGAAGGATCCTCTTTGTTCCTTTTGTGGAATGGTAGATGAGTCTATTGCTCATCTCTTTTGGGAATGTACCCATGTAACCATTTTTTGGAAAAAATTCTGTTTATTTATACGTTCTTCTCTCTTAGACAATTTTTCTTTGTTGTACAAGGATGTTTTATTTGGTTTTTATCTTGTTGATAAGAATCTAAAGGACAAATATTTTCTAATAAATTTATTTATTTTGCTAGCAAAATTTTTTATACATAAGTGCAAATTTTTGTCTGTAAAGCCCCTATTTCTTATATTTTGTAAAGATCTGAAGTATTACTTGGAAACAATATCTACCTCCAGCAATGTTAAAGCCTTAAAATCAATAACATTGTGTGCATCTTATAATATTGGTTCTTTCCTATAATGTACAGTTGACTGAATGCTCTGTGACCTTTTGCCTGGTTGTTAAAAAGTGCCTTTTGAGGCACCTTTACCTTATATAATGTAATTTATATTACCCCTGGCCCTGTATGTTTGTTGTTGTTGATTTTTTTTTTAAATTTCATTTTGTTTTGTGATTTTGTTGTTACTAGGGTTGTATATTTTTGTGTACTTGTTGCTAATCCTAATAAATAAAGAAAAAAAAAAAAAAAAAAAAAAAAAAAAAATCTTTGACAAAAAACATATCACTGGAAAGGTCTGAGTCTCAGGATTTCATATTTGGTGGTTATTTTGAGATAAAAATTGTGATAGTAATATTGACAGAGAAATCTAGACATTTGTGACAGAAAAATGCATTAAAAACATTTAATGGAGTTTGGATGGCACCCGGTGGCTGTTTGTGGTATAACGCCTTAAAATCTCACAGGAACCTCAATTTTTGTTCATATCAACTTCAAATTTGGAACATACCTTATTTAGACAAGGCTTTAATTTTATACAATTTTTAAAGTAAAACCTGTTATGTAAAATATTTATAAAAAATAAAATAAATATAGTGCATTTTATTTACAGTATATTTAAACTTCTAACTTTTTGATACTTTAATTTGCAATAATCTACTGATTTTCTTCTTTAAAAAGAGACCAACCTTATGTCTGTATTCCAAAGTGTTAATAAATTACAACAATGTAAGTTTGGATAGTGCACTTTCATGCCTATTTACACTGGGGGTGGGGGGGGGGGGGGGGGGGGTGGGGGGGGGGGGGGGGGGGCAAAAATGGGGGGGGGTGACAGTTAAGGGGTTAATTCTTATAATGAAGCTTTTTTTTCTTCTTCAAAAAAAAAACCTAAACATTGAAAAATGCATTTCAACTGCAAATATAACAATAGGAATCATGTTCAGTTAAATATGTTTCATGGTAGAAATAAGCTTCCTTAAAATTCTAATTTAAATATAAACGCATACGTATTAGGGAGTGTGCTATAAAAGTTAAGGTAGTTCCATACAAGGGAAGCAGATAGTTGCCTGGTTTTTTTACTGAGCACATCACTTTAAAATGGATGTCTTATGAATATTACTGCCCAATAAGCATCACTGGATGGAAGACTAGAGAGGTAAGAGCTGACATCATCACAAAGCAACCTCTGAGATGTCATTTGTGTTGATACTGCACTCCTAGGCTAAAAATACACCAATTATGCAGTCTTAACTTACAGGGTAAGACTGACCTTACAGAATGCAAGAAACTGCAATTCCCAGGTGGCCAGATACACTGTGAAACAGCCCTGAGGTATGAAGATTTGTGTGGTAGCAGAGAAGACTTTTTACAAACTTTTCAATTGAATAAGTAGCTGTGATTTTCTTGTGTTAGCATGTGTGTGTATTGTAGGGACTCTGTCTCACCTCCACAGCAGCCTTGGCTCGAACAAACTCCTCCTCTGAGTGTTGTCTCCCCAATAAAGTACCACCCAGCTGGGGCCTCTGCCGCTGCACACACAGATGGCCACACACATGCAAACAAGGTCAACCACCGCTTTGTATCATCGTCTTTGTCCTCAGATCATGCTGAATAAGCAACCTTAAAGTTATGGCCAATATAAATTTTTAGTATACAGTGGCCCCAAAAAGTATCTGAACACTTAAGCAAATGAGACGATAAACTATCAAACCAAGAGAAATCTGCAAATAAAAGATGCTAAAATCTTTCATAAATAATTTGTCAAGAACTAACAAAATTGAATTGCCATATTGGGATTTTAATTTATCTGAATTCAGTGTGATTTTTAGTGGATGTGCGATGCCAGTTCCTCTCAAGTTTAGACAGATGTTCTAGCAGAGTAACCACAGAGAATAGTTATTAAAGGTTGGGTAACTTTAACCCCAAAATAAAAAAAATATTACAATAGTTAAATAATAAATAATATTAAATAAAAATGTTAAAATATACTACTCCACCAATTTCCTGCAATACCGCAAACAAAGTAGCTTTGTCTTAACTTTGAACAGTTAATCTATTGTTTTATCATGTAAAACCTACAAACATCTTTCTGTAAAATGTTTTCTTTCAAAAGTATGCTTGTGCTGTCCGTTCATTAAGATTGTGTTATCTAATGCAGTGACATTTAGACATTTTTTGCTATAGTAAATATTTTCTGAGGCCACTGTATATTATTCCTGTACTCAGTTCTTCATTAAAGTTGTGGGCGATATAAAGGTTTAGTATGTAGTATTGCTATGTTTTAATCCTTACTAGTATCTGAGAAATAAATAGAACATGTCTTGCACATTGAGCAATCAATAAAAAAATTGGCAAAAACATATTTTTGATGCACACTCAGGAAAAGGATACATGAAGGAAACCATCCGGTATTAAAACGAATGTATCTCTTTCCATTAACTGCACTGCATGGAAGGCTTTTTAGGGTAGCATTCTGTAACTGTTACATACAAAGATGTATGTGTCTTTCCTCAGGTACCTCAGCTTACTATTTGGATTGGAGTACTTCCAGTATTTGATTTTTTTTCTAATGGAACAATTTTGTTCCCAGAAGACCTTAGTGGGAAGGGTTTGTACCATTTAAGTGCATACAGGAAAATTTTTCTAAGTGTGAGGGGAGATGATGATCAATACTGAATGCTGCTGTAGTCTTTTACATGAGATTAAAGTATCATTAGTGTGTACCTGAGGGGCTGGCCCAGGGTCTGACTCCGTGCTAATGCTGAGCTCCAGGGCACTATGTCTGTTAGAGAAATCTGTTTTAAAGTCTGCAGACCTGAAAAGGATGAGATGCTGTGAATGATTTTACTGCTCGCAATAATGATAATGATACACAGAGGCAACTGAATTATTCAACTGAATTGAACAACTCAAATCTAACATCTGATACTCTTAAAATGCATTCTATTTCTTCATCTTTTATAACCAATAAGTGGATTTACCCACAAAGCTCACTAAAATCAGAGTGTCAAAGAAAAAAAAAAGAGGCCACTCAGGATTATTTGAAGAGAAAATTATAAAATATGTAGAACTGACTTAAAATGCTCAATTCCATTTATAATAATGGCATGATGTATTCAAGAACAGTTCTTCTAATAATCTTAGTGACACAGCTGTCCAGACGTGTTTAGCCTAACTATGTGTTAATGTTCTTTTTAAAATGGCTTATTAAATCTAATTTAATGGTGTTGGGGAATAGAAAGTAAAAATTCAACATGCTTTGTTTTTGTTTTACCCCAATATTAGTTATCGAAGCAGCATAAAGCTGCTCTTTATGGCTCCAGAAGAGTTAAGCACACCCTGTGACTACATTAAACACTAAATATGGAAACGTACTGTATCACGCCTGGTTAGGACGCCATGATAACTTATGCACAATGAGGTGGAAACCTGACCGTACCACAAAAGCTCACTAGATGAATGGTTGGAGGTGCACCTTTTCCTCTCATATCTCCACTTCCGCCCTCCATTCAAGGCACTGTCTGGGTGAAGGCTCACCTCCTCCCATTTCTCCAAGGGCGAGCTGCTCACTGAAGACAGGACAGTTAGTATGGAGTGTGACAGGAAATAAAACTGACAGGCTGTCACAAACTCTGCTTTTAATGAAACAACACATTGGTGCAAAAGGTAGATTAAGGCTAACCAGCAGCAGATAAGGATACAGCTTACAGCTCAAGGCTTGCCTATCTCAACCAGGCTTTAGCCTGCAGCTCGCAATTGATTAAAGCAGTTGGGCTGTGGAATGATAAATATAGTACAACAGGGAAAACATGGCAATGGTTTAGCTTACAGAAGCTTAAAGCGTAATCTACTGGAAATGAACTTTACAGTGCAAGTTGTTAAAGCTTTCCAGAGGATTAAAATAAGCCAGTGTAGCGGTTTATTTGAAACCATTTCTAGCATAAGCTTGAGACAAACAAAACTAAAATAAAATAAAAATGAATATATTTCTACTTGGGGCATCAGTGTCATGAAAGCCACAGTTCTCTGTGTTTAAACCATTTCCATAATTTCCCACCAATTCAGTTCCACTACTTTAAATCTAATAATATGCTAATGCGAATGCTAAAGTGCAGACTGCTTACTGATCAAGTGGCCAATGGGATTAAAAAAAATAGACAACAAAGGGCAAAAATGTAATTACACTGAGAGCCTGGATTAAATCAGCTGTAAGTTTAATCATAATCACCTCTTAAAATGATTAAAAGAACTTTACACTTAAATCAATTTCATAAATGCAGGCCTTTTCATAGATTATAAGGGACAACTTGCCTAATGCGTTAAGACGGTTTCATGAATTAACGTTTTGTTCATAGCAGTGTAGCGTCTGGACCAATCAGACACACACACACAAAAAAGAGCAACTCACAATTACATTTACTCTTAGGAAAGACACAATACCCATAAAAATGGACTCTTCTCTAATTAATTCATAGAAAAACCTTTCTGTGAATGAACACACATCTCCTCAGGACATTGTGTATACCATTACTGTTCTTGTATATTGTCTTTTGAATTGTATACTGTTTTGTGTGTGTGTTATGATAGATCACTAGTTAATATAACCCCACCGATACCATGTTTGGTCTCTTTGAGTTTGTCTTCTGATTATCTAAACGAGAGTGTATATTATATGTTGGTACATAGGCAATATATTAGTGTTCTAAGAATCTTTAGTAATTTTGCATCAACACCTAATCGAGTTCCATATGCAAATTACCATGCTCTCACACAAAGGGTCATAAAACTCCCCAGTATTTCCAACCTCCCGCTTGGAATTTCAGCCTTTCTCATTGGACAAGCCCATCCTGAGAGGCGTGAATCTTCTCAGACCTTAAAAGGCTCACGCACAGTTCCGCCCATGTTTTTCTTCTGCTAAAACCTTCTGATTGCGGCCCGTGTGGAGAGCCTGAGCCGGTGCGGGCGTGCCCGGTGGGCTCCAACACATAGCCAGTCAGTCTGCGGTTCTGTTAGACTCACAGAAGATGAGGATGTGAGCTAGAACGCTTCTGCAACCTTTAAGTCTGTAAACACCAGGCCTCTGGCCTTGACTTTCCATTCACCAAAGATCCTAAGATCTCAGCTGATGTCTCACTTAGCTCCTTTTCACTTTCCACTGGGAAGAAACTCCCAATCACCATCGAGTCAGAACATCTTTGGAATTCATCACTCTTCAAACCCGGAAGAACGTGATCGCAAGTCCAAAACCTTGAAACCATCAAGACTTTCATCCGAGACTGCATCCGGACACTCATCAATGACCGAGGCAATGCAAGTATCGTACATTTAACTAAACGAAACAGAGGTTTAGTATAAGATGTAGACCCCGTTCTAAAACGGCGCTGATGGTTTCACTCAAGTGGTTAACTGACTCTTTTAATAGCTTCATTCTCTGGTTTTTCCTGATTGTTTCATCCATCACGCCGCATTTGCCCTTTCCCATGTATGAGTGATTGTATGTTTGTTTGTTTAGACTAGTTTGTGTTAGTGTTTAGTTAATAAAACTTTTGTGCACAAATTACATGAGTTTCTGATTCTGCCTTGCAAATTAATGTCCCTTTACGATTTTGATCCTCGCTACATGCTCTAATGCATTAATACTGTATGAAAGTATTTTCTGTGGCCATGAAAATATCCTTTTCTTAGAGTTGATATGAAATTACACTAAGTGTTCGCTGGACAAAGATAGTTGATGGCAATATAATTCTGCTACAGTTACTACTGGCAGCTGATATAAATAATTTTAATTAATCCTAATTGTAATTATTTATATACATTTCCCTTTTGAGCTAATTTGCAACAGCAGTGAGATACAGCTACCATATCTATGGTGTCTGGGTCAACCCAGGTAGATTATAATCATCATAATACCACATTGTCCAATTTATTTATTTTTAAAAATTTTGCATCAGATTGTAAAGTCAACACCATCACGTCTCAGTAACCTCTGATGGCACCAAAAGTAAAAGACATCAAGGCAAAAAAAAATCTCAACTGACAACTTAATTGAATTATGGTGAATTTTAACAACATTGCCAAAGTATCTTTCATTAACAAGCAAAACACCTGAATCTAATGAGGCTCTTTCTGGGTTAGAACGGCTGGGAGATGATGGCTCTGTCTCCACCTGGATTAGCTCCGTCTCTTCAGTCTTCTTCTTGCGAAGGCTACTCTTAGAGAAACCATTCTTACGAGACCCATGGGGACTCCATCTGTCCCAACTCCACCTTCTCTCACAAGGTTCACGCAAGTCCACCAAGTCTAGTGCTGTGGACAAGACTAGAGAATACGCAACAAAACATTGCCAACAAGAGTCATCCAGAATGAAAACCTGTATTCTCTTATTTTATTAACCATGACACATATTTATGGGTGAAAAATTCCAATCATGAATAGTGAAAAACAGATACCTAAAACAAAATATTTTGAAATGATTTTAAAGGATTCATTGGGACAAAGAGTAGGCCTAAATACCAAGGAACACCAATTGAAACCTACTTTATGTAAGCAAGGGATAAAAAAACAATTTTGTGCCTAACAGCTACGGGATAGAGGAGGAGAAGAGCAGATGAGTGAGAAGGAGAGGAGGAACAGATGACAGAGCAGTAATTATGGGGGAACCTGCTGTGTTGGAGGTGACTGGCCGTGTGGCTCCATCACTCTTGCTCTCACTCTGGAAGTCATCAATAGAAGGGCTGAGTAATGGACGGCTCTCTTGCTGCTCACTACACAACTGCAACACATAAACCAAACAATTTTCACTTAGCATGCAACCATTTCCACAAAATGTTGATCTTATTTGTAACATTTATGTAGACATTTATTTTGTTTCCCATTTAATGCTTTTTTTTTTAGTCAAGTCAGTGTTTTATTTTAAGTTCTTGTTTCTAGTTCTTGTCATACCCCTTTTCCTTAATATCTCAGCCTCTTTGTTGTTTAGCCACACTGCTAAAATACTTTTTCTCCGTTTAATAGGCCGAAACTACTTTAAGTAGATCATTTGTAGGTTGATTTGCCCCAAAAGTGAAAATGCTGTGGCACTATCAGTGGTCAAGGCGGTCAAGGTTTGGCATGTTAGCATGGACCAGCTAGCCCCTGTTGGTAGATGCCAATGTTGTGCAAGATACTATCCCCCTGCAAAGACCTCACTTGGAACCCAAAGCAATTCTAGTGGCCAGAGTTTTTCATTGGTAGTCTATTTGTGCCTCATTGGAAATGAGAGAAAATCACCACATATTTTTCTTAGTCATTAAAATATTTAATCAATGTAATTACATATTGCAAATCACAGTCAGGGCTGTGACTAAAAATTCACAACTTTTCCAGGTTGTCCCCCTTTCCCCTGGGCTCAATGAGTAAGATTTGTCATAGAGGACCTCAATGGACCCCAGTCATCACAGGACACGGAACAGTGCTCCTGGTTGTCCACTTAAAAACGGCAGTGTTCACAGTGTACTACAAACGTAAAAAATTGTCAAATTAAACTGTTCACATTCTTTGAGTTTTCAGTTTATGGTGCAGTCACATTATCAAAACTTTTTTGCACAATTCCACAGGCTAAAAGCTTTACTGTAAATAGTGTCACGGTACCGGAAGAGAGATGAGGCGAGGACTCAAATGCAGGAGAAAATGGGTCTTTTTAATAATAAGATTTAACAAAACGAACAAAAACT
The DNA here is from genome assembly GCA_018155175.1 of Sinocyclocheilus anophthalmus. Lineage (NCBI taxonomy): Eukaryota > Metazoa > Chordata > Actinopteri > Cypriniformes > Cyprinidae > Sinocyclocheilus > Sinocyclocheilus anophthalmus. Next base: position 303,615 of record JADLZN010009471.1, on the reverse strand, counting down.
ACTCAGAGGGGGGAAAACAGGCAGGCCAGTAACAAGGCAGAGCAGTGCAGCAGGTACATACAACAAGTACTTCTGACATATAACAATGGAGCAGCACAGGACTGCAGACATAAATAAATAAATAGGGAGATAACAGGTGGAGCAACTGAAACAATAATGAGGTGACAAGATGAGAGGGGACAGACAATAAGACAGGAGAGAGCACATGGCACCAAACAAACACAACACAAGCCATGTGCTCACACAAAACCACAGGAGTGCCCTCTGGTGGCCGTCTTGGGCACTCCAGCTGCAGACTGTGACATAACCCCTCCCTTAAGGAGTGGATTCCAGATGGTTCACCAAATGTCAAAGGAATCCAGGAGGGAGGCGGAATGGAGGTGGACTAGGGGGAGTGACGGTGGGCCAGGCCCGTGTAGGGGAAGAGGACCTGGATCCTGAGGTAAATCATGGAACCAGGGTGGAGCGTAAGCCCACCAGGGTGGAGCAGGTGAAGCTGAAGCCTACCAGGGCAGAGTAGGCGGAGAAGAGAACCACCACTTGAGAGGAGTTGAAGTAAAATTCCCCATCTCCGAAGATCTGGCAGTCAAGCAAAGCCGCCACCTCGGGAGGAATTTGAGCACACCCTGAAGTCTCCTGGCATGGAGCGGGCTCTGGAGTGGACTCTGAAGGCTCCCAGACTGGAGCTGGCCCTTGAGTGTTCTCTGAAGGCTCCTGGACAGGAGCGAGTTTATGAGTGGACTCTGAAGGCTCCTGGACTGGAGCAGACTCTGAGGCAGGTTCCTGGGAAGCTGGAGTGAACTTTGAAGCGGCCCATGCACACAGAACAGCCCAGAGGTGAAAAGGGAAGCCGGCCTTCTTGACTAAGGCAGCAGCAGATAAATTGGGTGGCTCTGTAGTGGTCTCTGTGGTCGAGACAAGGAGAGCAGGTTCCTCAGTAATGGCCTCTATGCCAACAGCAGTGAGAGCGAGCGGCTCTGTGGTGGTCTCCATGGCAGAAACAAGGAGAGCGGGCTGCTCAATAATGGCTCTCGTGACAGTAGCAGTGAGAGTGGGTTGTTCTGTGGCAGGCTCTTCTGGAGAGGGTGGCTTAGGGGCCTCTGGGACCATCGGACTTGGGACCACCAGAGGCGGGTCCTCCAGGACCACCAGATTTGGGACCACCAGAGTCAGGTCCTCCAGGATCATTAGACTTGGGACCACCAGAGTCAGGTCATCCAGGACCACCAGACTTGGGTTCTCGAACCTGTTAACAGCATAGAGATGCCAGCAACTCGCACAGACCTCAGTGGTAAGGCTGCCAAACTGAAAGCCAGCCTTAAAAGCCCTGGGCCCACCCGGTGGAGAGTTTCCGGACTGGCTGCCCTCCTGTGAAGAGGCTCTGGACTGGCGGCCATCTTGTGACGGGACTCTGAACAGGCGGCCATGTCAGGAAAAAGCCCCTCCTGTTCAGAAACTGACCGTCTCCCGTTGTGGGCTAGAAAGTCCACAAACGCCCCAAAAGACAGGTGCTCAGTGCCATACCTCCTCCAGGTGCTGATGGGCTCATCAAGGGCATAAGAAATCAAATCCTTGAGAGCCACATCATTATACTTCATTATATTCAGCCCCTCCGCAGCAGTCCTGAATTCCAAGGCGAATTCCCTCAGGTCAGTCCCCCATTGCCGGAGGGAACTCAATGCCGATAATTGGAGCATAAGTTGATAGAGGGGGCTGCTCGTAGTGGAGGCTGGCAGTGCGAGGTTGACCATTCTCCGCTGAGTCCTCATTAGGCTGATCCGTTCTGTCACGGTGCGTGTGGAGAGATGAGGCGAGGACTCAAGTTGCAGGAAGAATAGTCTTTCTTTTTAATAATAAAATGAAACAAAACAAACAAAACCTACCCGAGGGGGAAAAACAGGCAGGCAGGCAGGCAGGCCAGGAACAAGGCACAGCAAAGCAGAGCAGAGCAGCAGGTACATACAAGTACTTCTGACATACAACAACAGATCAGCACAGGACTGCAGACACCTGGAGAATAAATAGGGAGATAAATGAGGAGGGCAACGAGGGAGACACAGGTGGAGCAACTGAAACAATAATGAGGTGACAAGACAGGACGGGGTCAGACAATAGACAGGAGCGCACATGGCAACAACAAACAGTAAGCCATGTGCTCAACAAACAGACACAGGAGTGCCCTCTGGTGGCCGTCTTGGGCACGCCAGCTGCAGACTGTGACAAATAGTGCCCACACTATAATTTCACACATAAGTCACTTACAAATCAAGATTTCTGTTGATGGTCAAAAGTGGCAAATTTGCATGACCTACTTGATCCCGTTGTGAAATCTGTGGGAAAAACTTTCGTCCTCACATGGAATAATAATAAATGTGACTGCACCTTTAGTTTGGTTCACAAGCTAACAGCTTAGCCTAGTGCCTTAGAAAATGCTAACTGGTAAAGAAAACCAGTTATGAAAGTAAAAGACTCATAAATTAGATGTAGCTCTTAGCTTTAGTTTCTCCAACACCTTCATGTTTCCAATCCAATGATTGCTGCAACCAGTAATCTCCTTCAATGTTAGTGTTAGTGTTACATCATCATATTACATACTCATTCCAGTGAGAACATTAAATAACTAAAACTGAGATTAATATTCTTTTCAGTAAATCATCCAATCTCACAACACAGAGGGTGTCTTATTACCTGTGGATAGTAGTAGTAGTAATGATTGAAATCTATGATTCAGACCAAAAAATCAGATACTTACTATCGAGCATATTGCATCTTTTAATTGATGAAATGCTGTAACTCAGTGACATTTCTAAATAGCCTAAATTTTCATAAATATATTGATTTGTTTACAAGAATAAAATAGACCATTACATGTAACAATAAAATATACATATGTGTATACAGTACACAAATCAATTAATCAAAATCCTGTTTAACTAAATGTGCAGATATTTATGGTCTTACTTTTCAAAACATGCCAGTTTATGCAAATTAGGCTTATTATAGACTTGCCTTATTCAGAAAACCCAATGCTAAAGTAAAGTATGCCAGACTTCAATAGTCTGCTGCATCCAACACAACCAAGCATTAAAATGGCAGTTTGCACTGTTACCTGATTTTAAAAATTCTTTAAGTGAAAACAGCATTGTGCTAATAGTGAATACAGTCCATTTTTAGTTAAGTCCCCACTATGATACCCGTTTCATACCTGTGTATGAAGTAACTTCCTCAATGATTTATAATTATTTAGGTCATTGATTTGCTCAATTTAGTCTTTTGTGTATCCTAATTTAGGCTAAATTGTACAAGAATTCACCAATTACTTTCAATTTCACTTGGTCTTTTGTTAGGGATGAGATAGCAAGTGTTTTTCAGCCCATTTCACAATACACGCTCTTAGCAGTAACTGGCAGTAAATTCCCCATTGAGCAGTTCATCACTATGTATTGAGAAATGCATGGCTCTCTGCCACATCCCCAGTGGAATAGAACCAAGCCCTCCAAATCACAAAATCCTCCAACATTTGGGTAAACCTTTTATAGACAGCCAAAAATGACATCCATTTATTAACTTGACATCCATTTATTAACTTGACATCCATTTATTAACTTCATATAACTGAAGAATGGTAGTACAATAAATAAATAACATAGGCCTCCCCACATTGCAGCAAGACTCTACAGCCACATTTCATTTGCTTCCTGCAAATGAACGATTCCCTAAGTGTGAGCAAACAGCAAATAACATGAACATGCAGCTCTGGATTTGGTATAAAACAGTAAACGTACATGCCAAAACAAGAAAAAGAAATAAAATGTAAGCAACAGAACATTCTGCAGCTGCTTATGAGGAGAGTAGCACTCACGTAAAGCAAATGCCACTCTTGTTTGTGTCGTGAAACACTGACGGTCTCAAAGGACCACCCCATTTTCATGGGTCTTTATGACATCATCTAGTGTGAACCCCATAAAGCAGCTTGCTTTCAAAAACAAGAAGCAACTTCAGCACATCCACACATATGGCTCATGTGTGTCACGTAACACTAACGGATATTCAAAACAGGGTGCACCAAGCTCTTGGTGTTACTTAACTTATTCACACAGTCACACTCACGCTTGGTGCTCCCTGTTGGTGGGTGTATGTGCTCAGCCCACCTTGGTTGTCACGGTGAGCAGGGGTTTTCCATCTGAGGATGCCTTACTTGGTAGCTCCTTCAGCACCATAGCAACCGCCCTAGAGTCTTTCTCCTACAACAGTGAAATCAACAGTGAGTTGTGTCAGTTTGTGTTCAAATTCCTGCAATTCTGCGGGTTCCTTGAGAAACACTATTAAAACATTACCAATTCAAATGAAATTCTGATAATTTACAGGCTTACAAGAAAAAAAAAACCCTCTTGCTTTTTAAGCCATATTTTGTTGGCTGAAAAAAGTTACATTTACCCAACTGACACAAAGCAATGTGCATAATTAGCATGCTATCATCTATTCTACAGCCCAAAATAAATAATTAGGGATGCACTATATATATCAGTATGATATTGTTTATTGGCCGGTATTTTTTGGCAAATAAGTTTTTATTATTTATTTTTATCAGACAATCGGTTAATTTAAGTGTGAATGGTTTAATAACTTCAAAATTAAATATCACTGTTAAAAGTAAACTTTATGTTAAAAAGTATCAAGTTTTTGTACTTGTACTAATACTGGCTATTTATCAGCCATAACATGAAAATAATTATCCACTTATCAGTAATATTAGTGCATCCCTATAAATAAGATCTATTTGATATGAAGAACAGTTATCATTGCCAAAACTTTGCCACAACATAAAACTACTTATCCTCAACAAAGACATGCTACAGTGCATAAGAGTAGTAAACCATTGCGCTATTCAGGGATACACTGACTAGACACCAGCCAAAAACATGGGGCTAACAACTGTGCTTTTAACAGTCCCTACGCCACTCAGACAGATCTAAGCACTTAAGCCACCACTGGGACACTGAGAGCTGGAGTGGAAGCAATTCACTGGCAATGTTTAACACTGCAGAATGTCATTTAAACCCCAATGTATTTGCTGAGTTGAACAACTACACATTTGTTCCCATATTGCAATCCAAGATAATCTAACTGTGCTGTTTTATAGTGACCAATGAAGTGAACCTCTAATGCAACACTCCAGGGTCCAGCAACAAAAAGCACCAAAATAAATGTTTTTAAACTCTGGAGACTTCTAAGAAACAAAAGATCTTTCAAAAAAGATGCTATCAATAAGTTTGTGTTTTAAATGTATTTAACCTTATTACAAAATGCCTATGATTGTTGGGTGTTGAGGTTGATTACAAAGTTGTTGCTATGTGTTTGCTAGGGGTGCTCATGAGTAGATGATAGGTTGTGCAAGGTGGTTTCTAAGTGAATGCTTACAGGCCAAAGCTGAAAAAGCCCACCTCATGTCTCTGTTATATTCTCAGGCCAGCTGAACCAGCTGTGCATATGTTAAAACTTAGCCTAGTTGTGTCTTAAATGGGCCATAATTTAAATATTTGAGTGCACTATTAAACATCACTCCATGTAAACCAAAAAAGCCAGGGTAGGGCTGGGCAAAAAAATCTAAAATGCGATTTTCATGTGAATCTTGTCAGTAAAGCCGCTTCTGGTGATTAGTAGTAAATCTCCAGCACGTGCTTTCAGATGGAGCGGCATTTACTACACAGAGCCGTGGATCACTAACAAGCTACACAAAATCGCGTTCAAAATCGTAGGCGATTCATTGCCGATTTTGAACGCGACTAATCAACAGAAGCGGCTTTACTGACGAGATGCGCATGAAAATCGCATTCGATTTTTTGCACAGCCCTAAGCCAGGGGTATTAATTTTGTGTTCCTTGATATGCTTTTTTTATTCTCAAAAACAAGCAGCAACTTTTATAAATCACCAAGTACCATGATTTCAGCTAAAAATCTTCTTTACTGTTCTACTGAAGAAAAAATGTCATCTACATCTTGGATGGCCTGACGGTAAGTAAATTAGCAGCAAATTTTCATTTTTAGGTGAACTAACCTGTTAAGAGAGAGAACAGGAATGTTTATATCTTCTTTCTCAGTTTGCTTTTGGCATTAAAGACATCCCAAATTTTGTGAACAACATGAATGACATGGTCCGTTTCTTGAGTAATATCTAATATAACCCAAATATGTAGCTTTGTTTTGTAGGTAACTGGTCTTCACTCACATTATTCATTATAAGAGGTCAGGCATTTGTTCAGCAGAATATTATTGTTTGAAAGTGAGCTAAGCACTAAAGGAGATAACACAAACCATATAGTAAAGACAGCCTTTATTTAGGGGGAAATGTCAGGTATTTATGTCCACTGTGTTGGCTTTTCTCTCTGTGAGGTTTCTCTCAAGTCTGTCTCTGATCATCCATCTATCTCTTTATTAACGTAGGGTTCCCATAAACCCATTTCACGTCATTTCAATCTTGACAACTACTCCATCAAGCTCATAACTGACCTTTAGAACATACTAAGAGGGTTTTGCAACAGAGCATATGTGGGACACACCATCCCATTCAATTTAAACATGGGAAAAAATGGGCAGAAATCTAAACTTCAGAAAAAATGAATCTTTAATTTTCTAATATTGTCTAAAACCCTAAAACACTTAAAACATAAATTATTTATTTCTAAACCATGAGTAACAACACAAGATTATGTAAGGCTTTTGGGGTCACCCACTGATTCAGACATTGATGTGATTGGTTGGTATTGAATGCTTTATCATTGTTTGTTTGATTTGTTTGAATGAAGCACTTTGCGCTCTTTTATTAATGAAACAGGATAGGACATGCTTCAGCTACTGACCCTACAGGGTCCTAAAAAGATTATAGAGCCAATACAGTTTATGAATTACAATAAAGTCTGGAAGAGTGACGACCTGTTCCCATAATTGTTTGGGGAAGTAGTGCGCTTATTACAATAGTGACCTTTATTATACAAAAAATAAATAAATAAAACTCAAAAACCTAACATCAGAGTGGTTTTAAGTAATTTTTGGAGTTGCTCAAACAGGACACATTTCTGAAGTCAAAGACAGGTTCCTAAAAACATTGACGCGGATTTACTGTAGTAACATTAACTGTAATTATGAGATTTTGTCAGAAATGTGGTATTCTGTATTAAATGTATTATAGGTTCTAATTATAGTCATTTGTATATGAAGCTATGACAGTTTTTGCATTTATATTAAGTGTATTTATATTTATGTTTTAGATAAATTTATTTATTTCTAAAGGAAAGATAGTGGACCCTCTGCCATTTAATAGAAACAATCTGTTTGAAACATTTGTTTGTTATTGGTAATAAACTGGCTCCCCTACTCTAGCCTGGTCTCCCTTAAGGCTTTTTTCTGCTGCTACCACCAAAAGACTAAATTATTCTTTTTCTGCTTCAACCTAACACAGAAGAACAAGTAGCTGAAGAATGAACTGAATGACACCAGCATCACTACACTAATTCCAAGAATCAGAACTTGCAGCACGTATTCTAATGTTTCTTCAACACATTGCCGAAGGTCCAGAAGGTCCAGTAGCCAGCAGATGTATTAAGGTGTTTACAACGCAACACATACTGTACAGTGTGGCATATTTAATTAGATTTTTTGTATTTTAATAAGATGTCTTTCAAAAAAGACATGAATTGATGACAACATTGTTTTTTTTTATATTTGTGTATTTTATTACTTTGGTTAGTCTACAGTGCTGCTATCGGATAACAGGTCGGACATCATGAGAAAACATATTTTTATAGTTATGTCGAGAAAAAATTCAGTTGTGATAACAAGGAAGTAACTTTTGTTATGTCGAAATCATGAGAACAAATCTTATGCTGTGATAATGAGAAAACAAGAAAGAAAAATAATAATAATCCATGGCCTCTTAGGGCTTCTGTATTCAACTGAAATTACATTAAAGAATATTTTTGTTTACTAATGCAAGGATATATCCTGTGTGAACAGGACAATTTTATGTATAAAAATGTAAACAATTGTGACTATAGAAAAGAATGTGCAGTGTCATGTCATAAAAACTGCCTCCTTTGTGAGGTGATAAATTCAGTTCTCACACATGGTGATGGACTCAGGTTGTGTTGACTGGGTGAAAGATGATCACACCAAAGAAAGGATCTGCAAGCAAAGGAATTGTAGGAAATGCTATCACAAGCTGTAAATGACTGTAAATTTCAGCACATCGTATCTATAGCACAGATAACTGAAACATCTAGCTTCTGTTATGTCTAAGACTTTAAATTGGACATAAACAGATTTTGGTATCTAATCACCTTATCTAACTAGCCTATTTATACATCAAATTATATATCTGCATATCTAATTATCCATTTTGCTATATGCCTGCTCAAATTAGCTAAAGCTAAAGCCTCGAAGGATTGGACAACCTGCTAATAACAGAGCTCAGCTACTCCTCTAATTACGTTAAAAGACAACTTTTAAAAGAAAGCTACAGACATAGTGAGCTAAAGTTCAAATGTAGGGTTTGAAATTAGCGCTCACCAAATGTCTGTGAAAGGCTGCTCACTGGTGGAGCCTGTCGTCCAGCTCCCCCTCGCTGGACGTAATAGTGGCACTAGATGGTCCAACCACACCCTAACCCTAACCATAACCCTATCGCAAAATATATCCCCACCCATTAGGTCCATAGAGATGGAGTTGAACTAGATTCAACTCCACCAATTATGTCCAGAGAGGGGGATAGCTCTAAAATGTAATTATACAAATGTATTAATCCAAGTAAACTAACTGCATTGTGACAGTAGTGTTTTTTACATTTCAACATGACTAATTACATTTTCCTGGGGAAATAAATAAATATATATATATGTGTGTGTGTGTTGGCCGATATGCTCCATAGTCATATAGTCAGCCTGTGAGATTGCAGATACACGTCATGCTAATTTAATTCATTTAACTATTTACTTACTAAGTTTCATAGCCGAAGAGTGGACCAACTCCAGGGTACAGCTAAAAGCAGCCTAATGTTAGTGTAATCTAGACATTATATATTTTTAGTCAAGTAGCATATGGATGTCATGTCATAAAATATTTTAATATGATCTGAATTTATATTCAACATGAACACAATTTAATAAAAACATTATAAGTTACTAATTAGAATCCTTACATTTCCTCAGTTATTCACACAGCAGCTACAGAAAAGCAAGGAGCATTTACATTATAAAAGAACATCACCACTGACTCCCATTATAATTACAATCTACTGTATGATGATTAAATCTCGTATACTTACATTGCACATACATCTGCACCCTGTTGTTTATGATGAGAGAATTTGCGAGTAAGCAGAATTCAGTCAGCGAGCGCACTGAACAACAAAACTCTGGTGTTTTCGCGATGACTAGTCACTTAAGCCCGCTCCTGATTGGCCATTGCATTCATAAACTCAACAGAATAGTGTGTGTGATTGGTTATAACGTACAACACTGTAAAAATGTGTAAAAAGAAATATGATGCGACAAATAAGCACGAATATTATTAATTAGATAATAATACTAGCCTAATAATAATAATAATCATCATCATCATCATCATCATCTTGATATTGTGAAAGGCATCAGCCACAGGTGATATCTCTGACTATCGTCGATACACAATAATATCGTCTATCGGCACAACCCTAATATATATATATATATATAATATATAATATATATATAATATATCTACTATTTGGGCCGTTCACGCTCATAACCCCGTGGTGCGAGCGCCTCACCTCAGCCAGATCTTCTGGAATTTACCACTGACTCTAATGTCTCTGTAGTGGTTAAACAAAAGATGTCTTTTGTTTTGGGTAAATCTAACAGGTAATATTTGGTCTTTATTTGTTCCAGCCAATAGTTTTTGGGCAAAATCTCATGTTTCTTCAATTCTTATCAAAGTTCTGCTTTGTACGTTGGACTGAATTGGCCTAGCAACTTTTTATGTGGTTTGTTTGTTGGTGTTTATTAAAACATTATATTCAATAAATAATATTTTATATAGACTAATATTTATATTGGTAAACAGTGTGTGTTCTGAATGGTGAGTGGATTATAAACATATTCATAAAGAATATTTATACATAATAGTATGTATATTGGGAAAAACCAGTGTGTTGTTTCGGATATATTTTAGTTACATTGTGCTGGCCATTGATGGCGACAAGAGACTGTTTTACAGTTGCACTAAAGACTTTTAATTGAAAAATAGGCCTACTAAAGTGCAGTTGTGACAAAGCAAAGTTATTTTTTCTTTCAAACCAGCTTGTACACGACACAAATGCAACCGCACACTGTCATCAGGAAGCGGCCATTAAAGTTGCGATAGAATGCACGTGTATACAATTTTTTAAAATTGTTCTATATATTGTTCTGTATAATCTATATATATATATATAGATATAATATATATATATATTACTGTATCCTATACAGGGGCGAATTTGTGAAAAAAGCATAGGGGAGGTGTTTTGAAACTTTTTTCTCGTCTCCATAGTGGAATGTAGTGTAAGGCTACGCCAAGGTAACCAATTTATTGTAATTGGGTTAATAACACCAACGCCCCCCCCCCCTCATAAACCCTGTCTTTTTAGGCAGTACCATTTAATGGGTGTCATTTAATGAAATCTTTTAATTTTAAAGACGACGGAAACTGTATTTAACGGTCACAGCTATTAAAACATGTAAGTTGGCCTAGCATTGTAAGGATTTAATTTCCTCCACGGTTATTCAAGCAACAAATAAATTATATAGAGAAAGCAAGCAAAGAACACAATGGAGCTTTTTGAAACTTTTCGCGAAGCATCGAGGGAAAATCCAATCGGATCGTATATCCGCGAATCATTTGAGTCAGAATGGGACTTCAAGCGCGTATCGTCGAAGCATCTGATTAGATTCGGGAGGACCTCAGCGAGATCGCTGGATGGTTTTATCATAAAAATAAAATTGTCAGCAGAGGCAGGGATGCATAAACCCAGAGGGGGGGGGGGATCCTCTCGGCAAATCGCAACCCTGTATATCGATATATATAATATATAATATATAATCATCTATATATATATTCTATATATATATTATATAATTATATATATATTATATAAATTTATTTATTTATTTATATGTCGTATGACTTGACCACCCCGCCCCACATACCCAAATAGGTACCTATCCCAGAACATCCTATAAAGCTATTGTTTTCACAGATTTTTGCATTCCATACAACTTCTCCTTTATCAAACTTATGACTCATTCAGTATTAAACAGGCTTCACACCTACATGCTAAACTTGTGATTTCTCCATAGCTGGAAGAAAACATCATTCCAAACTCCTAGTTTACTGCTCACATATCAAGCAAAGATCACAGATTCTAGTAAGAACAAAAAATAGTTACCTTGAAACTCCTCCAAGCAATACCTTGGAGAATTAAGCAGCCTAAGGCTGCATCAATCTTTGCTCATATCCGAGGTTAGTGTAAGCCCCGCTGTGGCCCACCAGAGGCTTATTAGCATTAATCATACCTTCAGCAACCACACTCTACTCAAAGTTAGACAAAAGCCCCAGTTTTATATGTATCCATGCAATTGTCTCTTCACAGTGACAAGAGGAAAATGTTTGGCTAGAGCATATTTACGCAAACCATGAGACAATAGATATTATTTGAAGGCCAAACAGGATGCGAGTTTAATCTGTGTGGCACACTTATAGGTCAAAGAGAAAACCCCTGTGCTATTTGCACTGTGCATTTTTTCAATTTACAATAATCCTCTGCGTTTTGCACCTACTTTCACCAGGGAATATGGGAATATGTGTGCCATCCACCGTGGCTGCTGTGTCAGATGGTAGTATGTGGTCTGTGATGCGTGATTTAGTTCAGGAAAAGTGGCACGACAGCTGCTGTGTCATCAGCCAAATCCAGATGCTTTAAGTGATTAGCAGTTTAAGCTGCAGTGAAGAGCAACCTGCCTTAGAGTTCACATCTGACCCACTTTTTAAAGGCAGGAGAGAATGAATTCCATAGTCAGCAAGTATATGTGGCCTGCCTTCAGTTCTCCCAGGATTCAATGACATTTAAGTATACTGTGGTACCGAGTTCATGAATGTGATATATCCATTATCATACATTGAAATTGGCAAGTTCAGCACAATTAAAGATAAGTCCAATAATGCTCTATCTATAGGACTCACTATTGGTGACAATTTGAAAATATCTCAGGTTACGGGAACACTGTGCGCTAAATGAGTGCACAATGTCTGTTGATCAATGTTTTATGGTACGTTTTATCTTTCATTGACTTTCACAAGCAGTCATCTCATTTCTAATATTCCAACTGAGACCACACTTATCTTGAAGGCTGCTGGCCATCCATCAGTCAGATTCTCTACATTTCTAGTGGATTTGATATGGCTCGTTGTGTGAAAGAAAAAAGCTGTCACATCACTGTGTTAATTGTTACAATAAGCGCTTCTGTTTTCTTATCATGATAAAGTCCCAATCAGTTTTTTTTCCTTCTACATTATTGCTTGTGATGTATTTATGATTTTCTCCAAGGTAACAATGCTCCTTTTAAAAACTAAAAAGTAGTGCTGCATGATTAATTGAAATCGAACCGATATCACGATTTGGCTTAATGCGATTATTGAATTGCAAAGGCTGCGATTTTTTTATTACATAAATATTTGCACAGCGTCAGTAGTAAATGCTGCTCCATCTCTGCAGGTACTGTGTGAGTTTGAGTCGCTTTTAACATGCATCTGAAAAAGCAACACGCGCCAAACATCCTCCCAAACGTAATGAGAAGCATTTATTAACCTGTTATACAACAAAAGAGAACTTTTTTTTTACCCCACAACATCAGTCAAGTGTTTGAAATTTTGATTTTTAATTTGAACTTAATTTTGTGACCTGGTGTCGCTTCTTATTACAGAATGAGAAAGAGAATATATTCTACACTGTAATAAAGGCTATGTCGATTACCACTTGATTATAAATTTACTTTTTTCTTATGAAAATACCCAAGATCAGTAGATCAAGTGTTTCTATTTCTTTTTTGTTTAATCACAGCAATAGCTAGATACCTTTGTCCATATTAGGGATTTCCTGGAAGGTCATAAACTCTATTACATCTTTTGAGTTTCTTGCGCGAGGTCGCCCTCTGGTGTCCAGTATGCATTAAACAGACATTGTATGTGTTTAGCGCTCGTAATGCGCGCTCAGTCCTATTTTTGGGACCTATTCATGATCCAGCCTCATCTACAGAAGAAGTGAGTATAATGTTTTGTAATGAATCTTTGCAAATCGCCTTTCCTAATAACGTGCTAGTTAGAAAGTTTCACGATTGAAAGCAGCTAAGTAAACAGTCCTCTTGAGAGCACTCGGAGAGAGGGCCGGGGTCAGCACGTTCATTACACTTTAAAGGAAAATGCTACAAAAACGGCTTGATCTGAAAAGAGCCGTTTTTGACAGGGTAAAAAGTGTTTTTTACACTACCATTGAGAATTTTTAACCTAACTCACATTAACATTAACGACTTTTCATTAAGACCCTAAAGAATCATATCAACTTGTGGAAAATGGGCATCCTATGACTCCTTAAAAAATCCCATTTGGAATCGCAAATCACAATTTTAACCAGAAAAATCGCAATTCGATTTTTTCCCCAAATCGTGCAGCCCTACTAAAATGTGTTTTTTGTTAACCTTAACTTTATATTGAGTGTGTTGATTCATTGTCACGATTATTTTTTTTTTCATGCAAGCTATTTTCCAGAGGTTAAACTCATAAGATGGAAATTCCCACCATACTCTTCATTGTTATATTCCTTCTCAGGGTAAAATTGTTAGGTGCAACTCAAGAACTTTTAAACTAAATTATAAAAAAATACAATATGTTCCTTCGATAACTATGGCTCCTTTCATTGGTGCTTAATTGGGGTTTGTAGCAATAATAATTGGTTTCTTTTAAGACACTCCATGGAGACGATACATGAACAAGACAATTAACAAAAGGCTGCAAACAGATTATGTGCCAAAAGAATTCATTCATGTTACTGTTCAGCATTTTTCAGCATTCATTTTTATTTTAATTAATTTGTGCTATTCTGAGATGTGTATTGTTAGTCAACTATAATCGACTATTCCATTGTTATCAACATTCAGTTGTTTCCCATAGTTCCAAGGAACACTGCCAAATAGGACTGAAAACTGTGTGATTGCAACTACAGCTCTCAAATTTCAGTTAGAAGCATATAGTTTCTTGTAAGTATGAAATGTAGAGATGTAACGATGCACCCTGGGCTGGTTGAAAATCGATGAAAATATGTGACCATTCAATTCAGTTGAGATGTTAAACGAATAACAATACAATTGGGGTGAGGGTGACTGGCTGTCTTTAGGAAAATGTTATTACTTCACCTGCATGTGATATCATTAAGGTGGTTCATCATTAATGTGGTTCAAATGACAGAGGGCAAATCAGTTCGGGAAATCGTTCGTTTATTTTTCTATTGCTGGATCTTAGTATGGCGGTTAAGCAACGAGTTCCATCGGTGTATGGGAAATGCACAGCTGTATGGCTAAATGCCATGAATATCTAAAAAAAAAATTATTTTTCTTTTAAATTTGCTTTCTACCACTCTCAAACGCTTAATAACCACACATCTAAGCCGCCTAACATAATTGTGACAAAAGCTGCATTCCAAGCACAAAATTCTCTGATAAAAAGAGAAAAGCACATCAAAGGGCTTTCTCTCACTTCTCTTTTTCAGTCTCTCACAACCCCATGCAAGGCTGAACTAATGTACCTTCAGAAGGCAAAGCCTCAACTATTGCGTACATGGGCATAGTAATGTCAAAAGAGTTTCAGGTGGGCATAAGGGCATCCTCTCAAACGCACTCTCTCATCTGAGAATTTAGGAAAATTTTAAGTTCGTCCTTATACAAGTAGTCACTCTCTGTCAGTGTTGCCAAGTTCGCGGTTTTCCCGTGGAATTGGGCTACAATTATCACTGTTGCCGTGGGTTGTTTTTCATGTCCGAGAGTTAAAGCGACACCGATGATGTGATATTTAGTCCCTGGAGTGCAAATTTTACCAGGGGAACCCCGCCAAAAACGTGTATTTTACCCCCCGGAACGTGATTTTTAACGGGGAGCCCCCTCGAAATGTGATTGGGCTAGTTTTCGGCTAGTTTTGAGTAGCAATTGGGCGGGTTTTGTTGTGAAAACTTGGCAACCCTGCTCTCTGTGTCTTATATGCAGATTCAGGGCATGCAGTGCTGTGAGTGGCAGAGATCTGTGGGAAGCTTGTGTAACATCCATAAACCAGCACCATTTGAGCCTTTAAACACAACTTGAAATTTAAAAAAATATTTAAAAACATCACAACTGTTCCTTCGTACTGCACATGTAAAGTACCAGACAGGAAAATAAGTAGCCACAAATCATGATGCAGCAAATTACTTGCAAACATACAATACACAATTTCAAACAGTAAACACAAACACACATTTTCCTTTGTCCGATCATGAGAAATGTGACACAGACCTGTGGTCTAATACCATACTACTCAGATTTACAGAGACAGAAGACACATTTATCTTGAAGACTCGGAAGCAAACCACACTTGATGGCAGCTCCCTGAAGTGCAAGGCAAGCGCAGCATCATCAGTCATGTGAACGGCAGCAGGCAATATCTAAGTTCATCTGACTCTATGAAGGTCAAATTCCTTCCAAGTGCAAAACACTGATGTTGAGCCAGCAGTCATGCTGCACTCATTTTAGTTTCATCCATTTTTAATTGACGAAAAGTCTTATTTTTTAAGGAAAAAGGAAATAAATGCATTTAAAACAGCTTAAAGTTCTTCAAAACGCTGAGCTGACACATGTTAAGACCTACTTTGTTATGATATAAATGACATGTGCATACTTAGACCTAAACACATACATGTACATATATGGTGATCGTGATTTCACCAAGTACAAAATGTTCCTGGATCAACATCCTTGTTGATCGTGGAACAACATTCCAAGCAATCAATCAGAATTGAGGGATAAGTTTACAGAAAATGTCAGTTTCAGCCTTACAACCAGAGTTAGGTTTTCTACACCCTTGTTACTCAACTATCGTTTCCCTTTGATTTTAGGGATAAATTATGGGTAGAGTTAGGTTTAGGGGTAGGGATAGGGAAAGGGTTAGGTCCATGTTTTAGACAATAATTTTGAATCCAGGATCAACAAAAAATGTTGATCCAGGAACATGTCTTATTTGGCAAAATCAAGCCGACCTTACATATATATACACAGGGTAATGCAAATGTGACTACTGATTTTAAAAAATAGTGCAACACATGTATACAAACACATCATGGTATGTAGGTAATGAAACTTTTAGGATAAAGCATAAAATTATAATTACTCCATTATGGTAGGGAAGTGTATTTTACCACATAGTAGGAAACCCTTTAAAAGTAATCTTAATATAAAACTTTAAGTGAGGTATGAGTGGGGTTCACGAGGACCTTATATCGAGACTATTGAAAACAACGGTGTGTTTATTGAATGCACGGACAAATACAAGCAGAACACAGTGTTCAGACAGTTAGACGTTTAAATAGGACAAAATAATGCCTTGAAACATTCTTTTTTTCTTCACACTTAACGTCCTCCTCATGCAGTTCATGCTTTTGTCGTGAAATGCGTTTTGCCCATTGCCCACATACTAAAATATATATTAAGAGAGTGAGATTTGACAGGTGAGAACAGGATAAACTCCACAAATTAAGGATGATTTAGTTTCCTCACGTGTCGGTAGATGAGATGCTTCACGCGCCGCTGGCCAATAATAAATGAAAGAAGCACGCGAGCTTACCTGTGAATGTCCCTGGTACATATTCAGTCCAAGTGCTGAAAACACCGGCGTGTGTGTTGGTACACCACTACTGTAAATTGTCAATGAGGAGGAGAAAGAGGAGCGGAGCTATCCTGAGATGTTTTCATGCTCCAGCTGCGTCCACGTGAGGATTCCTCTTACAGGACCTTTCACGAGACCGTGCATCCGAGTTTCTGACGTTCATATCACGCCGTGAGCTTCGAGGTAGAGGGTTCACTGCGTGATACGGCTAAAGCAGTGTGGTTGTCTTCCTCTTTTTTCCTCGGGTTATTCCACTCCTTAGTGGAAATGTTCGAATCCCAGCCCACTTGAGCACGGACACGCCTCATTGAGCAGTATGCTACCTCCCATGAATAACATCAACACTCAAGATGTACTGCTGCTGCTGCTGCTGCCGGAGGGCGTCAGTGCAATACTCTACACTTTTATTCATTTACTTTATACTGCTGAGTAATAAGAGGACATGCACTATGTTAATCTAATGATGTCGGTAACATTTTACAGTGTTAAACATATTTAGTTACATAGGTACAAAATATAATTTCATTTATTACAAGATTAATAATGCCATGCCTTACGTTGGCAACCTCCACACTCTTTAGCTTGGTCACACTTTGATTGCATTCCTTCCTTGATGGTCGCTGTTGGTGGGCGCATGAGGAAAATTTAGTGTGTTGCACTGTATTGATGTATGTCTCTATAACTATTTTCTACGGTGACCGAGAAGTGCAGAACAAATCACAATTCTGAAAACAAAATAACAAGTCAGGAAACACAATGACAAATTCTAAAACAAAATAACAAGTCAGAAAGCACAACGACAAATCTGAAAACAAAATAACAATTTAGAAAACACAACAACAATTCAGAAAAAAATTAACAAGTCAGAAAACACAATGATAAATCAGACAAACCGGAAGAGGTAGGTTTAGTTTGAGACAGCGCCATTGGTTTGTGATTACTCACCGCTGACTGGACGAGACATCTGCCAATCACCGTATACAGAGAAGAACCAGCCAAAGAACAGCAGAGTCATGGTAGAAAGTTTGGAGATGTTATTAAAGTACGTCTTTTAAATATATGTCCTGAATTGCCCTTACTATGGAATAAAAAATACGGGGTGTATATTTACATTCAGTTAAAAGTGCCTGTGCAACATCAGTTTCAGTGGTGCAGATAGATAAGTGTGCGTCACTGACTTTTTGGCGCGATCGACCCGGGTTCTATCTATGGTTCGATCCCGCCTTTTGCCGAGTTTTTTTTCCTCCCTTTTCAAATCTCGTATTAGCAATAGATTCTATTTACACTAAGTGAAAACAGCATATTTTGAGCAATATGCTATTTACACTAAGTGAAAATACCTGTTTACACTATGTTAAAATAGCAGGATTTGCTACTTATCAAGTATAGGCTACTACTTGTTGCAAATAGTGGCAATTATCTGCACTTCAGTATTGTAGTACATTATAAAACAGTATGCAATAATAATGTATTGAGTGTAAATTATCATTTAAATTTAAATTATTAAATGGATGCCACCTTATTGGTACAATAAAGCCCTCCCTACACCTACCCTAACCCTACCCGATACTTTATTTTCAACTTTTTGATTATTTCCTTAATTTTTATTGAAAATAAATGCCTTTACGATGTGATATGAGATTTGAAAAGGGAGAGAAAAAAGTTCAGCGAAAGGCGGATTCGAACCCGGGTCGATCGTGTCAAAAAGTCGGTGACACACACTTATCCATCTGCACCACCAGAGCTGATGTTTCACAGCCACTTTTAACCAAATGTAAATATACACTCCGTATTTTAAATTCCAGAGTAAGGGCAATTCATACAATACATTTAAACTGAGCTACTTTAATACCATCTCCGAACTTTCTACCACGACTCTGCTGTTCTTCGGCTGGTTCTTCCCTGTATACGTTGATTGACAGATGTCTCGTCCAGTCAGCGGTGAGTAATCCCAAACCAATGGCACTGTCTCAACTATACCTATCTCTAACCCGTTTCCGGTTTGGCCGGATTTGTCGTTGTGTTTTTCTGACGTGTTAATTTGTTTCGATTTGTCTGATTTGTTTTCTGACTTGTTATTTTGTTTTTCGAATTTGTCATTGTGTTTTCTAACTCGTTATAATGTTTTCTGAATTGTTGTTATGCTTTCTGAATTGTTATTTAGTTTTTAAGACTTGCATTTGTAATTTGTTATTTTGTTATTTTGTTTTCAGAATTGTGATTTGTTCTGCACTTCTCGGCCACCATAATTTGATGTAACACTTAATAAAAATTGATCAAAAAAAAGATTAATAATGCCAACAAAGAGTATAATAGAAGTCCAACAACATTTTATTTTATTATTATTTATTTGTTTAGTCCTATTAGGGCAGACGCTTTTATCCAAAGCGACTTACAAATGGACAACAGAAGCAATCAATTGTAGTATTAAACAACTAAAAACTGATCCAAAACTAAAAGCTAAAACTTTAAAAATACTACCTATACACATTTTAAAAATGAAGAAATTAAATAAAAATGACAAATGCATACAACAAAATTAAAAAACTTAAAAATAAAAATAAAGCTAAAAACAATTCAAATATTAAAGAACAAAAGGTATACGAGTATAATAACGATTCTAACATAACACTAAACCAAACACAAAATAAACAACTACATATGTGTATGTACAACCATACACACATATATAAAGTAATAGTATATATATATATATATATACATAAACATTTATAAATTCAATATACATATATTATTTCATTTCCATTTAGTTTGTTGAAGTATTAAAATAACTCAAATTAAATAAAAGTAAAACTTAATAAAAGACCTGTACAGACATAATAAATTCAGACGTAATTTAACTAAAATTCTAATAAATAACAAATACAAATAATACAATCAAATGACAAGTTTTTTTTTTTTTTTCCAAT
Organism: Sinocyclocheilus anophthalmus; assembly: GCA_018155175.1. Lineage (NCBI taxonomy): Eukaryota > Metazoa > Chordata > Actinopteri > Cypriniformes > Cyprinidae > Sinocyclocheilus > Sinocyclocheilus anophthalmus. The sequence goes on along the minus strand of JADLZN010009471.1, from coordinate 283,714 downwards.
CAAGTATCCTAAAATACACTGCCAAACTTACTGCTAAAAACAACAACTTCTTACACATCGTAAGAATGTTGTATACCAACTGAAAAGAAGTGAAAAAGGTTGTAGGAAAGAGGAGAAATAAAAAGCCATACTTATTACAAAATAAGAAGATATTAGTAAAGTATTGTTCTTTGTCATTTAGTTCTTGTTTAAATCACATTGTAGCAATACAGTGTAACAAACTGAACTCTGCTTACAGTGCTTTGTGATTTAAGGCACATAAAAATCCCTATTTTTAGGAATATTATTATTATTTTCATGCATTGTGTTTTTTTGATTAACCATTATTCTCGAAGATTCTCACTGTGTTTTATGTAAATTAACATAATTCAAAGACCACTAACAAATGATTATATATAGAGCATATAGCCTATGCCACCTCTCATAAATAACAAGAACACTCAAGATGAGCGGCTGCTGTGCCAGTACACTACTGTACACTTTTTATTAATGAACTTTATACTGCTGAATGATAAGAGGGCTTCCGATAAGAGAGAGATACATTTTAATTATTTTATTCTTTCATTCACTTATTTTGTATTACTGTAATGGAAAATAGGGGTAATGGAAATAGGTTCTTTGCTTGGACCTACAGTACCATGTTCCTTCCATCACTGTCTCATTGGAGGCATTCATTATGATTGATTGTCTCTTGCTCAGTGTAGCAGTCCAAGCTTAATCACAAGTGAGACACACAATGACCTATTCACTAGAAGTCATCCACTCTACGCTGTATGTCAACTTCAAATAATGAGCTGATATGTAATCAAATATTTCCCCTCCCTGAGTCAAGACTAGCAAATGAGGTCAGGCCATAGAAATCCTCAATAACTGCAAACCTCAAGTCTTCTTTCCTTCCAGTTTATTTTTCAGGAATTCCTGGAAATTATTTCAGCAACATTTTGGCAAAAAAAAGCCCAGTATGCTGGATACGATGTAACTAGTTGTTACAGTGTCTTTTTGGGGGGAACATCATTTGGTTCATGCATTGTTAGCACAGAACTGTTTCTGTATGAGAAAAGAATCATTTTGTGATATTATTCAATGTCATTAAGCACTTGCTCATTTGCACTTGGCTCACTTCACCGACTGAACAGTTCTGTTGTTTAATGTGCTGGCTGATTTGACCTCGCAGTGGCTATCATGTGTGCCCTGATATTAGCAGTGGGGATTCTTTGAACTGTTTATCCAATATTCTGTCCATCCTGAAGGTCATCTCTGAAGGACATGAAAAGAGTGTGCTTAATTATCAATGGATCTCCCTTTATTCATTTTTCTTTGCAGCTCTTGCATATTCTGCTCATTGTTTTTTCATTCACCTTTCCAGTCCACCTGATCTGTTCATTCTTCTCATTTTCTCCAGTATTTACCCTCTTCAGTCCCTATTGCTTCTTCAGATTTTTCAGCCTGAAGACTTTCAAGTCTCTACGAAAATATTTTTTTTACAAAATCTAACAAATGCATGGTGAGTTAGATTTAAAATGCAAGAAAATGTTAATACGACTGCAAATACATTCCTAATAAAGTTACTACTAGATTAATACACAGTAATGGTTCTACAAATCATATTTGAAATGCTTCTACAATTTGCATTTCACACGCAGACAATGACGTAAAATATTTTCAAATAAGAATATGTAAAAGATTGTATGTTAAGGAATATACAAGTTATTGCATATCATGTCATATATGCAGATCAGTGCATATTATGCATATTTTCTCAAACATATGCAAAATGTGTAAAAAAAATTTTTTATATTTATTTGTTTTCTCTAACATATATATATTTCAGGTCATTACAACACAGCAAGATATTCAGGACTATCTGTGGTGCTATATTTGCTTTTACATTCAGTTCAAAAGATGCCAATTTTACTAAACAAATTTCTGGCTTTGTTCAGAGTGCTGCTAAAGCGCAAGTGCACTCGCAGTTGGAGAACCTCACTGAATTCATATCTGCCGTGACAAAGCTATCTTTTCAAGAGTCATTTACAAGGTTTTTTTAATTAAACCACTTGCTTGTGAGAGTCACTTATTTCAACAGACCTCTCTCTTATAACAATCATACACAAATCAGTTTAGCCTAAATGTAAGGGGTCTATGATGGCGATTTTCAAGTTTTGCTTTCTCTCTGGAGTGTTACAAGCTGTTTGTGCATAGATAAGTTCCCTAAAGTTGCAAAGACTAAAGTCCTTAACCCAAAGAGATATTCTTTATAAAAGTTAAAGGGGTCATATGATGATTTAAATTTTCTTTCATTTTGGAGTGTTACAAGCTCTTGGTGCATAAGAAGATCTGTAAATTTGCAAAAGACTAAAGTCGCAAAATCCAAGAGATTCTTTATAAAAGTTAAGAGTCAGCCACCCCTACCTAAACGGCTCATTCTAACATGCCCCACATATCTACCTCACTATGTGAAATATTTGCATAATGCCGCCCCAATGTTCATGCAAAGAAAGAAGGCATAACTCTTATTCTCACTGTAGTATTGTTGCCGCCGCCGCCATGTCATGAAGGTGCTGTGTGTTTCGTTGTGAAAGCGACTTTGTTTGGCCTTCCAAAAGAGGACGATATCCTCTTTGTCATGCCTGGAGCTGATCCGTGTTGGTTGCTGAGGAAATACATCAACTTTCGCACTGGGGATCGCCGGATCGGCTTTCACCATAGACAAAGCGGAGTCCAGCCCGGGGTCACATGTGGATGCCGCAAGCCCGCCAGACGCTCTTTCGTCGAATCCGCCGGCCGCGCCGTTCTCAAGCCAGCCTGCCTCTGCTCACTCTAGCCCTCTGGCCTCCGCTCACTCTAGCCCGCAGGCCTCTGTTCACTCAAGGCCGCCGTGTGTGACGCTATTTCGTTGTGAAAGCGAAAACTACTTTGTTTGTCCTTCCAAAAGAGGAACACAACGAGAAATCAGTGGTTCAGTTGTATTTTACAGCACTGTTCCAGAACAGTTCAACACAAATATTCAATTGTGTGCAGCACATTTTATGGAGGACTGTTTATTTTTATCCTGGTAGAGTAGACTACAATGTCAGCTGTTCTGACTTACAGACGGTAAGTACGTTTTTTTATATTTAAAGCATTTGCCACTGACGATTCAAACGAGAGATTTTTGGGCAGTGTAGAGTAGCACTTATTGTTTGACGTTTCTCCAAACACGGTTTTATGTTTACGCAAGTCTCAAATACGCAATACGCAGCGCAACGCGTAAAAAGACAGTACAATTCATTATATTCAGTAATTATGTCCCCATTGGATGCAGCAAATGCCTCGTTTGTAACGGGTTTTATTGGTTTTTATTGTTTTTGTCTTGTCGCGCCGGGACACGGCATCACAATATGGTAAGGGCCGTAAAATTTCCGTTACACGCTTGAGGTATTCTGCCAATCATAATGCACTGGATAGCTGTCCAATCAGCAACACCTCGCTTTTCAGACCGATGAGCTTTTGTAAAAATCAACGCGTTTCAGAAAGGCGGGCATAGAAGAGAAACAATAATGTACATTATGTGGAAAATAATGTGTTTTTGAAACCTTAAACCGCATAAACACATTTAAATACACAAAATAATGTTCTTTTTAAACAGCATCATATGACCCCTTTAAGTCTAACACAAATGAGAGTGTGATATAAAACCATTTACAAAAAGGTGTTAAAGAGCTATTACCTGATCTGTCCTAAAAAAAATTTCACTGGAGTAACTTCTTGTAGTTGATGTAGACCCTTCTGAAACTATAAATTTGCACTGACATGATATCATTTGAAGTGCCAGCTGATCTTATTGGCTCTTCTTTTTATTTGACTCACTTGACCTGAGGTTGCTTAGACACTGGTGAACAGGGCAACACTTGGATGCATTGAAGTGAATGCCAATGAATGAATGCCTCAGCCCAGGAGATGCCAGATGGGCTGATGTCAAACTAGTCAAAGGTCACACAATGACAGCACAGTGAGCATCACATGGGTGTTCAGAGTGTTATTGTCAGTGTTAAATTCATCCATCCACCATCTGCCATTCTGACTAGCAGGGGTAAAAAGTGACAGAAGCAGCAGGATTTGGAGCAGGACAGTCAATCATGTCAGGTATCGCTGACATAGAAATAAATACACTGTGTGCCATACATGTTGTGGAAAACCTATTAACCAAATTGACTTGTGTAAAAAGATTTTGAAATAAAAGGACATTTTCAAAGTATCTTGAGTGATAAAGGTAGCCATCTTAGCATGAATGATTAGGAATAGGTCTATGACAAACTGAAGTTTTGTGGAAAAATTAGGATGGTTTGGAAGCAGACAGTTTTGCTTCATAACACATTATATTTATTTATTTCTGACTCTATGTTTGATGGAATTGATTTTCATGAACAGTGGATTAAGATTAAAAGTCTTTTTTGCTTAAATGTTCCAGCATTTAAAGAGTTTACTCATGCAGCTATGGTCGTATTTACAAAGTCTGCGATTTCTGCAGTTTTGTGGGTGGGAAGTAATGGATAGCAATGTTTGGCGTGTGAAGGGGCCAAAATGCCACCCATTCAAAAACATGCAACTGCAGTTGTACAAATGGTCTCTACGGTGAATTTCACAAAGCTTGTCAAGAGAATTTCACCCCAGAACCAAGAAATTATAAATTATTTTAATTTGTATTTTAAAATATTAATGAATAATAAATTCTAATTTTGTTTCAATAAATGAATTTCAATAGAAATTAAGAATTAGAATCTCATTTTATGGTTTATATATTCTAGTACTCGACTTTTGTTGTTCCAATAAAATGAAGATAAAAGTTCAGTGCTATGTAGTAATTTCCACAGTGCCGTTTACACTTATTTAGATACAATAAATAAAACAACCAAGCATTACAATAATGGAAAATCTATGCAGGGGTTTTTCGAACCTGTTCCTAACGCTGTTCCTTTCCAAACCTGCACTCCCTTATCGGACACACCCACTTCAGGTCTTGCTCTCTACTAAAAAGCTGATGAGTTGAATGTATATTGCTGGGAAGCCTCCAGGGCAGATTTGAAAATCCTTAATCTAATGAGTTGGGTTATGTTTGGGTTGGAAATTTTTTCATAAGATTCACCTCAGAATCAACAGACAGAAGGAAACCCCACTGTGCATGATGTATATGAAGATCTATGTACACTGCACATGTGTCTGCCTAACATATAGTTACACTACTAGCATATATATAGCAATTCAGCTGTTTGAGAGCCTGACTCTCTTGTAAACAAGAGTCCTCTACTGCCACCTCCTGACACATTCATGTAGGCCAGTGGTTCTCAATTCCAGTCCTGACCACAAGCTCTGCACATTTTGTATGTCGAGTTAATGATCTGAATCAGGTGTGTTAAATAAGGTAGACCTACAAAATGTGCAGAGCAGGGTCCCCGTACTGGAATTGAAGAACCAGTGATGTAGGCACTCTTATGGTTTCACAAACAGACCCCAAACTTGGCATGTAATTAAAGTTACATACATACTTACATACACATACACACACACATACACAAACTTCTTCACAGGGCTATAATGAAAACATGTTTAAAAAATGTTTGCGGTTTAATCGCGTTCATTTCGCTGCTGCACTACAGCTTCTCCAGAAGACTACAACTCCCATGGTGCCACGGGGTAACCCAGGACTTGCAGCACCACGTGCTTGGACTGTCACAGGTGACGTACAGCGGAGAGCAGGACAGCATGGCGAGTAAAGATCCCGGAGTAAGTTAATTGATATTTTAAAATCTAAAGAAAGCCTTAGAAATGTGTAGAAACATTTTGTTTGAGGATAACAACTGCATTTTAAATAACTAGCGTCTAGTAGTTTGCATTTAATTGTATGTGTCTATTTATGTTTTAAAGAAAGCTATGCTAGTTGTGTGCTAGCTTTGCAAGGTCCAGTTATGCCACTATGATGTAACCTTGTATAACTTTATGTATGTGATTGTCATTAAAATACGATTATTGTGATATAGCATATTCATAGTTTCAAAATGACAATTTGCGTCAGTGATGTGAAGTTATATTCGTGTTTTAAAGTTGCCCCTCATCTGTCCTAGACAAGGTCATTTTGGCACACTTGAATTGATTCATTTATTCACGGCAGTCTTCAGCAAACTACTGACATCTTGCACAAAAATCTCTAATAAAATTTTTAAAGAAATCTATCTATTATCATGTATTTTTGTAGGCTACTCTAAAAATCTGTCTTGAGATCAGCTTTAAAGTATACATGTACACAGTTCTCACCTCTATGTCATTGCCTGTTCATTGTTTGTCTTTATAAACACTATGCCCATGTATTAGTAGGAGGATCAAGCATGTAGAATATGAGATGTGCTGTCTAGATATCAGACAACATCATTTATATAATTTACATTGTTATTTTAACATGTATTCAAAAAGTCTGACTTTATGTGTCTGTCTCAGGGTTTTTTGCAGCAGCTGAGGCAGGTTGTCGGCAGGATGGGGTCTGGCCCGCGAGGGGTTGGCCTGGGTGTGAAGCTGCTCGTCGGAGCTGGAGCTCTTGCCTACGGGGTCAAAGAAGCCACATATACAGGTAAAACACATGCTGAATTTTGTTTAAGATGGGCTATTTACTCACACATGTGTTCTAAACCCATACAAGTTTCTTGTGTAGAATTCAAAAGGAGAATATTCATGGTTTATTGGAAGTTTAATAGCTAATTGTGTTTTGCTGTGTATGTAGTGGAGGGTGGCCAGAGAGCAATTGTCTTCAGCAGAATTGGAGGAATGCAGATGGACACTGTGCTTGCAGAAGGATTGCACTTCAGGTACGTTAAACGCAGGGTTTGTCATTAGAGCCATGAGCTTTCATTATAATAGTAAAAGTAGTACACAAAACAAAGTGAAAAATTATGAAATATTATCGTATAACATTCTTGAAGACTTGAACTACTTTTATATATACTTATATACAGTGGTCGAATTGTAAAAAAAAAATTCAGGGGGATGGTGAGGGTTCTGAAGCTAATTTTACACAATGAATACAACATTTGTCGTCTTTTTAAAAAGGTTAATTAATGGAAAAATTAGCCTTATTGCATTAACTATTATTTATAAGCTTTTTTCCTTCTGGGGCCTGAATGGAAGAATTTTGGTCAGTATTAATAATTAAAGTATGTTTTGCTGAATGTGTTTTTATGCTTGCACCTTGGCTGGTTTAGGCCTGTAATTGATAAATAAAGATGACAATAAAACCGCTAGTAGGTGGCAGCAAGTCCCTGTTTTAATAAATGATTTATTGAATGATTCAAATCAAGCGATTCGTTCAAAACGGCGGATTCGATTAGAAATGAAACGAGTCCATCTGAATGGACCCGTTGAATAACTGGCTCACCCGATACTTTCAAAAACAGATTCATGGAATGCACTGTTGTATAAAATTAATAGCACATTTGTGCTAGTGCACATGTGCTGATATTCAGAAAAGTACATTGCTTGTGCAATGAATATAAAAACTCATACATGGGTATTTTTTTCTTTCATTGCTTGAATTATAAGGGCATTCGAACTGTATTCTAACAGGCTTCATCGTGCAGTGAATGCTTTTGGACTCTCAAGGCATGTTTTTGTTTGTTGGGTATTGTCAGCTCTCCTGTTGTCTTTCAGTCCCTCACAGTCGCACATACAGCACAATAACATTTTGTCATGGGATGTCTTTAAATTTTAATCAAGCCTTCTGTTGTCTTTTTTTAAAGAACTTCAAAGGTTGCGCTTGAACCATTTTTTGCGCGAAAAATGATAAACTTGCTTCAGCTTGTTACAGTACAGAGGTCTGATTGGCCAATCGCCATTATTTAGTTAATAAATTATCATAAGTAGAGAATTTTAACATTTAACATTATTTAACACAACATTATTAATCTAAAGGGGATGGTAAGGGGAATGGTGGTTTTAGAGAGGGGATGCTTTTTTTCATTTTTTGCCACCCCGCCCATCCCCCCCAATTCGAGCCCGCTTATGTACTACTTACCCAAGTTTATAGCAGTTTACCCAAAAAAGGAAATTTGCTCATCTAAGATGTAGATGAGTTTGTTTGCCATCTAATTTTGATGGTGCCGTCAATAATCCACAAACACACAACTATTCCTTAAAACCTTTTTTTTTGGATCTTGGCAGACGTTAACAATTAACATTCCTCCTAAACCTTTTTTCTCAATTATGCTTTACACAATAAAGATAATATGTGATCAGAAGAACATGAGATGGGAGCAATGCTGGCAGAAAGTTACAGTAGTTGTCTACATTTAGTATACCGTGGTCCTACCCTATCATCTTGATATTCGATCCAGGCCCAGGAAGATTTCATCCCTCACTGGAAGCAAAGGTGACCTTGAACCAGATACTCATAAATGCTAAACATTGACTTGATAAAGTTCCAAATGATGTTACTAGGCACCAACCTGTGTCAGGTAAAAGATCATGTGATTGTCCATCACAGTCTTCAGATTGTAAACATAGGTCTCGTGTGCTGTCTCGACCCATTTGCCCCCCAATTGCCGATCATGTACCTAGCAGCTTGTGAAAGACTACATGAACGTGTGCTCCTTCGATCGCAATGAGGTCTTAAGATTGTGGTGGCCAAGTTCAATGCCTCCCAACTGATTACACAGAGAGCCCAGGTACGGTATGAAGACTACCAAGTCAACAGTCATTTTTCGCAATGTTTGTTTTTTTGTTCTGTCCTTGACTTTTTTTGGTGATATTGCGCATGTTACTCAGTGTGGAAGCCCATCCGTGAGAGAGATCACTCTAATTTGGCTGTTCATCTAAGCAAACCAGGGGCTGGTTGCATAAACTGTTTAGACTAGTCTTAAAAAGTTAGTCATCTTTTTTTTTTTTTCTTCAAGACTGGTCATAACTTTTTAAAATTCAGTTATGAAAAGGTAGATTGGTCTTATTTGTATTGGAAAATTAAGACTGATTATTACCCCTTGGTCAAACTAGTTCTTAACATGGTGGCTAAGTTTATGTAACTAGCCCCTGGGCTGATTTTTGTACATGGGTAACTGCTGTATTTCTGCATTTTCATTCAGCCATCACTTTCCTAAAAATGTGAGAAATATGAGGTTTATCATTTTATAAAACTTGGTCAATACATTTTTGTCAAAACTGTATTATTTGAACTTGTTTTTAAATCATTGTTTTTATAGTCATTTTTTGCAGTTATCATAGACATGTAGTTGTTTCAAAACTGTGTTGTTTTAGAAGAATTTAAACAGTTAGCCTATTGATGAATGTTGTGTATCATTAGTTGATTTCCTCCTTCGTCTCAATCCGGTTCAGCAGTGGTGCTTTTTTGGGGTCATTCATTAATTAATCAGTTCTTGGACCCCTTCTCTTCTCTGTCTACATGACATCACTAAATTCTGTCATTCAGAAACATGGCTTTTCATATCACTGCTATGCTGATGACACTCAACTCTACCTCTCATTCAATCCTGATGATCCGACAATAGCTGCACACATCTCAGCTTGTCTAACAGACATTTCTTGCTGGATGAAGGAAATCACCTTCAACTCAACCTTGCCAAGACAGAACTGCTTGTGGTTCCAGCAAACCCATCGTTTCATCACAATTTCACGATCCAGTTAGGCACATCAACCATAACTCCTTCAAAAACAGCTAGAAACCTTGGAGTTGTGATTGATGATAAGCTGAATTTCTCAGACCACATTGCTGAAACTGCCCGGTCCTGAAGATTTGCTTTGTTCAACATCTAGAAGATCAGGCCCTTTCTTTCGGAACATGCTTCACAACTCTTTGTTCAAGCTCTTGTTCTGTCCAGGCTGGACTATTGCAATGCTCTCTTGGCAGGTCTTCCAGCCACTTCTATCAAACCTCTACAATTAATCCAAAATGCGGCAGCAAGATTAATTTTTAACGAGCCGAAATGAATGCACGTCACACTTCTGTTTATCAATTTGCACTGGCTACCAGTAGCTGCTTGCATAAGATTCAAGGCATTAATGTTTGCCTACAAAACCACCACTGGCTCTGCACCCCTTTACCTAAATTCATTACTTCAGACTTATGTACCCTCTAGAAGCTAGCATTCTGCAAGTGAATGTCGCTTTATTGTTCCATCCCAAAGAGGCACAAAATTAAATTAAATGTTCCCCCATCCTGGTGGAATGAATGCCAACTCAGTCCGAGCGCGGAGTCCTTAGCCCCACCCAAATCCCCCCCTTCAAGAATCCGCTAAAACTCATCTCTGCTTCCATCTTTTTTTTGACCCCTAACCTCAGCACTCCTCTATGCTAATTCTATTCTTATTTTTTTTAGAACTTGCCCCTTTTAGACTTCCACTCTATTCATTTACTGCTTGTTTTATTGAAAGAAAAAAAACTAACCTAGCTTCTCTATGTTTTTGTATTCTAGTCTAATCAAATTTTTTTCTTTTATTTAATAAACAATTAACAAAGATCAAAAAAGGGCCTCTAAACACTAGCGTGCCTCTATTCTTTTTCTATCGTCGGTTTTTCTTTTTATTTTATATATAATTAAAAAAAAACTTGCTACTGTACTGCATTAGCTACCTGAGACATGTTATAGCACTTGTATATCATTGCTCTTTTGTTGATTTTGATTGCTTCTATTGTCCTCATCTGTAAGTCGCTTTGGATAAAAGCGTCTGATAAATGACTAAATGTAAATTAATTTTTTTTGGTGTTTGCTAAGCTCAGTCCCCATTTGCTTACATGGAAAAATGTGAACATATTCAAAATGACTTTTTTTGGTTTGTTTGTTTTGAACTGAAAAAAAACCATACACGTGAATTGGAATGACATGCTCATAGAAAAGATATTCCCAAAAGAATAGGATCGGTATTTATCTTAATGCAGATTCTATTATAACTTCTTATAAGATTCACTCCTAACCCATACATTCACTTTCTGCCCCTGACCTTTGACTTTAACACTTTCAACAGATTCTCAGGTCTGATCCTGGTGTGAGAAAGAAATTATTAACCTCTTTGTGGAGGATAAGAAGCTCTGCCTTTATTTAGTTACAGAGCTGTTTAAGAAAACGGGCTGTTATTTCACACACTCTCATCTGATACAAGAGCTGAGACACACTACGTGAAATATTTCATATTAAAGTGTCTGCTTGTTTGGTCAAGTCTAGAAATTTAGACTTGTGACCAAAATGTATTACAGTTGTATTACATTATCATATCAACATGAGTTTGAGTTGAGTAACATGAGTTTTACACAAACTTGTGGAGTTCATGTCAGTTCAAATGTTACTGTCAGTAAAGCAGAAGAAGGACATGGCAGATACTAGGACATTCATATATTAATTTATGTGAAAAACTTTGTATTAAATAAGAACAGTTCTAAATGTAAGCACTTTCACTTTTAGACCTCATTGTATCTGCATGTCTGTTGATGGTTTAAATAAGTTGATCAGTTACTGAGAAAATCAGCCTAGCTGTTATTTATGTGTTTTATTTTGGTGTGCAGGTGTCACTACTCATTAGGCGAGATCTAATCGAGAGAGCTAAAGACTTTAACATCATCCTGGATGACGTGGCCATCACAGAGCTCAGCTTCAGCAAAGAGTACACCGCTGCTGTGGAGGCCAAACAAGTCGGTTAGTAGTACCGAAATATGTAATCTATGCACCATTTTATGCACTCTTGATAATGGTAATATATACAGTATATTGCGTACCCTAAAATAGCCTAAACGAAGCATCCTAATCTAACCAAAATTACATTGTACCTAGTCACCGGGCTGTTAGTTTAACGTGCTAATTAATTAGTTATGAAAAAATAACGCAATTAAAATATTTTAACGCAGTTAACGCACTGGCCCCACCCCCAGACCTGTATGTCATCTTACATTTCATGCAGTTGACTGTTGACAAGTATGATGCAGGGCAACAACTTCATAAATGCAATTATGCCCTAAAATTCAAGATATTGGTGCAAAAATGTTCCTGTATGAGTTTTTGTCTCATAATGACAGAGCAATTGTACAGTTCATATAAAGAAGTTAATATTGTGTTATATTTTAAACAATATTGTCTGTTTTTGCTCAGTTTTGGCAACAAAAATATTACCTATAAAGCCACAGCAGAACTGTTGTGCATCTGTGAGAAACACAACGGTGTTTAGTTTCAGAATAAATCCGCGTTTTGAACGAATCAGGTGAACCAGTGATTCAAAAGCCCATTCATAAAGAGTCCCATTTACTGAATTCCTGAATGAATCAGTCGTTTGAACGAATCAAATGAATGAATGACTCATAAAGACATTTACCTACACCTGCTGTCAGTTTTAGTTTCTATATTTTATAGTATTATTTCATTTAAAGGGGGGGGGGGGTTTAAAGGGATAGTTCACCCAAAAAAAATGTATGATGTCATCATTTACTCAAACCTGAATTACTTACTTTCTTTTGTGAACAGAACAAGGTCATTTTGAAGACTGTTGGTAACAAAGCTGTTTTTGTTACCAATGACCGAAAAAAAATGATCATCTTTCATGTTCCATAGTTTATGTTAGGCTGTTGTAGCCTAAACGTTTATGTGTAATAAATTGTTGAATCAAATAAAATATTTGTTTCTAAAGCTACTATTTGTAATGTCTACTTAATACTTTCTCATTTAACACAAAAATAGCTTTAATCTTTTGGGTGTATCTTTTTCACAGTCAAATTTATTTTATGATTAATTAGATGAATTAATTGACACATCATGTAATTCTGCCCTACCAATAATATGACATGTTTACATTGGATAAATATATTAGGAAATAGAATTTTTGTAACAATGCAAAAGTCACTTTTGATTAGTTTTATGTAAAAAAAAAAAAAAACTGACCTCAACCTTTTAAATAGTAGTGGATATTGCTGAAAAAATAAAAATTTTAAAAGTAGTAAATATTGTCAAGTTCTGTTTTTCAAATTTAATCAATATGCTTTTTTCTATTTCATTTTTAAATTTCCCTTTGAGAAATTTCACTGTGTGAGAGTTGCAGCGGTAGAAAAATAAGCAACATTTATTATTTTGGTTATAATATATTAAAAATAAAAATAATTATCAGCTTATGGTATAGACCAGGGGTGGCGAACGTCGGTCCTGGAGAGCCGCAACCCTGCAGAGTTTTGCTTCAACCCTAATCAAACACACCTGAACAAGCTAATCAGAATCTGAAAGGTTATTAGGAAGCTACAGGCAGGTGAGCTTTAATTAGGGTTGGAGCTGAGCTTTGCAGGGCTGCGGCTCTCCAGGACCGGAGTTCGCCACCCCTGGTATAGACTGTAATGTCTTAGAAGCATCCTTAAAAGCATTAAAGAGTATTTCTCAGAAAGAGCTTTGCTTATCCTAATGCTCTTCACTAGAGGGCACTCTGGTCATTCTATGACTTCGTTTTATTTCATCAGTATTCCCTATTGACCAAACAACAGTATACAACTTGCACAAAACTGCATGAAATGTCATGTTGAAAAAGGATCTCCCATCTGTGTGGGAGACCTTTTTCTTTTAAATAACCTGTCTCTCTTGTTGATGTATAGCCCAGCAGGAGGCCCAAAGGGCTCAGTTCTATGTAGAGAAGGCCAAACAGGACCAGAGACAGAAGATTATACAGGCTGAGGGTGAAGCTGAGGCTGCTAAAATGGTATGCTGTTGCTGCTTTCTCCACTCCACTTCAGCACACATATTGACGATCACTGAAACAATGTCTCAATGTTTTATTCAAACTATAAGGGGTTTCCGTGGTTACTCTAAAATGTCCCAAATGCACTATTTTCAGCTACAAGCACCTCGTTTCATATAATTATTATTCCCTGTTATTATGTTCTAGATCTGTGAGTGGTAAATGACTGTAATTTTCAGATATAATTAATGAATACTGCTTCTGTGCTAATTAAGCCGCAGTCAGTTGTTGCAGTCATACATCTAGGCTATTCTGAACTGTTGCCCCCTCATTCTCAACAAGCTATTAGCAACCAAAACACATTTGAAAGCATTTGTTCTCTCTTTTTTGTTTGTGCGTTATGGACATTTCTCAGTTGTTCTTTCGATTTGTCATGTTTCAGCATTTACACTTTCAGATATGACTTTGCAGTTGGATTCTTTCCTGCTGATATGATGCAATTCTGTTTCTAAAATGGGCCGCAGGTCAATGGCTGTCTGCTGACGGTAAACAACCAAGGGTACAGAGTAATTTGCTTTTGTGTTTGTTTGTTTGTGCACTCCAGTTGGGTCAAGCTGTTACGAAGAACCCTGGCTACCTAAAACTCAGACGTATCAGAGCAGCCCAAAATATTGCCAAAACGGTAAGACAAAGAAATCATTGGTTGACTCATGTTAACAGATGCTGATACACTACCAGTTAAATATTTCTGGTACGTATGAAGTATTACAATTATTAAAATTAATATTTTTATTGAGCAAGGATGCATTAAATGAATCAAAACGACACTAAAATATTTCTAATGTAATATAAATTTTCACTTTAGAAAGTTCAAAAGACCAGCATTTGTTTATTCATCAGATGACAATATCAGTTCCACAAAAATATTAAACCGCACGACTGTTTTGAACGTTGTAATAGTAGAATATTAGACTGGAGTAATGGTTGTTGAAAATTCTGCTTTTCCGTCACACATTTAATGTAATCATATTTCATAATAGTACTGTTTTTATTGTATTTTTAAGCAAATAGATGTAGTATCCTGTAGCATAATAGACTTAATTCATGATGTGTTTGTTTTCCCCCTGTCGTTCTGTCGCTTACAAGACCAAAACATGACTTATTATTGCACAGTATGTACACTGAGTTCTGCATACTAAACATCGTAAGGGAAGAATGACGTCTATAATATGGTTTCAAAAAATATTATGCTACATAATCACATAAACGCATCTAGTTGCAAGATTTATTACCTTGAGAATAAATTTGAAAATGTATTCACTTTTGAAAGTCCAATCAAATGATTAATTTCATCACATTAGATCAAATTAAGCCAACCTAGTAGGTTATTTCAGTTATAGTAGTAGAGTATTCCAGGCATACTCTGCACAATTTTCATACTAACTAACCGAATCACAGTGTTTTGTATAAAATTATTATTATATCGAATATAATACAGATATAGTATTTAGTAATATTAAGATAGTTATATAATATGTATTATTTATTAGTATGGTATTTTTAAAAAAAATTATAATAATGTCCTTGTCTCGTAATCTATGTATATCTTATCACCAGGTGGCAGCTTCTCAGAACAAGGTGTACCTGAGCGCAGACAGCCTCGTTTTGAACCTCCAGGACAGCTCCTTTGACAAGTAAGATCCTAACCAATGATCCTCACATAATTCTAAGCATTACATCTCCCTTCCTCATCTGGTGGTGTTAAAAAGAGGAAAATCTTCTAATGAAGTATGTTGTTCTCTGATCTGAGCAGGACAACTCGACCTAACAGAGTCTAATACCATCCTCACATTATTTTTTATTTCTCTTCTTAAACGTAACTACTGAATAGACTAAACACATATGCGTGTTTTGTCCAAAGCTCTGTTACTTAGTCTTAAATGTATTAATGCCCATATGTTAGCATAGTTCCCTCAGCGGTAATCTCTGCATTTGTCTTCTCTGTCAGCCTGTCACTGGGGAAATGAGGAGCATCATCCATGAAGAACATATGCATTCCATATGTAAGCGGTGTTTGCTGAGCCACTATATTAATGCCCCTTTCCTAAATGGGAATGTGAGCAGAGCCTCTCTCACAGTACAGTTCTGCTGGGGCTCAGATGAGACATGGGTCTGGCAGCCTTACAGGTTCATCTGTACATGTATACCTGTTTATACAGTCATTCAGGATTATTTTCTTGCACATTCAGCTCAAGAATTGGAGTTTTGGTATCAGGCAACTTTAAATACTAATGGTGATCACAAAATATACACTGCAAACAATAAATGGTCACTTGTTCATGTCAATTTTGCCCCAAGGTTTTTTTTTTTAATTATTATTAGTATTACTATACCCATTCAATGTTCTCTATAAATTTCAACTTTATGAAGTGTTTGTTGACAGATGCTAATGTACTTGCAGACATTTTGATTAAATAATGTGTTTAAGACTATTTGTGGGGGTTATTATTTTTTTTTTGGAAATGTTTTTTGAACCGTCACGTCTGTTTTTTTTTGTTTTTTTTTTTTTTAAGAATTCTCTTTGCTCACCAAGCCTGCATTTATTGATCCAAAGTACAGCAAAAACAATAAATGTAAGTACAGAATGATTTTCTATTTTAATATTTTAAAATTTAATTTATACCTGTGATTTCAAAGCAGAATTTTTAGCATCAATACTCCAGTGCCACATGATACTTCAGAAATCATTCTAATATTCAGATTTCTGCTCAAAAAACATATTAATTAGTTGAAACCGCGGTTAGAATTTTTCAGGTTTTTTGATGACTGAAATTTCATAAGCATTTATCGAAAAATTTTTAACATTAGAAATGTCTTTACATCACTTTTGATCAAATGGGATGCCTACTCCCCCCAAAAAATATATATAATGTATATACACCCACACCTATTCTGACTCCAAGCTGTTTGAAGGTATAGGTATAATGGTACAAAGCGTTTTTATTTCAGTTAATGCTGATCTTTTGGATCTTTCCATTCATCAAGATCCTGAAAAGTAACCAACTGTTTTTAAATATGAATAATAACTGTTCTTAACAGTCAAATCATCATATTACATATTTCTGAAGGTCATGTGAACTGAAACGGAGAAATTAATGCTGAAAATGGTAGTGTGTTGGTGGATGTGTGTGTAATATATATATATATAATATATATATATATATATATATATATATATATATATGAAGTGACTTTTCAGGATGAATTAGTATTTGGAATGTAATAAAAAATTTACTTTAAAATCTACTTAATCTTTTACTAAAAATTATAAAACCTTCATTTAAAGACAAAAATCTCAGATTTTTCAGTAGTCTCAGACGTTTGTTTTGTTTTTTTGTTTTTTTCAAATTGGGGATTTTTGAGGTTGTAATACTCAGGAATGTTTAAAGAGAAACCTATAAATTGGATTCCAAGTAACTGACAGCAACATGCGGTGAACAGACATTGATTTCACTAAAGAGGAGGTTTAGTCAGTGGGTGGCGCCACATACAAAGCCAGTAGTTTCTTGTTGAAAATGTCCTTTACATGCAATTCTGGAACCATGGCGATAAAGATGAGTCTTAATGTAGAGAAAGAGGTGTGGCAAGGGACTTGTCTGCTTGTGTGCATGTCTCTGGTACACAACACGGATTAACTGAACGCTTGAGAGCACGTTTCCTCAGAAATAGGGTCTCTTGTGAGTATTAAAATCTCACTGGATTAGAGTGGGCGCTCATCGGGAGGGGTTTGAAGGGGCTTAGTGCATTATCCCATTGGTAATATTCATGTGGAGGAAGAGAGTATGGAGAGGGTGGAGCCAGTGAAATACGGCATAAGACCACACCTCTTTTTTACCTCAGCCTATAGAATTCAGTGGTATTTTTTGAACGCAGAAACCCTTGATGGGTGAGTGGCTGCATTTTGTCTTATAGGTTGCCTATATGGCATCTGTGTTATTGGAATATATTCCATATATCTAGTGCCGCTGTTCTCTTAACCTCTTTTTGTGTGGTTATGCCTATACTGGTTCCGGTATGATCTGCTGAACGTGCTGCGGTGAACGCTTTAATATGCAAATTTGAATGGAGGAGATGTCTGTCACATTTCCACCCGCAACCCTCCCTTTCCTCAATCCTCTCTTGCCCCTCCCCTCCCTGGCCATGCATAAACAACAGCAGATTACTACTCAGCTGGTCCATCTCCATGGAAACGCTGACCTCATACTGGGACAAGAGATCTGGGCCAGTCACCATGGCGATTCACCAGGACAGTAGACTTGGTCTCTCTTACCTATAGCTCGATGCAGCTTTGCTGCTATTTCTGGAGGTCAACAGTACAACGTTCTCGGATCATGCTGTTTTTCCCACCATGCATTGTATGCTGCAGATAATTGTTTGCTGTGCTGCAGTTCAAGAACCAACTTGCTAACTGTGCGCTCATGCTAGATGTGTGACCTACATCCCACTTCAAAGTCGTGATGCTCTGCAGTTTGTCTGCGGTGCCCTTGCCACAGAATCTGATCTACAGAAATACACACTGAATTATTTGCTTAGTCATTTGCACTGAATAAAACATTTAATATTTTAAACAATGCAGCATGAATATATGCACCTCATATGTTGAAAAGCATTTTATGTTCGTAATACAATTGAGCAATGCAAGCCTAAGGAAATCATACGTTTAGTGCATTGATTCCACCCTCTTAGTTAAGTTTAATAGCAACTAAGCAAATGAAGTTTCCAAAATTGAAGGAAACGACTTATGGCATCTTATTGTAAAATAACAAAAACTGCATTGCTTTGATCTAACTGCAGTTTGGTTTTTTTTCTTCAACAGGATATATTTTAAAGTAGAACCAATCGATATAGGCGGTTTTCATCAACCACAGTTAACCTGAAGGTGAGTTAGGTGATGCTTGGTGATAAAAAAGCTACAGGGCTTTCGTTTCCAGGTTGAATTCGCTCCCCTGGAGATGAATTGATGAATTGGTGCCATCCGTAGTCAGAGAAGGCCTCCACATTAATTTACTGAGTGGATTTAATTAACCTGTTTCTTTTTTGTGGTACCCTCATTATGGTGCCAAATGGGATTTGGAAAGCTTGCCCTAGTTTGGTTAATATTGCTCCTTTTTTTGTCTTCCTTTTTTCCTCCATTTGCCACCGTTTAGGTCACACTCAAGGCAAGCTTATGCAGAGATCCTGCCTGGCTTTGGTGTTCGTAGTTGTCTGAAGTCTCTGTGCACCCTTTCTTTAGACAATCCCCCCTATTTAAAAGTGTGCTGTAATTGCAAATCCATGGACTCTCTGAAACGTTGAGAAATGAATTAACTGTTTTTTTAATGCTTCCTGCTACCTAAGGAAACACTTGTGTCTTTGTTTCTTTCTAGAAAAACAGGAATGCTAAGTGGAATATTGGAAGTGTGTTAACCTTAGCCTCTGGTTCACAAGTAGGTACAAAATTTGAATCGTGCCTTTTTGCGTGAGGAGCGATGATTCTCACACATCATGGAGAGATGTTATGCAATGAGCGTACGGCTGTATAGTTCATGCGAGTTTCTAAGGGACAGGAGGAATTAGTGCTAATTTTGTATTTAGTTTGTTACATATGACTTTCTATTCATGAATAATGATTAAACACTCTTAAAAATAAAGATACACTGTAAAAAATGACCGTGAATTTAACGGTAAAAGACTGTAAAAATGCTACTGTAAAATCCTGTTAAATGGTTAACGGTAAATTCCCCTACTATATACAGTAAAAAAACTATTGGACATTAATTTTACGGTAGTGTACCGTTTTTGGAAGTGAAAAAGACTATAATTTACAGTGAATAATCGTAAATTGACATTCCCAGAATTCCCTGCGTTACATTTCAAATTTGATGTTTTTTTGTTGAAATGACTGTTTCTTAGTTTTTTCTTATCAGTTTTGTATATTAGGGTTGTATGTTACACCTAATGTTGTTAAATGAATGTTTATTGCATTATTTCAGATTCATGTGTGTTACCATGATGGTGTTTGTGTGAATGACACAGCACCTTCTATATATGTTATTATTTAAAAGCTGCTTGTGATGGGCTTTGTTTCATCGTGTGAATTTCTCATCACCACCTGCATTTGGTGGTTATCAGTGTATTACAAAGGTACAAAACAGATTTCAGTACTTCAATAGGTTGGTATATTAACATTATATCAGTTAATGAAATTACGGTATTTAACTGTAAATTTAAGTTAAAACCTAAAACGTTGCTACCGTATTTTTTACGGTAAAATTCCGGCAACCACAGCTGTTCAAATGTTTACACTAAGAAAAAGTCTTCTTTAAGAACGGTTCACCAAAAGGTTCTTTCTGGAACCCAAAATAGTTCTTTATGGCATCACAACGAAACCTATTTATTCTTGTGAATGTTACGATACATTAGCCACATGCTTAAGGAATATTTATATTTTGGTCCTCTTCCTAAATTGAGAACTACAAGATATCTGTAAAACTATAGACATTGAAGAGTATTTCTGCAAATCTTTCTTGTTTAGTTGAAATTGTCTCCTGACATTCTCTGAAATACAAAGCTTGTTGGGTTTTATCATATTTTTCCAAAGTAGCAGCAGCAGCTTCCTCTTTCATTTTATGTCAGGAAACAGGCCCTCAGTCCCTCCATGTAGGTTCCCACAGGTACAGCGTCTGCGCATCAGCCTCAGTGCACGTGTCTGGCCTCCACGTGGACAACTGATAGAAACTGCTATTCAGTTCTGACTGCGTTTAGCACAATGGCCCTGCTAACATTAGTCAGCTTGTGACATTTTCCTGTTCAACTCCTCACAAAGTCACTCAGTTTGAGTGTGGTTTTCCATTTAGGCAAGTTTGGATTTTTTATTTAATTTTTTTGAAGCTAAAGTTCTTTTGCATTGGACGGTGGCAGATCTTAATGCGAGCTTGCAGTTGGTTTTTAGTAGGTGCAGGATTTATGCAGACAAAAGGTATGGAGAAGTTTGGCTACACATAACCAAAGTATGTTGTTTTCACTAGAAGACTGAGTTATGACATTTTGATGAAGCACTATGAGGTCAAATAAAATGTTGAAACATAAATGGATAAATAGGTCACAATAGCTGTTTTCACTTATACAAGTATAGGCCATACTTGAATAGGGAAAAACTGAAACCTGAAAACTGAAACGGTTGTTTCTGGAATCTGGAATTTTGCTTAAGGGCGAAATATTTCCTTGTGAAGATTCCACATTGGGATCAGGTTGATCACGCAAATTCACCAACAGAAATCTGCTTGATTTGATAGTGACTTCCTGTGCTTCTTACATTGCTGAACTTCTCAGAATGTACCTTTTTGCCTGCAAAATTTCACTGACGTGACCTCACTTTAAGGCAGTCCTTTCTACAGCTTCCATATTGTGTTATGACTTTTCTTGTTCATTTTTATATCATATCTCTGGCTCTGCTTAGATGTACAATCACATTACAGTTTTATGTGTCTTTCAGTGGAAAGGTACAAGACACTGTTACATGTCATAGGATCTGTGGCATCTTACCTTTCTTCTACTTTGGGTTAAACAGACCCCTGTGTGTTTATCAGGTCTACTCCCACTAATGACTCTGTGTTGGGCACAGATGGTGAGCACTGAGGATCTCCAGGCTTTGACACAGTCAAGGCTGATTATCGGAGTCTCTCAGGGCTCTTCCCCTGTGTGATTACATGGCCTAAAGCCAATATGGAGGACTTTCCCTATGATGACTTACTTTACAATTAAACGGGGCACATTTAGTTGTCATTAAAACCCATTGCTCTAATTAGGTGAATAATTGTATACTAACCATAATTGCAGTGTAGATCTACATCTCAAAGGGACACGTTTTCCCTATATTTATATTCACCTCAGCAACATTTGAGCCTCAACATCAGCTCTCAGTTTGTTCCTAAACTTAATGACTGCAATCGACACAGCACATCATTCAGCCAACAAATATTACTATTACTTTAGCCATGCTGTGATAATGTATAAACTATCACCTCACCTTTCACTTATGATGAATATTTAATAAACAGTTCAGCAGGACACTCCCATGCATCTGTTGCTGGCCCCCAAGGGTTTCAACTTACAACACACGGTTAGGCCCGGGAGGGGTCACACTGAGGAGTGAAAAACGTTGTGTAGATTTTAAAGCAAATTTCTCCTCGTTTTTTCTATACCAATCAGCATGTTTCATAATTTGTTTTGCATATCTATTTTAACAAAATTTATTATATATATATATATATATACAGTGGGTACGGAAAGTATTCAGACCCCCTTAAATTTTTCACTCTTTGTTATATTGCAGCCATTTGCTAAAATCATTTAAGATAATTTTTTTCCTCATTAATGTACACACAGCACCCCATATTGACAGAAAAACACAGAATTGTTGACATTTTTGCAGATTTATTTAAAAAAAAAAAAACGAAATATCACATGGTCCTAAGTATTCAGACCTTTGCTGTGACACTCATATATTTAACTCAGGTGCTGTCCATTTCTTCTGATCATCCTGAGATGGTTCTACACCTTCATTTGAGTCAGCTGTGTTTGATTATACTGATTGGACTTGATTAGGAAAGCCACACACCTGTCTATATAAGACCTTACAGCTCACAGTGCATGTCAGAGCAAATGAGAATCATGAGGTCAAAGGAACTGCCTGAAGAGCTCAGAGACAGAATTGTGGCAAGGCACAGATCTGGCCAAGGTACAAAAAAATTTCTGCTGCACTTAAGGTTCCAAAGAGCACAGTGGCCTCCATAATCCTAAATGGAAGACGTTTGGGACGACCAAGAACCCTTCCTAGAGCTGGCCGTCCGGCCAAACTGAGCTATCGGGGGAGAAGAGCCTTGGTGAGAGAGGTAAAGAAGAACCCAAAGATCACTGTGGCTGAGCTCCAGAGATGCAGTCGGGAGATGGGAGAAAGTTGTAGAAAGTCAACCATCACTGCAGCCCTCCACCAGTCGGGGCTTTATGGCAGAGTGGCCCGACGGAAGCCTCTCCTCAGTGCAAGACACATGAAAGCCCGCATGGAGTTTGCTAAAAAAAACACTGAAGGACTCCAAGATGGTGAGAAATAGATTCTCTGGTCTGATGAGACCAAGAAAGAACTTTTTGGCCTTAATTCTAAGCGGTATGTGTGAGGAAAACCAGGCAATGCTCATAACCTGTCCAATACAGTCCCAACAGTGAAGCATGGTGGTTGTAGCATCATGCTGTGGGGGTGTTTTTCAACTGCAGGGACAGGACGACTAGTTGCAATCAAGGGAAAGATGAATGCAGCCAAGCACAGGGATATCCTCGACGAAAACCTTCTCCAGCGTGCTCAGGACCTCAGACTGGGCCGAAGGTTTACCTTCCAACAAGACAATAACCCTAAGCACACAGCTAAAATAACGAAGGAGTGGCTTCACAACAACTCTGTGACTGTTCTTGAATGGCCCAGCCAGAGCCCTGACTTAAACCCAATTGAGCATCTCTGGAGAGACCTAAAAATGGCTGTCCACCAAAGTTTACCATCCAACCTGACAGAACTAAAGAGGATCTGCAAGGAGGAATGGCAGAAGATCCCCAAATCCAGGTGTGACAAAAACTTGTTGCATCTTTCCCAAAAAGACTCATGGCTGTATTAGATCAAAAGGGTGCTTCTACTAAATACTGAGCAAAGGGTCTGAATACTTAGGACCATGTGATATTTCAGTTTTTCTTTTTTAATAAATCTGCAAAAATGTCAACAATTCTGTGTTTTTCTGTCAATATGGGGTGCTGTGTGTACATTAATGAGGAAAAAAATTTAACTTAAATGATTTTAGCAAATGGCTGCAATATAACAAAAAGTGAGAAATTTAAGGGGGTCTGAATAGTTACACATATAACTGTTGTTGCTTGAGTGAATTATATTGTTACATTGGGATCTCTTTGAATGACTTTCTTTGTCTGTAGATTGGGTTCCAGAGTTGTCTAGTGAAAGCTTAAAGAATTACTTGCACTTCCTGCAATGATTTATAATGCTAATGATAATGTAGCTCCCTGGTGTCTCTCTATATGCCGTATTTTAAAATTAGCACATCTTTGATTTCTTGAAACTCCTCTACGGACTCGACCTTCACCTCGCTCAGAGATCATTTTTATCTATAGGCTGGCCCGCCTTCTTGCATAGTATATTTGCTTTTGTAAGTAATGGGGGAAGGGAACAAATGTGTATAAGATTAAGTAACGTTACCTTCAAGGCACAACAAACACCATATGTAGGGTACTTTTTTAAAGATAAAAATGAGTTCAACTCCACAGGATTTCGCACAAACAAAACATGCAAGAACATGATGAACGGCACCTGTAACATTCCTTTCAACCACAGGTGAACTTATTTTTCTACTGGGTGGTGTAAAGCGGATTTAATCGAGGTTTGTACTGAAGCGGATCCAGATGGTGCTCCTGTCCGTGCTTTTGCGCTTGCCTACAATTGTTGGGTCGGATTTCACCGTCCGCTTGCTTGCTTCTGTCCGCCATTTCGCGTTGTTCCGCAGGGCTCATTGCAAGTCGCGTCATGGAAGACCAATAAAGCGTCTTTGTTTCACTGCAGCTGACGAGTGGAAACGCTGAGAGGCAGTGCACGATATAATGAACACATCGAAATACACGATACACCCTGCATGCCGATAAAATACTAATGATAACAACGGTTTCTTATTTTTGTTCTGGTTCATTTGATTCTGCACCCCCTTTTGAGATTACAACCAGTACCGGAAATAAGCCATTTTTGTCGTTTTTTATTTTATTTACATTTATTATTCTTTTAGGTGGTAGCTTAAATTTTGGGAATGATGCAAAAATAAAAAAGAATAGTAATAAAATTACTATTGAAAAAATACATAAATACCAATACCATTTTGACTGGCGTTTTTTGCAACTTGTAAGCTTGAGCCGTAAACGTTTTATGGTTGCTGAATATGCTGATTTATTTGAATAAGCAGAATCGTCCTCTTGTGATATAGGCTACCACATTGATGTAACGTAATTCCCATTTGCAAGGAAATTAGAATTTCTTATAATCGTCCACGGGTATAAACTGGACGCTAAATATACTTTCCCCTCCTGTAGTTTGTTCTGTCTATCTACAGTGTTTTATTAAAAACTTGAGCACTTGATATTTGGGTGGGGTGAAAATCATTTAGTCAGGTTGTTAAAACCTTTATTGTGTCTTCTAACCCTAATACATTACAAAAGCAAGGAAAGGGTCGTCTTTCTACTTGTAGCCTACTTTGCATTTCACATGGGTGTATTTAAATGGAAAGACAGCCAGACTGCATTCTAATGTAATTGCTGTATAGGTCTTGGTCTTTTGAACAAGCGTTAGAATTGATGAATATTCATAAGAGAGCTTAACTTTTTTTTTTTTTTTTTTAATCATTATATATTTTTTATCGGTTAATATCCGTCTCTATAGGCTCCTTAATCGTCCACTTTCTTTATAATATTTTTGTCTGTGATCTGAGATAAAGTAAGTTTAGGAAAACAGCCCTGCAGGCTTGGATGTTCTTTAGTAATCCACAGTTCATGCTGTTCACTAGCAGACATTCTCTGCTGCCTTGCATGCAAAATGTGAAAATGGTTACAGAGGTAATCCCACACCATTTTATTTATTAGTTCTTACATAAGTTAGTTGCTATCATTACAACAATAAATAGACTGGAATCTATCTAGCCAAGTTTCTATTTGGCATTCTATGTAGGGTCACAAAGATAACACTAGATGGTACTAAACTGTCTTTCTCGATCAACTTTTAGGCAACCGAGGACAGACTTTTGAATAAAAGACTGGACAGACAAATGAGTTCATAAGCAAATGCCAATTCAGGACGGCCAGCTTTCTTTTTTAATAATAATATAAAATAACATTCCCATATTATAAATTAAATCTAACTTAACTGACGATGTGAATAACCAAATTTAAGAGCTAAATTGCATTTTTTCCTCATGAAATTTCATTGAATCTTTATTTGGGAATTCACAGTATTTATATAAAAATGGGTACTGACTGTACATTCTGAGAATATGTTGCTTTGCTGGATGTGTAATTCTAAGTACAATTATTAGTAAGCCTACAAATGTGAAAATGAATAATCCATCATAATATACTTGATTGCTATAGAGTGTAAAATGTATATACCTCATTCTGTAATGCATATGAACAGTAGTTTCCATAATTAAATGCTTCACAGTAGGCCTATATTCCAGCCTCATTGGCAGTATGCTTCCCCCCCCCCTGATATCTTCAATGCCATAGTTCAAATTGAGTGCACAGACGATTCCACCTGGCTCACAAATGTTGTTTTGTGTGGTGTTATCATTATCATGGTCTGTTTCAGTTCATGGTGCAAGTGAGAGATCTGGCTTGTTCCTGCATGTGTTTGCTCTGTCCGGCCACAAGAGGAGGCTAGAGTACTGAGATCACAGACACATGGATTCATGAATGTTGGGGCCTTTTAGATCACACTAAAAGTAACGATAAAAATATTTTGAAGTCTTTATAGCTCTTCCTGTGGCAGCTTGTTTTATGGGCTCAGACTCTAGTGTGGGAGTTTTATTGGCCAGTCACTGTTAATTTGTTCTTGGGTTTAATCATTGCATGAACGTCAAAGCATCTAGTCAAATATTGCATATTTATTTAAGGAATTAAATTACAGAATATATCACGAAAAGGCAACATTCCAGCATAAAGTGGTGACTGTGCATAATGACAGTAAATAAACTGCTAAGAACAAAGTCCAACTCCTGCCCACTTGAATGAGCTCCAAACATGGTCTGATTGCTCCAGTTTGATCAAGGTATGTTGCTTTGCTTTAGTAAAAAATTAAGTCTTTATCCCCCACCCCATGTTAAATACATGGTAGACAACAGTGTCTACAAAGTAATCTTTGGTAAATAGCACCTGTGCATTTATTTTAAAGAATAATATATTAAAAATATCATATCCTCTGATATTTTGATTGTTTAAACAAAACAATTAAAGGAGAAAAAAAAATAATAATTTCCCCTATGTGAGAGAGCCGTGGATAGTTATACAAGGCATCGAGGGCCAAGCTGAGACTACGTTAATTTTTAATCTGAAAGGAAAGACTGTTGTGATAGGGTCCATGGGAAAGTCCTCTGCTCCTCTTCCTTGTCCTCTAACCTCAGAAAATGGTGTCAGTGTCCACAACAGAAAAATATTATAGTTGCATTTACACTTATGCATTTAGCGGACACTTATATCTGAAGTGACATTCAAAGGAGAAATATAGCAATTCATCAAAGTGCAAACAATATTCATAATATACAATGACAGGTTTATTAGACAACTAGATTAGAAAGCAAGCTAGAGAACAAGAGAAATACAGAGAATAGTTTTTGCTTTTTGAAAGATGTGATGGTTTCAGCAATTCGGATGGAGGTGGCAGCTTAGTCTACCAGAGAGCAGCAGAGGGTGTTTGAGATTATATATATATATAATATATATATAGATATATTTTATTTTTTTTTTATTTTTTATTTTTTTAAGCAACAACAAGGCGTAGCTTAGTCAGTGACCTGAGCTGGTGGGATGGCGCATACATTTGTAGCGAATACATTTGCTCTGATACTTTATGCATTCCATAATATCCGTTGCTCCAATATCTCAACGGTTACTATAAGCCACCAATTGACTCTTAATGTGCTTGATGGGCAGAACGGGTCTCAGAGTCTCAGTTTTAGTGACAGTTCTGTGAGTGAAATTGTGGGTTTTGGTGGCACACTGAAAAATATCGTCTCACAATTGTTCTCTCTGCTCTAAGGACTTATGAATAATAAGCTCAGTTCTTGTCCCTGATGCCCGTCGCTGTTTTTCTCTCTATTATGTTTGTTTTCTATGTGACTGTGAAGGCTTCTTATTAAAACTAATGAATAAATACACAATGCAGCCATTATGCCTGTGACATTCCTATAGTTTCATTACACAATGTGTGTTGCAGCTGAGGAGAGGACTTCTTCAATGTCCTGGGAATGAAAATAACCTTGTCCAGTGGAGGGAAATGTTTCATATTTTGATACTATTTGTTGCATCTTAGTCAGACAAATATTTCAGCGACTCTTCTATGAACTATTCTCAACATTAGAATAACATCCCTGACTGCAATGATCCGACTTTCCCAGACAACAGACAATGTGCGACAAATGAATAAAGAGGCAGTATCCTGCAAACAGTTTATGTAAATCAGGAGACGAGGGCAAATAAATTTAGGGTGAATACAGATTTCCTCTGCAAGAGTTTTATTAAAGAAAGAGATACTGCTACATTACTAAACAATAAGTAGAAATTTGTCATACTTGAAAATGTAGAGTTTAGTTTCATATTAAAGTAAGATCATAATGGTTTTAACAAAATTCAACCTTTTGACTTACATGATTCGTTATATATATATTATATAATATATATATATATCCGATTATACGGTGCTCGTCATAAATTAAAGAAGGCATGGAAAATTTCATTTATTTCATTAATTCAACTCAAATTGTGAACTCGTGTATTAAATAAATTCAATGCACATAGACTGAAGTAGTTTAAGTCTTTGTTTTTTTTTATTGTGATGATTTTGGCTCACATGTAACAAAAACCCACTATTCACTATCTCAACAAATTAGAATACTTCATAAGACCAATAAAAAAACATTTTTAGTGAATTGTTGGCCTTATGGAAAGTATGTTAATTTACTGTTCATGTATTCAATACTTGGTAGGGGCTCATTTTGTTTTAATTACTGCCTCAATTCGGTGTGACATGGGGGTTATCAGTTTGTGGCACTGCTGAGGTGGGATGGAAGCCCAGGGTTCTTGGACAGTGGCCTTCAGCTCATCTGCATTTTTTGTCTCTTGTTTCTCATTTTCCTCTTGACAATACCACATAGATTTTTTATGGGGTTCAGGTCTGGTGAGTTTGCGGTTCAGTCAAGCACACCAACACCATGGTTTTATTTAACCAACTTTTGGTGCTTTTGGGCAGGTGCCAAATCCTGCTGGAAATGAAATCCAGCATCTTCAAACGCTTGTCATCAGAAGGAAGCATGAAGTGCTCCAACATTCCTTGGTAAACGGGGGCAGTGACTTTGGTTTTCAAAAAAACAATGGACCAACACCAGCAGATAACATCGCACCCCAAATCATCACAGACGGTGGAAACAACACTGGACTTCAAACAACTTGGGCAATGAGCTTCTCCACCCTTCCTCCAGACTCCGGACCTTGGTTTCCAAATGAAATACAAAACTTGCTCTCATCTGAAAAGAGGACTTTGGACCACCTGGCAACAGTCCAGTTCTTCTTCTCCTTAGCCCAGGTAAGACGCCTCTGACGTTGTCTGTGGTTCAGGAGTGGCTTAAGAGGAATACGACAACTGTAGCCAAATTCCTTGACACGTCTGTGTGTGGTGCTCTTGATGCCTTGACCCCAGCCCATTCCTTGTGAATTTCACTCAAATACTTGAATCGATTTTGCTTGACAATCCTCATAATCCTCATTCTTCCACACTTTTTCCTTCCACTCAACTTTCTGTTAATATGCTTGGATACAGCACTCTGTGAAACAGCCAGCTTCTTTGTGAAGGGTGTCAATGATTGTCTTTGACAACTGTCAGATCAGCAGTCTTCCGATTGTGTAGCCTAGTGAACCAAACTGCGAGACCATTTTGACGGCTCAGGAACCTTTGCAGGTGTTTTGAGTTGATTAGCTGATTTGCCTTCACCATATTCTAATTTGTTGAGATAGTGAATTGGTGGGTTTTTGTTAAATGTGAGCCAAAATCATCACAATTAAAAGAACCAAAGACTTAAACACTTCAGTCTGTGTGCATTGAATTGAATACACGAGTTTCACAATTTGAGTTGAATAACTGAATAAATGAACTTTTCCATGACATTCTAATTTATTGAGATGCACCTGTATATACATTTTTTCGTTTTTTTCTTGGGACATTAATAAATTCGATACTTTTGGTTCCACTTTTCAGTCGACCAAGTAATGTTAATGAAGAATCGTGTGGCAATTTCTGTTGCTCACTGTTTGCTTGTTCATCACTCCTATAGGATACATTTATATGAGTTGTAGCACTTTAAATATGTACTGTAGGTGAGTGTGCTTCACTGATCAGCTATATAAAAACTCCTTGGCTTCAGGCACTTTCTGCTGCATACTCCAAATCCTTTATTGCACTTTATTTATGTTAGACCATAAAGTAATTTGAGCTCAACCACTTCAAAAAATGAAAAAGGTACACACTATAAGCAGAAATGTGTGAACAAGCATTTTCCCACAAATTATAGACGTAATGTCTATATTCAGGCCTATATTTTTTACGTTCACTTTCACCACACTTTTTTTTAAAGGTTTATGAAAATGAATTAAAATAGGCGTATGTTCATTCAAAATGTAAGAGATTAGGAAAAATCCAAAAGTTAACAAGTAGCACAGATGTGATTGGAATATCTGAGTTAGATATGAGTGAGTGACGTGACATGTGGCCAAGTATGGTGACCCATACTTGGAATTAGTGCTCTGCATTTAACCCATCCAAAGTGCACACACACAGCAGTGAACACATACCCGGAGCAGTGGGCAGCCATTTATGCTGCGGCGCCCTGGGGGTTCGGTGCCTTGCTCAAGGGCACCTCAGTCATGGTATTGAAGGTGGGAGAGAGCACTGTACATTTACTCCCCCCACCTACAATCCCTGCCGGTACGAGACTCGAACCCGCAACCTTTGGGCTACGTGTCCGACTCTCTAACCATTAGGCCACGACTTCCCCCATGGACTATGGACCTCACACTGTAAAAAATGCTGGGTTAAAAAGGCACAAACGCAGCGGTTGGGTTGTTTTGAGTCAAAACAACCCAACCGCTGGGTCAAAACAACCCAATAGCTGGGTTTGTCCCTTTTTAACCCAGCATATTTTAGAGTGCAAGAGTTCATACAAAACAGGTTTTTTTTTTAGTCCCAGTGAACTAATGTTTTTTTTTTTTACTTTTGCACCCGTTTTGCTGCTCTTTCAGCATCCTGCACATGACCACTGCGTTTTTTAAAATAGCATATAAACTTGAAAGAACTTGTAAAAATGCATCTCGAGACACCATGCGTTCTTTTTAAATTCCTCTGTGCTAGAACGCTTTCTGTGTGAAGACATAAAAGAATGGGGAAACAGAGCAGTGTAAATTTAGATGATATGTTTTAATAGAGTACTGAGGTGACATGAAAACAGCCCAGGATAAATACACTGAGTCGGCTTTACTGTACAAAAAGATCTGCCTGAAGTCCTAAATTTGAGACATATCAATTGCTTCGATTACATCATTCCCACAACTCACTTTTCAAGTTAATTTCACTGTCAAAACGCACAAGGATGGGAAAGCTTCCTGAACCTTTTATTTATGATTCTTTTAGGTTCCCTTAATAAAACGTCACCACCCACCCCCCCCCCCCCCCCAGGTGGAATTTAAATCTCTGAAGCATACAGTAGGCATTTTATAATTATTAATATCATTATATATAATTATTATCAAATATGAGTAAAAAAATCTAATCATAACAAACATCATTAGTATTATTATTTAATAAAATACATTATTTGGTATATTTTAGTACTTTGAGGTCTATGGGTATTTTCTACATCTTGAAAATAGAAAAGCAGGCTCTGGTGATGGCATGGATTCAAGCCTGATATTTTGCCTTGGCATTGACCACGATATTGCAGCTGCTAACAAATTATGTAGAGGATTGAAGAGAATCATACTTGAGGGTGCTGCTCCTCCAAGACCTGTTTGGCCGTACATTGTATACCTACGTATTTGCATGTATTAATCCAGAAGTATACAGCAAAAATGGTATAGAGATTATTTCTCTTCCATCTGAATGTACTAGTAGTTTGTAAAGCATGGCATTCAGAACAGTTCAATCATGCTTTGTTTGCACTGGGTAGATCCAGACAGTAAACACTGGCACTCAAGTCTTTGAGATGGGGTAATGTGAGGCCACTGTTTTCATAAGGCAAATGAATTATTATTAACGATGTGTGATGGTTTATAAAATCGTTTGACATTCTTTGTTGATAGTTTAGTTCACCTGTTAACCTTCTATATATTTTTATTTAAAAAGAAAAAAAACTGGCATGCTTTTTGTAAAGGTCTATCTCACATCTTATCTCATTCCCCCTCTCTTGTTATCGATCATTTCACCAAGGGCACCATGCCTAATTTATGACTTAACACTCTTGTGGGAAGGACAGGAAGAATTGGGTTTCACCTCACCCAGTCTGAACCATTCAAGTCCAGAATTTCTCTTTCTGTCTGTTGTACTATGTTTATTTGTATGCATCCGATTTTCATTGGACCACATTAAACTTTCAATGAATGTACCAAATACACTGCGACATTCTTCAAAATATCTTCCACCATTTCCTTTACAACACACCATGAATATTTGAGAGCATGCGACTTACAGTACATTAGTATGCCCAAAATGGTAACAATAATACTATTCTAATACTAATATCACTGTATACACACACATTATTTGAGAGCATGTAGGTTACAATGCATTTCTATGCCCAAAAGAGTAACAAAATATTGCAAGTGTAATATTAATATCACTGTATACAAGTAAAATTGTCCTCTCTTTGGAAGTATTTTGAGCCCTCTTAACAGAATCGTTGCTGTACAGTAATTGTCTGCTAGGGATCAGCAGAGTGTGCTTGCTCTCATTATGCTTAAAATACACCAGGCCAGTGTTATTACTTTCAAATGAGCACTTTCTCCTTGAGGAAAATGGCATCTCTGTTCCAAAACATTCCTAAAGGGGAAATTCAATGCCACTCTCAGAAACTCATATTCTTCTAGGAAAGCAAAGATTAAAGCAAAGATGAAACAGAGACTTACAAGAGAATAAATTAGACAGTATTAATATTATCACTGTAAGACAGAGAGAAAATGCCAGTAGCTGCTATGATATAATTTTTCCACTAGAGGGAATATATTCCTGTCTCCAGTACGCTTTTTATGAGAAGAAAATGGACGGATGCAAATAAACAGCCTTATTTGATGAGGACCATGTCTTGTTTTTTTTTAGGAGAAGAACCTCATGGTGAAGGAATGCACATTGATAGCTGGATTGTGTTTTCTAAAGCCAGATAACCCTGGACACTGCTCCTGACTGATGTCTGGATGTCTCGCACAGCCAATTATCTGCCCTTGCTAGAAGAATACACCTGTCCGAAACCTCAGAGAGTCAGACGCAATCATCTGAGTTAGATGATCTAAGGTAAAAGCAGGTTATAATGTTTTCACTGACAGTATTATAACATCAGATATTTATACTGTTTTTAACACATAAAACATGTATAGCCTAAATCTATAGGCTAAATGTTAGACAAGAATGGGTAGTTAATTATTTTAGTAAGTGATGAGAATCTGTCATTTGATTGTACAAACAGACAAACTTAATTTGCCTATTTTTGTTAACTAAATGTTTAGATTGGCAAGATGACCTATATGTAGGCCTATTGGTGGGAACAGGTTTTTGCAAGATATGTGCCAAGTTATTATTGATTTCATTTTAGCCAGTGTTCTTCTATATTATTCATATTCAAACGTTTACCATCCCTCTTATTTTCCAGGTCGAACGTGAGTTTTGTTTTTTTCATCCTTTTAACAATTCTGTTACACTTCACTACACACCGCCGTTACAAGATTTGATCTCATAAATCGCCATCCAGGCCTGAAATCTTTTGGAATCCGTTTTCCAGGCTTTCTCGCACGCTGTGGGTCATTTCTTTGATTGACATCTCTGGCATCCAATCATTTCGCGCAAAGCGTCAACTGTGGGTTCTGATCGCCTGGGTATCCAATGAGATGCGCCCGACTGCAAGTCTCGTCATCAAAGTAGAATTTGAATGTAGGTTATGATGAAGTATCCGAAATTCCCCTCCCCTCCCCTCCATGTTCGCCGGCGAGGTTATGGCTTCTGCTTTGTTTAAATGCTACTCATCCCGAATAAGAAAGCACAAGACATGTGTTTCAATGATTTTAAAACAATATTATTTACAGACCCCCAACTTGAGGAAGACGCATTTCCATTAAAACAAATGATATAAAACGCTAGTGCTTGCGCATCGTTAGTGGTTAGTTTTTTTCTCTCGGTAATAAAAATCTGATTAACTAAATATGGCTTTTTATGGCTAAGAGGTTATGAAACTACAACGGCATGTCTGATAAAGTTTTGTCTGTTTTTTATTTTCTCGTCTTTTTTTCTTTTTCTTTTGCGTTGCTAAGTTTAGTGCGAAATTCACGGAAAGGGGAGGGGCTGCATCTGGCATGAAAACGTTTCCCAAATGCCACCCCTACATGCTTAAAAACATTTCCTTAATGTGCCAGCGGCTTATTCACACTTCGGCATGGTAACTGCCTGTCTATTAATGATGTAGGTGCTGTGTTTGGAGGTGATTTAGGGGTCAATAAGTCTAAGCAGTTCGACATTTGCGAACTTATTGATTTTAATGATGAGAGGCACGACTTCATATTTTAAGATGTCGTATTTGTTGAGGAAAGGTGGAATTGCGTAGCACAGATAGGCTCTGTAGCGAGAAAAGCGGAGGTAGGAGGTGTGTCTTCTCTGGTGAAATACCGGCTGGGGGTGTGTCCTTTTACGTTTAGAAATACTTTCCATTGTTCCACTCTATTGCCTTAAAAAATACGCCCCCTCGGAGTCGCTGACCAATCAAACACAACCGACCGCCTCTCACGCTCCGCCCACAAATCTATAATAAAGCCTCCTTCATCACATGCCGTCGGCATAAGAAAGCTTCATTACAATAGTGATTGTTGGAGGATACGGGCGGATTATTCTCAGTTTCCTGCGTTCTGAATTTTGATACAAAATATTAATTATGGCAGACACAAAGGTTGACTCCGCGACAGAAATCTCAGCAAAGGTAAGAAAAGATGCCTCTGGATACACGAAATTCTCATTTAAAAGAACGTTCGCTCTTTCATTTGTCTTCTAGTTCAGATTTAACGCGAACGTGTTGGCTATTTTTGGCTGTAACCGGAAAGAATCGTTGATGAATTATTACAAGTAAACAAGAAGGATAACTGCTCTCCAAGTGGTATAAATTGATACATTGTAATGAGAATTTCTAATGGATACATTTGTAACGCGCTCTTTAGCGCGTGCGGAATGCGAGCACATTCAAACGCAATTTCTCATTGTCCGGAATGTAACAGTCTGCGCGCGCGGGTTCTTTGTTTATACAAGCGTGTCGGTTCCCCTTTGAACAGTGCGATGGGCGCTGTGGACGGCAACTGCTTTACCATGGTAAACCTGTAATTCTGTGTATTTCGTTTTTCAGATCTTGAATCTATATAATGTGTGACACGGTTTACACATTTGTTTGTAGGTATGGTTTTATGGCTTCTGTACATTTCCGTTCAACAATGTTTTGAGTGCTCGTTTACTTCTAAATCCCCCATTCATTACCGTGTAGTTTGTGGCTAACAGACATTAGGGCAGGTTTGAGGACGCGTTAGATCGGTCGATGGCTGAAAGTTTGCCGGTTTGAAGCATCAATCGATAGGAAATCTCAAATATAATAATAATAAAACGAGTTGGTAACACATTTGATGGGATTAAAGAAGCGCAGACATCAAGTAACTTCGAATTCCCGCTGTTCGGGTTTAACTCCATGTCCGATAACGACTGATTCTGATGCAGGCAGCCGATACGCGGAACTTGGATAACGTTAGACGCTGCAGTGCATCGGATTTCAAAGCAAATTACGTTTTCTGGGGGGAAAAAAAAAAATATTAAAAAAATTTTAAATTATAATATAGTGCAGAAATGTTATACTCGAACCGATTGACGTTCAAATATTAAGACATTTTTTGCGGTGCGTAACCTATGTCTCGTACGCGAAAGCCCTTTAATCTCACAGTTGATATGCTATCTCAAACAATGAATAATCTGTCTAATGCTGTCGTTGTATCTTTCCGACGACTTGATATTTTTCCATGTGTGACTGCAACGTGGGCTTGTTGGTTTACTAGTTTGAAGCCAGAGACGTCGGTGAATTTAAGGGGGCGGTCCTAGTTGATGTGGTTGATAAACGGTTTAAGGGCTAAAGATTATATAAACTAATTAATGAAAACGTTCGCATGGGTAAGGCTCGTTTAACTGCTTTTGGTAAGGCTTTAACTGAACCAAAGCCGTCAACGCAAATTCAAAGAGCCCATGAAATCATGCCGTTTATGACGGGTTGTTTTTTTTGCCTAGTTGTCAATTCTGCGACTGCGCGAACTAAATCCTGGTTAACGTGACGGTGGTGGCGTGCGTGCAGAACTCTGTAGTGTTCGGAATGAACAGCTCGTGAAAGCCGTGCGTGTGCGTTCTTTGTCCTTGATTAGATTTCGGCATCGACTCACTGAACCACAGTCCAGTGCTTCTGAATTATCCATCTTGATTGGTGTTTTTTCGGGAGGCACGCCAAAATATGGTCGCTTATTGGATTTACCTTTTACAATACCAACAGCCGCCGAATCTCACTTGAGTGTCAGATTACAGACGAGCTCACTCGGCAAGAGGCGGGAGCAGGAGTCGTTGATTGACAGCTAAATTCTCTGCTGCAGCCAATGAGTCGTCAATGTCAGAGGGACGTCATAAGAGATGCAATTTAAATTTGTGCCCATAGGGGGCGTTTTGCTCACGTCAGTCGTAATCTGCATCGACTCTGCCTATTGGAGACAGATGGCTCCAGTCTGACGAAGTTAAATGTTTCAAAAAAGCACATTTTATTTTTTATTTTTTAAATGTAGGACTTGAAGGAGAAGAAGCTCCTTGAGGAGAAGGAAAATGGAAAAGATGCCACTAACGGAAAGGTAAATGAATGCTTGGCCAATGTTCTTGACCTCTCTACGATCGAACTACTTGAGTGTCATTGAGATTATGCACTTTTACAATGACCTTTTCGAAATTGTGTGAGCAGGAGAATGAAGAGAATGGAGAGCCTGAAATTGATGATGAAGAGGATGATGAGGTGGATGAGGAAGATGGAGAGGGTAGGTGCAACACCGATGTTCACATTTTTCTGACGTGACAAATTAGTTTGAGGTTTTAATCATGTGGCTACTGGTCAACTACTATAGGTGATGAAGAGGATGAGGATGAAGATGATGATGAGCTAGGTGGAGGAACAAAACGGACTGCTGAAGATGACGATGAAGATGAGGAGGTACAATCATGAATTGCTACCTAAAGAATACTGAATTCTTGTCTGCCTATAAAGTAAATCATTTAAATATATATATATAATATATATATATATAGATTTTTTTTTTTTCCTTCTTCGGATGATGTTGACCCCACGAAGCGAAGACAGATGATTAAAGGATTGTTTCATATTGCTGAGCAGGTGTAGACGCCTCCGCTTTAACCCAAACTGTTGGAGCCAGTGGCATAAAGGACTCAAATACATAAAACATGGTCATTTTCAAGTTTGTCCCCCATGTCAACCAACTTGACCCCCAATTAAAAATTTTCTAGAGAACCGACCACAACTCAGATTTTCAGCGTTCACAACGAAATACGCAAGACAAGGATTTGTTTGTATTTTTATTTACATTTTATATTTTTGTACATATTGTGAAGAGATCAGCCACTTTATCATGATCTCCTGTGACCAAAACGGTGCTTCTTGATAGAAATTTTACTTGTTTGACCATGTCTTGATATTTCAGCATAAAGACAACATGTATAAAATCAACTCATTGAACTCGGAGCATTCCAGTAAATTTTATGTATGAACTTTAGTTGTACCATAAACTAGTTTTTGTATGGGAGGGCTAGGCCAAAGAAAAGGAGTTTTGGTTTCTTTTGACTTGGTTTTGTCTACGTTGTTTTACCTTGGCCTGTTTGTTGTATGTGTGGAGTTTGTTGTTCAACAATAAACGTAACTTTTATTTTGTGAGTTACACCAGTTTTTTTTTTTGTTTGTTGCAAAATCCCATACATTTGCTGTTCATTGAGAGACCAAAATAGGTGTAGTTAGAAAAATGTATTGATAATGCCTATCCTTCAATAGGTGTTGACTCAAAGAGCATCTGATGAGCCACCAATTAATTCGGTTCATGAGACGCTTCAATTCTTGATCAGTTTAAGACTCCTATGTATAATTAAAATAAACCGATTTTATGTGGTCAAACTACAGAATGATTTATGATGTTACACACCGAAACATTAGATATGCAAACTGGCATGACTCCACAATATTATTCATTCTGGAAAAGCTAAAAGTAAAAAAAAAAAAAAAGCATTTCTGTAAAAGCCATCCTCTCATATCCTTCAGCAGAGCTAACGCTTTCAAAAAGCAGGTTTTCTGTTAGGTATTCTATTCTAAAAGCATCTTTTACATGCACACATTTGTTTAGAAAGGGAATGGTGGTATGATACTGCCGGAAGCAGGCTTTTAACATGCATTACGCTTTTACATCTGTGTCCTCACTGCCTTCACACAGCTGCCTGAGATTTCCCCACTAGCCTTATAAGTGCAGGTCATTTGGCTCCGCAGACATGTACAGTGTGCG
Organism: Sinocyclocheilus anophthalmus; assembly: GCA_018155175.1. Classification (NCBI taxonomy): domain Eukaryota; kingdom Metazoa; phylum Chordata; class Actinopteri; order Cypriniformes; family Cyprinidae; genus Sinocyclocheilus; species Sinocyclocheilus anophthalmus. The sequence continues at coordinate 245,336 of JADLZN010009471.1, read as the reverse complement.
TGCGTGTGTGTTTGGCTAAAACACTGGCTGATGTCATGTCTAAGTAGGCGTCTATTTCAGACTTCTATGTCACGGTCAGGTTTGAGGAGAGTGAATACTTGTGGTCTAGACTGTAGAGCAAGTGGATGAGTGTGGATGTGTTTGAAACCAATCAGCCACATTATGCCATTTTTTTTCTTCAGAGACATTTACTTCGAAAGACATCCTCAACCTACTATGATTCCATCAAATACACCATTCAGCTCAGAAAACAGCAGCTTATATGAAAATACTAAATATTCCACATGGTATTTGGGTTTTGTATTTCACCTCACATTTTGTCTTACTAATTCATGCCTAGCATATCTCTCACATTTTCCAGTTTTCAGTGCAAACATGTGCTTTGATCTTGATAAGAGAGGAGCTGCTTAGTCTAGACCGGATGGCTGTCCACCAGCCTTCACTCAAGTGCATCTCAATATGCAGGCAGCAGCTTGAGTGTTTGAGGCTCCAGCAGCACTACAGCTGGTATGTGACAACAGCATGACGCCAATCTATCAAACACGTGTTAATGCACGTCAAGATGTTGGCAACTGAAATTCAGTGAACTAGCGTACTCTAGCTTGACAAAAAGCACAGCGGCTTTTACATACTAAGTAAGGGGGCATACTAAGTAAGTTAGTATGTACTTACTAAGTTGGTGATGAATAGGAAATGAGGAAGTGAGCATTTAAAAACATGCACTAACTGAAACACAGTAGCAAAAGGTGGTTAACAAATTCACAAGTTAAAAAGATCTGCCTAAGATAGCCTACTACAGACGTTCAAATAAGCTAACACTTTATTATTTTTGAAAGATTTATTAAATAATCTTACCACATGTGCAGAGATGTAATAACAACGCCCGAATCGATGAATATCCCGTCAAAAAAAAATTCTCCACGATCAATTTATTTTTCTCTTTGTGACAGCCTAATTAAAAACTAAAAATCTTTACGGATAATGAAAACGGACAAATCACAGGTAAAACACGGCCCATGTTATACCGAAGTTTGTGTAAAATAATAACTTGTCTATATCCTCATTAACATTTATATATAAGCGCGGTGCCTACAGACTGCACGAGCTCTCGGTAGATATGACCAGTGAAGCGCGTCCCATTCAAACAGATCGTCCACCGCTTGTCTCGTTCAAATTCAGCGTCCTCTTCCGCCGCCTACTGGCTACCAAAGCTATTGCACATCAGCTACGTCTCATTACAATAGGCGAGGAATAGAAAGGTCTCGGGCAACTTCCCCGCTAAAGTAGCTATTGCCCGAAAGTATTTTAGTAAAGAACAAGTCGATTTTTCTTTAGAATTGGCATGAAAAAGGTATTAATTATCTTTGTGATATACTAGATCCTCAAGGGAATGTTTACTCTTATCGTGATTTCATGTTTAAATACAATTTCCCTGTGGTTCATAAAGAATTTCTTACAATTGTTAAAGCTATACCTAATGGCCTTGTTCACTTAATGAAATGTCATTTAGCATTTGAAAAGATTGTAAGTGAGCAGAATTTTTTGGTTGATGACAAAAGTATTTACAACCCAAAATGTAGTAATAAAATTATAAGAAATGTGTTTCAGTCAAGGAAAAGAATAACTCCGAGGGGATTTTTTTTTTTGGAATTCTTTAATAGATAAGATTAATTGGAAAAAAGCATGGCTCTTACCTTATAAATTCTTAGTTAATAAATTCTTAAAGTAAAATAATTACATTTAAAGATTTTGCATAATATATACCCACTAATGAGATTACATCCAAATTTGGTAATCCTCATCTGAATTGTAATTTCTGTAATGCCAGCACTGAGTCTATTGATCATCTTTTTTTCAAATGCCCCCTTGTTAAGGAATTTTGGTCTGACGTGTCAAAATTATTTTCTTCAAAGTCTAATGTAGACATTGATGTTACTATGTGTGATATATTTTGTTATTTTTCTCATTGTAAACATAACATAGAATATATAGGAAATGTATTTATTTTATTGGGAAAATATTATATTCATAAATGTAAATTTTCTTCAACATCTCCAAAATTACATCGTTTTCTTTGTGAGTTTTTGATTATAACACTAAAAAATATTAATACCAAAAAAAAGTGTCAAATTTGTGAAACTGTAAAATTATCTGCTGAATGTGAAAATAAGCTTGATTACTTCTAGGCCTCTTCTGCATTTTTTCTGTTTTATCTCCTTTATTGTTTTTTTTTGTTATTATTATTATGGTATTTATTTTTGCTCTCCTTCTCTGTGTCTTCCTATAGTCATTTCTGTATCTATGTCATCCAATGTACAATTAATTGATACTGTTGTATTCTTGCAATAAAAAAACGGTCACAGAGAGCCAATATTTGGCATTTTTGTCTCTGTAAAGTTCATCACTTTGCTGGGAGAATATTTGGTTCCTATTGTTTTTTTCTAAAGTTATTAATGACTGTAATTTACACCTTATGATTTGTTTGCTTTGTTTGAAAACCAAAACAAATCTTAGAATCTACTGTTACTTTCTTATCCTTCTGCCAAATTCTATTTTACACACAGGGTTCAGTTTAGAAAATACCTACTTTTATTGTATTTTCTTTTAAGTTGAAGCGAACATTTAATGACATCACTAAGAGTATAAATAAACAAACATTTATTTTTCTTGTGAAAGATCTATGACAATCTTTCATTCCCTTGATTATACTTTATACATTTTTTTTTAAAATCCTCTTGTCTTTATGGGTTCTGTTCCATGCCTTTCTTAGTCTTAAAAGCTATTCAATGCACTTTCTCGTTTAACCAGGCCTGTCCCCAACTCGGTCCTGATATGTCCCCGTTTGTCCTGCAGAGTTTAGCTCCAACTTGCCTCAACACACCTTACTGGAAGTTTCTATGCCTAGTAAGAGCTTGATTAGCTGGTTCAGGTGTGTTTGATTAGGGTTGGAGCTAAACTCTGCAGGACACCGAGTTTGGACAGCCATGCTTTTAACAGTCATTGTCAACTTATTTTTTTCTTCTCTTCTTTTCATATGTCAAGACATTGGATTATGTGATACTTATGTGTAGGTATGCAAAGTGGTATGACAGTATTCATCTCGAATGGGTGCAAAAAAAAAAGGGTCTTAAAATATTAAAATTATTTTGAAACTTGAAACGCGTTCTATGTGATCAAAGATTACATCTCATAACACACGCAAATAAAATCCATATCTTTAGGAACTGAACATTACGCAAAAGGATCATGTTTCATCATGTTTGAAAATAAAGATTTAAAAAATAATAATAATATGAGTCATTTAATAAGATAAACTAGACAGTAAATCTCACACTGACAAAGTCTTTGTTTAAAAAAAAAAAGAGTACTGCACTCTTAAAAATAAAGGTGCTTCACGATGCCATAGAAGAACCTTTTTGTCTAAATGGTTCCATAAAGAACCTTTAACATCTGAAGAACCCTTTCTGTTTCACAAAAGGTTCTTTGTGGCGAAAGAAGGTTCTTCAGATTATAAAAAGGTAAGAAAGAGATGGCTCTTTAAAGAACCTTTGACTGAATGGTTCTTTGTGGAACCAAAAATGGTTCTTCTATGGCATCGCTTGAAGAACCTTTTGAAGCACCTTCATTTTTAAGAGTGTGTGACATCATAGTACTTTAAGATTGCCATATAGGCAATATATGCATATGATACTCCAAAGTACATCCATGCTATGTGGAAATTGTTTTTGTTAGTTCCTCCTTCCAACCTTTTATTTAGCAATTGTTAGTCAAACTTTACATTCTAGCCACGGTAAGTTCCAAGTTTTTGTCTCCAAACCCTATACAAATGCAGCTGGCCAGTTGCTTTTTTAAAACAGAGACCCAGCTGTACCCGTTGATGCATTCGATTGGGGATTGGGGGAGGGGTAAAATCCCCCCACCACTATCATTACTTTCCTCCCCCACCATCACCGCCTCCACCCCCCATCGTACATTCACACCAGCTTGCCTTTTGTTACCCCACCTTTCTTGAACCAAATCAGCCTTTGCTTAGTAACGTATAGTCAAGGGACATCTTGTGTTGGATACAGCAAGTGCCACTGAAAGAAAACAAATGGCAGGGGATGTTGTTAATTGTCCCTGAAGGCAAAGCTGTGGCTGCTTGTCCAGCCCAATGAGATTAATTGTAATGAGTGTCCTTGTGAAACACGATAGCTTTGAGATAAAGGTGAGATGTAAGTGGTCCCCTCGTATTAGAGTTTGGGTGAAATCATTAGGATTAATGAACACAGCAACCAACTCAATTCATGGGCTGAAACGCTCACTTGAATAACCCTGGATTATTTTTAGGCATGTATTTTAAGAGTTTATGATTAAAAGAATGTTGTTTTGAGCTACATATATCTAAATGTATATACAGGTGCATCTCAATAAATTAGAATGTCGTGGAAAAGTTCATTTATTTCAGTAATTCAACTCAAATTGTGAAACTTGTGTATTAAATAAATTAAATGCACACAGACTGAAGTAGTTTAAGTCTTTGGTTCTTTTAATTTTGATGATTTTGGCTCACATTTCACAAAAATTCACTATCTCAACAAATTAGAAAACTTCATAAGACCATACTTTCTGGAAAGTATGTTCATTTACTGTACATGTACTCAATACTTGGTTGGGCCTCCTTTTGCATGAATTACTGCATCAGTGCGGCGTGGCATGGAGACAATCAGCCTGTGGCACTGCTGAGGTGGTATGGAAACCCAGGTTGCTTTGATAGTGGCCTTCAGGTCATCTGCATTTTCTGGTCTCTTGTTTCTCATTTTCCATTTGACAATACCCCATAGATTCTCTATAGGGTTCAGGTCAGGCGAGTTTGCAGGCCAATCAAGCACAGTAACACCATGGTTATTGAACCAGCTTTTGGTGCTTTTGGCAGTGTGGGCAGGTGCCAAGTCCTGCTGGAAAAGGAAATCAGCATCTCCATAAAGCTTGTCAGCAGAAGGAAGCATGAAGTGCTCTAAAAGTTCCTGGTAGATGGCTGCGTTGACTGTGGACTTCATAAAACACAGTGGACCAACACCAGCAGGTGACATGGCAGCCCAATTCATCACTGACTGTGGAAACTTCACATTGGACTTCAAGCAACATGGTTTCTGTTCCTCTCCACTCTTCCTCCAGACTCTGGGGCCTTGATTTCCAAATGAAATTTAAAATTTACTTTCATCTGAAAAGAGGAATATGGTCCACTGTGTTTTCTGAAGTCCACGGTCAACACAGCCATCTACCAGGAAATCTTAGAGAACTTCATGCTTCCTTCTGCTGACAAGATTTATGGAGATGCTGATTTAATTTTCCAACAGGACTTGGCACCTGCCCACACTTCCAAAAGCACCAAAAGCTGGTTCAATGACCATGGTCTTACTGTGCTTGATTGGCCTGCAAACTCTCCTGGACCTGAACCCATATGCAGCTATGGGGTTTTGTCAAGAGGAAGATAGAGACACCAACCCACAAGTGCAGATTATCTGAAGCCGCTTAATCAAAGCACCCTGGGCTTCCATATCCACCTCATCAGTGCACAGGCTGATTGTCTCCGTGCCCCGGTCCGAATTGGATGCAGTAATTCGTGCAAAAAGAGGCCCAACCAAGTATTGAGTACATACATATGAACATACTTTCCAGAAGGCCAACAATTCACAATAAACATGTTTTTTTATTGGTCTTGTGAAGTATTCTATTTTGTTGAGATAGTGAATTGGTGGGTTTTTGTGAAATGTGAGCCAAAATCATCCCAATTAAAAGAACCAAAGACTTAAACTACTTCAGTCTGTGTACATTTAATTTATTTAATACACGCGTTTCACAATTTGAGTTGAATAACTGAAATAAATGAACTTTTCCACGACATTCTAATTTATTGAGATGCACCTGTATATGATTTATTGCACTGATGTAAAGAAGTCAGAGACGCCGTCTCTTCTCTTTATCAGTTGTGTGTCTTGCGGACATATCGTTCTCTGACCACTAGGTGGTATACTTGGGCCAGCTCGCCACCGCGGAGACTGTACAATTGGCACAGACGTCACAAGGCCTTCCCAAACCAAATATGTAACTTTTGTGCATTTTTTCCCCATTCTTTATAGGATTTACATCTTAGTCAACATTTATTTATTTTAATGCATTTATCCAAAATCCTTTTACAAAAAAGAACAAAGGCAAATTGTCAGAAAGCCAAAATATATTTGTAATATATAATACCATTTTTATTAGACAACTAGATTAGAAAGCAAGCCAGAGAAAAGGAACGCAGAGCTAAACTAAACCCAATATATTTGACATTATATAACAACAGTGGATGTAGGCTATATGTCCCTGTGCTGGAAGGCAGTGATGAAAGTATGGGGTCCTCTGTTGTGTTTTGTTTTTGGAAGGTGCATCTGAATAATCAATATGAAATGAAACAATAGTGGAGGTTCAGGGTACTTGGAGATGTACAGAGGCCTCCAGTACAGGGGCAATTGCTAATCCTGCTTTGGAATACCCCGGGTCCCTCCACATTTCAGCTACTAATTTCCTATGATAATGCATGGAGCGATCTGGGTGGATCACAGCAAATGACGTCATCTCATCCCACCTCTGAACCACAGGGAATGATTTGCTTTCTAATATTAGATTTGGGTAGGATTCCAGGTGCTGCGGTGTGAGTGTACGTGAGCTCATGGATGGGATTGTGTCTTTCTGTGTGTTTGACACCCGCACTGATCCTATTCCAAGCTTGGCTGTTAATCGGCTTACTTGATATCTTTGTGTGTCTGTGTCTGTGTCTTCTGCCTTCCGTCTCAGTGCTTTTGTCATATCTTGCTGTCAGATCACAAGTGAAAGCTGCATGCACAATATACTACAGGTAGAAGCTAGCCTTTATTCCAGGACCAGACTCTTTTGTTAATGAAAATGAAAGTTAATAAATATGATACAAAAGTTAGCTCTGGTTATCAAATTTGAGTGCTGATATTTATACCAACTGCACTGGGACTTTCCTTTGTTTGCATCGCTCTGCTTGTCTGTGTTTGCGTGTTCCAGACAGACTGTCAAGTGCATTAGTGGGGATGATTTTTCAGTGACTCTTATGGCAGGTTACAACGGTAGGTGGCGACAAATGACTTTTTACGAATGAGCAATTGAATCATTATACTCAACCTCAGCCTGATTTGTAAATGATTGTTGTATATCTATGAATAATTCATCCATGCATGTGCTTCTCTCTCTTTTTAAATTTTTTTTTCCTTGTGATGCATAATAATAGCATAACTGGTCCTTCTGGTGAAAGTGACGGACATCTCTGGCTCCATTCCACTTTGTTTTTTTTTTTCCTTGTGCTATTTTTTTGTCAAAATTCATATGGTTTATATGTATACATGGACTGTTTTAAATATTTAAAAACTAATTAATATATCATAGCCGTGACAATACTAGTCGAGTGACTGTCCATATAAACGTCCCATCCCACTTACAGTGAAAGACATCAAAGGGTAGATTGGGTGAGTCCCCAAGGTATGTGCGTAGGACGTGTGCGGAGTGTGTGTTTCAAAGCAATTGGACTCATAGCCCTTATGGGATGCGAGGCAGGATGTGTCACTATGTCCTGTTCTGTTTTGGTTTAGCTTCTGTGTTCCTTGTTTAATTGACCTTGTTCCCATTTTGTTCCTCCCACGTTTCCCATGGAGTTTCTGACTTTATTCACACCTGTTTGTTCAGGTAAACACATCTGTCCTATTTAACCTTCAGTTTTTTAGTCATTCCTTCTCGCTGTTTTTTTGTATATGTTGTCAGTTTTGTGTCTGCGTTCTTCCTTCTAGCTCCTTTGTATTCTGTGGTATATTCTTAATATCTACTTACTGGCCGCGAGTACGGTTGGCTGAGGAGCTCATGTTCGGCAATGAAAATAAACATGCCACTATGCACAAAACGACCTGCAATTAGAACTCATCATTTGCCAACACCTGTGCTGCAATCTCACGACACAACAAAATAAAGAAGGCCGTGCAAAAGGCACAGACCCCCGCAAAATGTTTAAGAAGCACACGGATGACAGGCTCGGAACATATTTTATCTTCACATCCGGGACAAAGAGTCAAACAGACAGGTTTACCGCGTAGTCGGGGAGTTATAAAAGGACTTAGGCAGTAGCTTCCAACAAAAAGAATCAAAACTAGGAATTATGGAGGCAGAGAACCCAGTCTTATCTGGTCCGGCACTTTGGTCCTGCCGTGCCGAGAATGGAGAAATCAGTGTTTGACATGCGATATGGTAGGCCAGGAACCCATAAAGGAATCTTGTAACCTTGAACACCGACAGATGACTGAGGTGAGTGTGATTTTGACTGTTGTGGTAATTGGTGCAGTGTCTCGTGATGCATTAAGTCAGGTGATTGTGACGGTGTGTAAGAGGCGGATTTGGCTGTGGGCAGGTGTTTCCGTGGACATTAGCCACCCCCCCCCCCTCTCCTACACCCGAGACCGTCTGAGAGGACGACCGTCAGCGCCCCTGGAGCGGACGGTCAGTGATGAGCCTGGTGGAAGTCATTGAGCGGGATGGGCCAGTATGTCATCTCCTGTCTGGCCATGATCCTCTCCTCGACCGTACCCCCTCCAATCTATGAGGTCTTGAAGTCGCCGACCCGTGGATTCAATGATCTCCTTGACTCTGTAGAGACCCCCTCGGCGGGGGGGGGACCTCGTGTTCGGTGAGGAAGGGAGAGAGGATAGGGAAGTTTAAGCCAGGACACGTGAAGGTTGTTGAGATTCCGTTAATGCAGTCAGGTAACGGTACGTGACTTCCGTTGAGGCGCCATTGCTACGAAGTAGGACCTTTGTCCGTTGACTCAGCTTCCTTGCATGGGCCTGCCGAGCGGATTTCCCGGTGGATACCAGTACTTGGTCCCCCGGTTTGATAGAGGGGCTTGTCCGACGACGAGTGTCCTGACTTGGCCTTGTCGCCTCCGACTGCCCTCTGGAGAGGAAATATGCGCTGATTCCTACCCTCTTTCGCCTCATCCACCAGCGCGGGGGAAAACCGGAACCAGTGATCTACCTCTGGGACTTCCGAGTGTTCCTCGGTCAAAGGAAACAGGGGCGGCTGGTAACCTAGCACACAATGAAAGGGGGTGAGTCCTGCGGCATGTGAATTCCTGGCTTACCGCCCGGTTAGGTACGGAGCTCCAGCGGTCCTGATTATCATTGACCGTATGCCCCCTGAGACACCGTCCTATCTCCTGGATCTCTCCGTTCGGACTCCCTGTCCTGGCCGTTGGACTGCGGGGTATCCCGAGTACAACTGCTGTGCTCCCCAGGAGGCGATCGTCCAGACCCCCCTGGAGATGACTTGAGGCCTCTGGTCTGAACAAGTGGTCTTCTGGGAGACCCGCACTAGTTCATCGGCAATAAGGTGTCCGGACGAGGGCTTCGGATGGCTTTTCCAGGGGCGGCTAGGTAACTCTCCACACCCGATCCTGGAACTCTATCAATGTGCAGGTTTTTGAGAACCGTCGACAACTACGGTATGTGCTCGTGATCTGTTCCGAGGGCATTTAAAAAGGTCTGGTGGCAATACGTCCACCCGCCATGTTGGGACCCATTGCCGCGAGGGATGTTAGCTGGAACCATTTCCCTCAGGGCAGACGACGGGGTTAGGTGGAGAGGCCATACGGAACATCCCTGTTGATACCAGCACATGCTGGGTCCTACCAGTAGCAGATTCGTGGATGATCGAAGATTTCTCGGCTGCCTGGTGGCCCCGTCCCGAGAGGTGAATGGAGTCCAAGGGTTTAAATCAGGTGATGTAACTAGTGCTTCCCCTCGGACCTCCCGACTTCTCCTTCCGTCGCTCACACTTCTTTGGCTTCCTCTGTTCTTTGCTTCGTGAGAGTGGCGGCCACAGCTACCTGGGTCGTGAGTGCCCACCTTTGTCGATGAGTCGTAGTAGACGGAAGGTGGCCAGGATGGGCTCTGGTCCGTGGGGGTAGCGTATCTGGTGTGTTGGTGGGAAAGCCGCTCCGCAGCTCGGTACATTCTTAGTCCCTGCTCGGTAAGGAGTTACCATCAAAGTTGAAGCAAGGAAAGAACAGACCCAGCGGGCCTGCCTCGGGTTCCGACGTTTGTCCTCATCTCGAGGTATTTTAATTGCTTGGTGCTGTGATCACCTCAATGGATGTTTGGCAACCCAATCACCTATGCCGCCACTCTTCCGAAGCGAGCTTGATGCCAGCAACGCCCGATTTCCGCACGTTTTATTTTTGTCTCCGCCATGGATAATTTCCGTCTAGAAATATGCCATTGGATGGACACCGTGGTGTTCACCTCGCCATTGTGATAGGACGGCGCCCACTCCCAGGGTTGCGGCGTCTACCTTGACCAGGAAGCGGAGATTGGGGTCTGGGTGTGAAAGGGCTGGAGCCGTACAGAAGGCGAATTTGAGCTTACTGAAGGCCTGGTGTGCCTCCGAGGTCCAGGTGAAGAGTTTGGCCTTCCATCGGAGGAGAGAGGTAAGTGTTGCCGCCAACTGGCTGAAGTGGGCGATAAAGCGGCGATAGAAATTTGAAAACCCCAAGAATCTCTGCATCTCCTTGATGGTACTCAGTTGTGGATTCTTCTTGCGCCAGTTCTGAACGTGCATCCACCTCCTCTGTTCTCGTTGCACCCCTGCATGTGGAACGCTTCGCCCCGAAGTGAAGGTGGATTGTTGAAACGCACATTTCTCTCTCCGCCTTGAGATACAGGCGGTGTTGGTGGAGGCGTTGGAGTACTTGGGTGACATGGTTACGGTGTGCTTCAAGAGTGGGTGAGTAAATTAGTATATCGTCTATGTAGACGAGGACGAACCGGTTGAGCATGTCTCTGAAGATCTCATTCATGAAGTTTTGGAATATGGAGGGTGAGTTGGAAAGCCCATAGGGCATGACTTGGTACTCATAGTGCCCGGTGGGCGTTACAAAGGCGGTTTTCCATTCGTCACCCCTGCTATAGCGATGAGCGTTTTCATGGCATCTTTTTGATTTCCTTAGATCCAGCTTGCTGAATACGCGCAATTACATCTTTCTTGGCCCCGAAGAAGAAGCTCAATGCTGCGGGTGAGGTGGACGGACGGATGAACCCCTGTTGCAAGACTTCCTGAACGTACTCCTCCATAGCGGCTCTCTCCGGGATCGACAGTGGATAGACGTGTCCTTTGGGTAATTGGGCCCCAGGCAGCAGGTCAATGGCACAGTCCCATGGCCCATGTTCGAGCTTGCTGAACACGTCCTGGAACGCCTGATATTCGGAGGAGAGCACCTGACGGCGATGAATTCCGGGCTTTCCCACCGAGGTGGCACAGACAGGGACTGAGCGTCCTTACGGATAATTCGGGATAGTAATCCCGAGACACTCCTTTTACCCTCCACTTGATATTTCTCGGCTCACCATGGCGATGGTTGGTTGATTGCTTGGCACCAGAATCATCCCAGTACGCCTCCTCTCTCCAGCACCGTAGAGCGATCCGTTCTTGTGAAACATCCCAATCCGTAGTACACCTCGTCGTTGTGCCTGCACTAGCCCCCTTGCCCAGCCGCTTTCCTCCCTTGGAACGTGATGATCTGGTCGTCGTGCATTTTTTGGCAGCGGGATTTTGTAACCCTGCGAGACTATGGGAGAATGAAATGTCCTACCCCCGCACTCGAGTCCACGAGGATTTTGACTGGAAAGGATTGGGTGTGATACATTAGAAGAGCATTTATGAGGCATGCAAGACACATCAGGAGTGATCTGGATAGTACTCACCGCTGGGCGTGGTGGACGAATGGGACAGGTGTGGAGCTGGTGCTCCTGGGATCCACAATAGAGACATAGGCCACGGGTGAGTCTCCGAGATCGTTCCGTGGACGATATGTGGTAGCTATCCGTGATCATGGGCTCTGGTGCGGGAGATGAGAGGCTGGGTGAGGCAGCGGCAGCGGGTATCGATTCTTTATGGCTCGCGGTTAGGTGCTGGGAGATGCGAACCGCCTTTTGGAGGAAGCTGTCGAGCCCCACGGTGTCATCGTAGATGGCCATCATTTGGCGTAAGCCGGGGTTGAGGTCTCGGCGGAAAGCCGAGAGCAGGGCGGCCTCGTTCCAGCCTCTGCTGGCGGCGAGAGTGCGGAAGCGAAGCACATACCCATGGATTGATCAATCCGCTTGCCGCAGTTGAAATAGCTCCTCATGCACTGTGACCTCCGTGGTCAATTGGCCGAATACCTCCCGGAAGTGTCTCACAAAAACCCTCCAGCGAGTGAATCCCCAGGCTCTGTGCAGTCCACAAGGCTTCGCCCACTGCAAGGCTCATCCAGACAGCAACGAGATAATGAATGACACCTTGGCCCGCTCTGCCACAAACAGGTGCGGTTGCATCTCCAGATAGAGGGAGCATTGCAGCAGGAACACGCTGCAGAGGGCTGCCTCACCCGAGAAGCTGACTGGCCGGGCCATGGGACAGGCGGGTGGGGAGGCAGTGACAGTCCGGAATGGGTAGGTTTCCGGTGAGGATGTCCCGAGAATCCATGTTTAATCCGTTTATTTTGCGGGGCTGTCTCTTTCACATCCGGACAAGGGCAAACAACAGGTTAACGTCAGTCGTTGTTTAGTGTTTTTTGCTATTGTGTTATTTCTATAGGAACTTTGGGAGTAGGCTGCCAGCAAAAATCAAACAGGATGTCTGAAGCAGAGAACACATCTTATCTGGGGGTCGGCACTCTTGGTCCCTCCGCCAAGACTGAGAATCGTAGGGTTGACACAATAGGGAGGCCAGGAACCCATACAAGGAAGCTTGTAAACTTGAGACCAGCCGACGAGTGACTGAGGTGAGTATTTGACTGGTGTGGTAAGTGGGTGCAGATGTCTGTGATCAGTAATCAGATGATTGTGAGCGGGTGTAGGAGGCTGTTTCCGTGACAATTTATCAATATTTACTCTGAAAGGTGAGATTTTTGTTTATTTAACATCCTGCCATAGTGCCTTATGCTTTTTGATATTATAGACCTAAAGCTGACTAAATACACATTACTGTCACTACTGCGTTCATGTCAGGCTGCTAACTCCTTTTACCTTCCCTTACAAACAATTACCAAGCTATGGGTTTTACTCTTAAAATCAATTATATATATTTAATTAGTATTAAAAAAATTCTAACAAAGACAATGGTTACTATTGTTAAACCATGGTAATCACAAATTAACTATGGATTTACTACACTAAACTTAGTTTAACCATGGTATTTGTACAACTTTGGTTATACAAATGGTAATCAATACGCCAAAAAGTAAAATAAATAAATACAATTGTTAATTTTTGTTTTGTTGGGGTAATTTTGTTGTGGTTTGTGCTATTTGCCTGTGCTAGTGCTACTGCCTACTTGCCTAACTTCACTAGTTCCTTGACTCTTCCCTGGTTTATTCCACTCTGTCCCATGGTTCCTCCTCTGGCCTTCTGGTCCCCAGCTCTATCCTAGCAAGTGGATTCATAAGCTCCACCTCTGGCCTCCAAACCCTCGGCTCCTCCTTAACTCCACGCTCCCTCTGCTCCACCGGGGTCCGTCGATCCTCAGGCACTGCCTTGGTCAGGCCCGTTCATCACCTGTGCGGTCGTCCGCGCACCACATGTCTGTGATGTTGTCACGTCCCCTGCTCTCAAACTTGTGCCCCTTCATCGTCTCCCCTCGGGTGCCCTCCCACCACCTTGGTCCTCTGTTGCACCAGCTTCGCCCGGTCCTCCCGCCGTTTCCACCTTGGCCCTCCAGGCCTCCGGTGTCACCCCCCCTGCGTTGCATTTGAAAGGTCTCATCCCTATGTCCTAATCCCTTCAAAGGGTTTACCCTCCGGAGTGAGAGCTTTGAAGGGTTGAAGGGTGTAGGGGACCAAACAGACTTTTTCTGAAGTGCCCTCTGCATCATCATCCCGTGCCCACTACGAGCAGCCTCACCATGGAAAGATCACGCAAAGCTCAAGTGGGGCCCGAAGTGGTCCGTCATTGTACCCTGTCGAACTCCTCATATCCCCCCCCGAAGGGGCCCTTTGAAGTGGACTTTTGAGCACTTGCCGTTTGGTAACGACCGCTTTCAATATGGTGGCCATGATTGTTTTCACTCCGAAGTGCCCTTCGGAAGGTGAAATATCCCGTTTGGAATGCACCGCCCATCTCTCTTTCTCCTTGTCTTGACCTGGGTTTCCACATCCCAATGACTTTGGTCCCATACTGTGTAGGCCAGCTACACTCCACCATTCTCCTCTACACCCTCAACCCACCTGGCCTCTCTCTTGGCTGAACTCTGGTTCCCCACCTGGGTCCTCCCTGTCATCCCCTCCCTGGTCTCTCCATGCTAGCAATGTACTAATCATGCTACCAATAAACTAAAACATGCTAGCAACATGCTAACCCTTACGAAAATTAACCATGGTTTTATTATAGTAAAAGTGTAGTAACCATGTTTTTTGGCGATTGATTATGGTATAACTGAGTTTTACTGCAAACACCTGGTGAAACTAGTGTAGCAAGACCATGGTTAATTGTTGTGTACCATGTTTTAACATAGTACCAGGTTTTGTGGTTATTTGTAGTAAAGCCATGGTTAATTTTTGTAAGGGAATTCATGTTAGCAATGTACTAATAATGCTATCAAAATGTAAAAACAGGCTAGCAATGTGTAGATTCATGCTAACAACCTGCTAAAACATGCAAACAATGTGTTAAATCATACAACATAAGTCATGGTACACCACAACACCATACTAAATCATACTAGCACCATGGTAAACATGCTAAAAATTGTAGCAACATATTAAATCATGCTAGCAGTGTGTTAAATCATGCTAGCAATGTATTAAAACATTCCGCCAATGTGTTAGCAGCATGCTATAACTTTTTAAAACATGCTAACAATGTGCTAAAACATTTTTGCCTGTGAAAAACATAAGGATGCTGGCATGTTGTGAATGGCTGCAGGGCATTGCAATGCAGTTGCTTTGGTGCTCTGGTTTGGCTAAGCGTTTGATTGGTGTTCTTGGTGATTACTTATTGGCCAATGTCAAAGAGTCTCTGTTAAATTTTGGTCCTTGGATATCCCTCAGGACCTTCCTTCAAGCAAGAGCACACCTAAAAAACCTAACCCTAAATATGAGCAACAATGCCTCTTCTTCAAAAACTGTATCTCCTGGTGCAGGCATTATCTGACATTCAGCATGTAGTCGACAGATAACCTTCATCTCCCAATGAAACAGTCTGTGAAATGCAATAATTCACTTTGAGAAGGGCAGACGGATATTCCCCCAGTCATTCCTCAAAGGAGTCACATTCCTGCACCCTACATGAATTATCACTCTTCCCCACAAAAGACGATGTGAGATACTGAGAAAAATACTGTATCTGTATATCATTATAGAAAGGAATAGATTAGGTGAAGGGATAAGAATTCCTCAATTACAATGCTCAGGTTGCTCTTTACTAAATGAAGACACCAACACCAAGGTAGAATGCAGTATGGGATAAAGCAAATGTAAGAGATGTGTAATGATTGAGGTTAAATGTTTTCAAGGACAGTGAACCAGTAGTGTGAGGAGGCTTTTGATCCAGCATGCTGTGTGTCTATGATGGAAGAGTTGGGTTCCAGTTGAGTGGGCAGAGAGCTCAACAGAGTGTGCCATCTGAATCCCCACAGGCACCGCTGACTCTATCTTAATTGACCAAATTGTACAATTTTAAAGGTAAAGTGTGTCATTTCTGCACCACCCATTTCTGCACCACCAGCATTACCAAAGAGAATTGCAAAATATTGCTTCAAAAACACTCCCTATTGGTTAGACAAACAGGCAGTTCTACCCAAATTTACTGTATTGGTCAAGCCACTGTTATTATGTCCAGCCCAGTCTGGGTGCTTAAACTCTATTTGATGCAGGATAAAAAAGCAACATAAAAAAAATAAAATCAGAACAGCTGTACAACTGAACTGTAAATGGCCTTGCTTTCACTCTGCTGTATTCAGGAAAGGGTCAGCACAGGTCAGCACGGCCCATGCAAACACAATTAATGTTTTCACATAAGCCTTGCAAAGTCATTGATTGTATATGTCACATTATTGTAGTAATGTCACATGTCCCAGCCTGCCACATCCCTGCAGACTGGCATCTAGTTTGACCATTAGGGGTAAAACATAGCCCTATGGCATGTACTGATTTGCTCAAAATAATCTTGTCATTATATATTAATCTTTTAGTTTTTTTCTGTAATGGTCATAAGTAAGTTTTGATGAGTGTACTATAGCTGTTTGTTTTTTTTGCCCCCACAGTCTCATCAGAAACCACATGTGACCACTGGTGCAGAGTGAGTGGAACTGCACTGGTGTTGCCAATATTTTTTCCACAGAAGATGAGCAACACGCTTGCACAGGAAATGTAGGATTGGCAATGGAGCAAAAGGTGTGAGTGTCAAAAAGATCAGACATGCTTTATGCATTTAAAAATGATTTTTTTTTTGCCTTATGTTCAGTTTAATGAATTTAAAGTGAGCTAAATTAACATGATATTTAACATTTTGTAACAACTTAATTTGACTGTGTTCACTGTAGTCCCCAGCATGCTTTGCAAGGGACTGCATTAGGAGAGTAAATGTAGGGATTAAGTGTTATTTTATGTTTTTTATGTGTTTATTAATTTTTTTACTGCAAATGAAAGAGGACAATTGCTGGATGGCAGCTAATTGCTTTAAAGTGTAGGCAGTGACCATTTTTTTTTAAGTTTATTTTTTTTTTAAGTTTTTAAAAAGTTGAAAAAAGTTTTTTAAAAAGTGTTGCAGCTTCTGATAGATTTATTGCTTAAATCATTACATATTGTATTAAAAGTAGATTTCAAATGCAGTTTACAATTGTGGCTAGATTGGCTTAGCTGTAATTATACATGTATATGTTTTTTTTTGCACACTCTTGCTGTACCTTTTACTAATACACTGCAAAGTGGCAGACCTTCTGCATTGTGTGCATGTACATTAAGGCTCAAGTACTCCTTCTTAAACATCAAACCAGAAAAGCTTTAATTTTTTATTTTTTTTTAATTCATGCCAGGCCTGCCACTAGGGTTGGAAAAATTAAAAATCTAGCCCTAGCGATTAATGTTATTAAAATGGCCATCATTACAATGATTACATCATAACCATTTTTACATTTAAAACTAAGCTAAATATTCATACATGTATACTTGTGAGTGAAAGACTTACATTTTCAAAGTAAAAGAAATCATTTAACATCATTACAACACAATAAAAAAAACCTACAGTATTTTTCCTGCCTATTACATGGCTACTTACCAAATAAATTAATATATAAATATGAATTTTGAAGTTTAAATAATTCTCTTTATGTAGAGACTGTGAAGTCAGAGAACAGAAACTGTATGTAGGAAACAGTTTTACAGGGAGCAACAGTAATTGATCATAAATATCTGGGAGGTGTCGGCACCAATGACTTTGTGGACCACATGCTGACATATAGCGCTGTTGCGCAATGGGCGTCCCGTGTTCGAATCCCACCTCGAAGACATTTCCCGATCCCACCCCCCTCTCTCCCACATCACTTCCTGTCATCTCTATACTGTCCTATAATATATATAAAAAAGAAAGAGATATCTGGAAGGAGCATCATCGTCGTCACTATAATATGCAAGATAATTCATGTGTTTTTCCTCACCAGCTTATCCAATTTAAACCAAGCCTCATATTAGACAAGCCCACGTTATTTTAATCAACTATTTGACAAGAATCAGTTCACCAAGGTGCATTAGTAAAAGAATATGTGCTGCAGTGTGGATTTACCAGCCACAATTCTGCAAATCACAAATACGCACAAATTCATCTTCCTTGTCCTGTGAGTCTAAAGTCTGGTGAGAACAGCTTATGTCAAGCCTAGTGAGGATTTTGAACTGTCCGTGTCATCATAAGCAGCTTTGCCGCTTTGGTCAGAAGTCAGTAGAACTGAAGACCACCCGAACACTGTGGAACTGATTAGGTGGTTTAGAACATCATGCTTACGTTGTCAAGCCATCATTAGCATGCAACTCTGCTGCTAATTTAATATTTACAATACACCAGGTGTAAAAGACAATGATGAGCTTTGTTATGTTTATTATAGTAAGCCAGACATCTGATGAGCAAAGCATTATTGCAGACCACACATTTTATTAAGTACTGCTGATATATAATTTATAATAAGCAAATGGTCCTTGATATCATTATAAAGTAATGCAGTGCTAAGAGTATGACACTCAACCTGACCATCCCAAAGGATAATGGATTGTAAATGGACGCTAGTATAAAATGCCTAGGTTAAAAGGTCTTATAGCTTTTTATTTATTTATTTATTTATTTATTTCCAGAATGAGAGGAACTAGGATACAGGGGTAACTACACCCCCTGTGGTTGCTATGGTAAGCTTAAATGTATAGCATGAGCAGATGTATATACAGTACATACTGTACATGCTCTTGCTTAAGACCTATTGATTTGTTCAGTGTTGTTTTTCTGTGTAAAACTCTGTATAATGAGATTGAACAGTTTATATTCACTGTTCCTAAATCCTAAACAAAATACATGTCTGGTTTGCTGTTCTTTATAAGAAAAAAAAATCAGTGAAAGAGGATTAATGCTTTCATTCTGCTTCGGTTTATTTCTTTATCAATTGCAGGACTTCAAAGGCACACTTCAATAGGATGGAGAAGAAGAGCATGTAAGAGAACAGACACAATGAATGGTTCATTTCCACTGTAGGAGAAAAGGAAGCAGAGGCAATTTGTGATTAGCATAACCAAAGGCTACATCAAATGACTGGTTCTACTCAAACAGGAAGGTCAGATGAGAGCAAAATCTAGGTTCGAGGGGTTTACGATTTATTGTAGTTTAAATATTAGTGTGTTATGACTAGTAGACTAAATTACAGTGCTTTTTTAAATGTGCTTTTAAAATTTGTATATGGTCAAAGTTGAGTAAATGTTACATTGAGTTTGAGATCTCAAACCAATCTGCAAACAAATACTGCTAGACCTTTTTTCAGAACTGGAAAAACTAGTAGTAGGCTGTTATAGTTCATCACTTGAACATATTCCACTGACTTTTGACAACTCGAAAGTTTACACTTTTTGTGTCAATTTATTTCAATTTCACTTAACACTTTACACTTACATCAAGAATGTTCTTTATAGGGCTAATTTAACCAAAAATGAAAATTCTCGTTTATTCACTTTCATTTCATTGCAAACCTATTAGACTTTCACTCATTTCCAAAAAACAAATGAATATATTATTTTAACAAAACATGAGAAATTTCTCTTCCTTCATTTGAAGTCCATTCCACCAAAACTTTGAGCTTCAAAAAGTTCATAAAGACATCATAAATTTAATCTAAATGAATTGAGTGGTTTAATCCAGTCTTCTGAAGAGACACGATCGCTTCATGAATAGATTTGATTGAGGCTTTTATTCACATTAAAACACAGATCAACCATATTTGCTTGATGCACAAGTATGAAACTCATTGGTTCCTGCAGAGGTTTGAACATACTTATGTGACACGTGAGAACAAACCTTTTGAATTTTTCTCCTCACCATACTTTGGTACAGCTCGGTGGGAATTCATGGGTCACATTTAGTAGAAAACACAGAGTGGTGTATGTAAATGATGCATTGGTGTAGTGTGCCATGGATTTTGATTATATATAAATTAGTTTAGAAGAAAACAAGGTTAGTTGAAGAGTTTTATGAGGCTCTTGTGAGAGCCGATATAGGGTGTGTTGGTGCATATTGTGTTCGGGTGTGAGTGCGCATGCTTAAACAAATATGTGTGCAAGGCAACACAAGCTCTCACACATTAGCACACACTTGCATTCATACAATGCGCCCATCCCTTAGTGCTCTTGTTCTTGAACAGAGGAAGCTATTGTACAGCCTGGTACATGGTTACCGAGACGAGACTGCCAAGGCGGCTCTGTGGTGCTGCTCCCTCTCCTTTATTTTCCCCTTCCATTCACTCTTTCTCAACAGCAACCAGACACCAGGGCTCTCTGTGCCTTCCATTAGTAGAAACAGCCTTCTGACCAGTGCTCATTCACTGGCTTTACTGGCACAAGGCCTTGTTTTCCTTATGTGGGATGTGGTCATGGCTGCGCAGACTGGGACAACGCCCAATGTACACTCTCACACCACACACATATCTCTAAAACAGAGTGTCAGACTAGGATTTGCTCTGGCTTTTTGGTTGAATTAGTGTATTGTGGCTAGACTATATTCGTTGAGCTCAGTGGAAAATAAAATTTAAGACACAGAACAGACGTGCCACTTAAATGTGCCACATTTTTATACCATAACCAAGATATTTAAATAAATACAGTCTTTTTTTATTTTTTCATTACATCATTTTAGTTTTTAACATTTTAGAGAAAAAAGTATTTCTCTTTTTTTAAATATCATGAATAATGAATAAATGAATATAAGTTGCACCACATGACATTTTACAATTTTACAACCTAAACCTTGCCTTGTCATAAAAAGGTCTAATTATCTCATATTTTAAGAGACTTACTAGCTATGTCCCAATTCAAAGGCTGCATCCTTCAGAAGATGCAGACTTCAAAGGCCACGCCTCCGAAGGGTGCAATGGTTGAACCTATCATTGTTAAATGGGATGTTCTAACCTACATTGCTCTTGTCGCCTAAACATATTCACCATGGTCCATTTATTGTACATAATAAAAAGTTTAAATCTATGAAATCACATTGCAAGATATAAGAAAATATTTAAACTTAATTTAATAATTTAAATATAAAAAAAAAGTATTGTAACGTTAGATTTATTATTTAAGTTGAAACGCTATACTTACATTTAAAAATGTAATCGGACAATTTCTCTCTCTCTCTCTCTCTTAAAAAAAAAAAAAAAAAATTTGTCACAGGCTCACATAAAATCTAGTCTGGGCCATGAAGGATCCATCTTTTGAATCCTTCATGGCCAGGAAAAAAAGACGCATTTCAAGGCAGCATTTGAAGAAGCCTTTGAATTGGGACAGCTTTTGCATGTGAATACGTAACATGTAATATATGAGTATTATTATATGATAGAACATGTAAATTCCGTCAGATGAGTATGTGCATTACAGATGCATGCTATGCTGATAGGTCACAGTGATGAATTTCCTGTCAGTAAAATATGACAAATCCCTTCTGTAAAAAAAATAAAAAAGCTGTTAGACAGCACTGACCCATAAACGTGATGGACAATGAAACTGATGTGCGAGAGAGTGTTAACGTACTGTGCCAGAAATGGATCTAATCTCTTACAATAGCTTTTTAATGCAGTCACTCAGTGTAATAGACCCAGTTTACTTTTTTTAGAGCAGTTTTAAGAGCAAAATGTCTGATAATATGTGACAAACTACTGTTTCTAATAACAAAATACTGTTTTTCTCTTCATAAATGTGTGCTCAGTGCACACTCTCACAAGGTTAAACCTGTATAGGTCTATGTAGATTTAATCCACAAAATCAGTTTTATGGCATTAGTTTATGGTCATTTTTCACATTGCATTTGACCTATTGTCGTGTTCTCTGTTATTCTGGGATTAATCCCTGAGGTCAAAGAAGCTAATACAAACCATTATCTGTCCACTGCTGGGATTTGTTCAAATCAAGAGCGGAATCAAGTATACTCAGATTACATTGCAAAAAAAGCAGGACTGTCCCTCACAATAATAATTTGCTTCCTATTAAGACAAACATTTTTGGAAGATTTAATAGAATGTCTAATTTCCAAACTTCTAAATATGCCAACTGGCATATGTCCACATGAAACAATCAGCGATATGACATGCTTTTACTGTTCTTTCATTGAATTGAGTCACACCATTTGTGCAGCATCATGACTGAGCTCCACTTAGAAAAAAAAAGGCTTTGGATTCATTATGCTACAGCAATGGATACAAATCAAGAGAGAATCACGAGAGAACAAGTTGCTGCTATATACAGGCATATAACGCATATGCATATTCTAAACATTTATTTGATGAATGTTGGTATCCAAACAGTTACTGGTCCCAGTATTACTATTTTATACTATTTTATTCCTCAATCATGGATAATTATATATATATATATTGATAATATATTAATAAAGCCTTTCTTTTAATATTGTAGTATTATTTGATGCGTTCATGTTTTCAATGAAGATGCCCTCTACATGGTCATTTCCTTCTACTTTTTTTTACTGTTATGTCTGTAATTGACAGTTTTATTTTCAGGCCTATGCTTAAATTGGATCAAGATAATCTCAATAATCTGCCATAATTGAAATGAGCTGATAATGCTTCATCAACGATAAAAAAAAATGGCTTGAACAGTGTCACATTAATATCTTAATTAAACCCATATTAATTACTCCAGAATTTAGTATGTTTATACACTTTAAACAATTAGGCTTTTTTTTCCTTCCCAAAAATATCATGCAATGTATGAGCACTGATCAAAAAAAACTTTCACTTTGTACTTATTGATAAGACAAACCCTCATTTTCTTTTCTTAAAAATAACCCTTTACTCATAAATGACACCATGTACTGTACCATTGTAACGGAAGAGGTCTGACGCAACAGGTTAGTATATATAAAATAGGTTTATTGGGTCACAGAGAGTACTGGGGTAGGGTCCAGAGAATGTTATGGTGGATGAATAGTTCGAAGGATATGATGAGCGGGGTAACCCGGGTCTTTGGCTTTACAGGAGCTGGAATGCAGGCAGGAGGAGCACACACCTCAGCGATCCGGGAACTAGGAGGAACAGGAGACACTAGGAGGAACACAAGCAAAGTAGTAGCAAAGTCATTGAGTCCTCTACGTGTATACGAGACCGGACAGTGAGGGTGTCTGAGGTGTGCTTTTATGCAGGCTGGTAATGAGGTGCTTGATTGGTGACAGGTGCAGGTGCTCAGAACTCAGGTGAGAGGGATCGTTGTGATTGGGTGGTGGTGGTGGAGCCTGGCCGATCTGTTACAGTACCCGAAAACCCCGATGTCGTGGTGGTCTACCTCTGCCGGCTGATCAGGATGGGCAGCATTGAACTCAGACATTAAGGCGGTGTCAAAGGTTAAAATTATTTTTCGGTTTTTTTTTTCCCTAGGTCTCCATGAGGCCATTCTGGGTCCATATCTTTCCCAGTCCATGAGGTATTCCAGCTGACCACCACGGCGCCGGGAATGCAGAATTTCCTTCACCTTGTAGACGGATCCTTCGTCCAGGATCAAGGGAAGAGGGGGTTCCTCCATCTGGCCAGGCTTTGTGGGGAGAGAGACAGGGTCATGGTGAGGTTGGAGTAGTGATACGTGGAGTGTGGGATGAATTCTGTACTGTGAGGGGAGTTGGAGTTTGTAGGTGAACGGGTTGACTTGTTCCAGGATGGTGAAAGAGCCAACAAATCTGGGACTGACCTTTTTACAGGGCAGGCGTAGTCTGATGTCCCAAGTCGACAGCCATACCTTCTGCCCTGGTTCATAGATAGGTGTTTCAGCTCTTCGGAAGTCCGCTGTCGTCTTCTGCCTGCGCACTGCCCATTGGAGATGGTGGTGAGCAGCGTCCCTTGCCATATTGGGCCACCAGAAGCGATCTCGTAGCAGCAAGAGGGTGTTGTTGGCCCCTGGATGGCCAGTGCCTCGGGAGGAGTGAGCAGAGTGAATCAGTGGGGTGCGCTGTGTCCGTGGTACGTACTGGCATCCTGGAGGACAGCCCGGCGGATTGTTGGTAGCCGTGTTGGAGGCCACTGAAGGGGATTTCCATTCAATGGGACTGACGATCATCTTTGGTTGGATGATATTTTCCGGTTCTTCTGGGCCTTCCACATGGCTGTGAATACGAGACAAGGCATCGGCCTTGACGTTTCGGGGACCAGGGCGATAAGTAATGGTAAAATTGAACCTGGTAAAGAATAATGCCCATCGTGCTTGGCGGGGATTTAGACGTTTAGCTTCTCGAAAATACTGGAGGTTTTTATGGTCGGTCAGTACGGTGAATGGATGGGCTGCCCCCTCCAGCCAATGCCTCCACTCCTCTAGGGCCAGCTTGATGGCAAGGAGTTCTCTGTTGCCGATGTCATAATTATTTTCAGCCGGGCTGAGCTTCCTTGAAAAGGCACATGGGTGGAGTCGGGCTGGGTTCCCCTGCTGCTGGGACAGCACTGCCCCCACTCCTGTAGTGGAGGCGTCGACTTCCACGACGAATGGGAGGTCGGGATCTGGATGGACTAGGAGTGGGGCGCTAGTGAAGGCTTTCTTGAGGGAGGAGAAAGCTTCTAAGGCCGCGGGAGTCCAGGACAGAGACTTGGGTTTCCCTCGGAGTAAGTTGGTGATCTTGCTATAGCTTAGAATGAAGCGACGGTAAAAGTTGGCTAATCCAAGGAATCGTTGGAGCTCCTTGATAGTAGGGGTTCTGGCCAGGAGGTTATAGCTTCCACCTTCCCCTCGTCCATCTGGATACCGGTATGATCAATGTTATACCCCAGGAACTGCACCGTGGGTTGGTGGAAGGTGCACGTTTCAGCCTTGAGGAATAGGTGGTGCTCTCTCAGGCATTGGAGGACCTCCGCAATGTGCTGGCGATATTCGGCCTGGCTCCGGGAGTAGATGAGAATGTCATCCATGTAGACAATAACGAATAGGTGGAGAAACTCCCAGAGCACCTCATACATAAAATCCTGGAATACGGAGGGGGAGTTAGCAAGTCCATAGGGCATGACCAGATACTCGTAGTGGCCAGTAGGGGTCACAAAGGCAGTCTTCCATTCATCCCCCTCACGTATCCGGATGAGGTTGTAGGCACTGCGGAGGTCCAACTTGGTGAAAATGGTCGCACCTGAGATTTTCCAGGGCGTTAGGGACGAGGGGAAGAGGATATCGGAATTTGATGGTGATATTGTTTAATGCTCGGTAATCTATACAGGGCCTCAAGCCTCCGTTCTTCTTGGCCACAAAGAAGAAACTTGATGCAGCAGGGGAGTTAGATGGAACCTTGACCCAGCGCCTCCTTGATGAATAGATTTTTCCCAGAGGCACTGGCTCACCCGGAATGAAATCTATGGCACAGTCCCATGGCCGATGTGGTGGTAAGCGGGAGGCTTGTTTAGGGCAAAACACGTCGTGGAAGGGGGCATAGCAGGCTGGAATATCTATGGATTGCTTCTCTAGGGGACTTTCAACAGAGGTTGAATTCACGGGAAGGACCTCCATGAGTTTCTTGGCTGGTGATGGAGTCACGGGGAAGCAGACTGGGAAAAAAAATCCTTTCTCCACTTCAAAACTTCTCCCGTCTTCCAGGACAGAGTGGGATTGTGCTTTACCAACCACGGGTGCCCTAAGAGGATGTCCGCCGTAGACCATTCCAGAACCAGAAGATGAATGTCTTCCGTATGAAGTTGACCCAGCCAAAGAGTGATGGGGCCCACACGATATCGTACATGTCGGCGACATAGTGGTTTCCCAGTTATCGACTGGACCTGGTAGACAGTTTCAGTGGCGGTAGCTTGTAACTTGAGCTGACGGCAGAGGTCCCGGGAGATGAAGTTTCCAGCTGACCCGGAGTCGATAAGGGGTGATACTGAAATAGAGACATCAGAGGAAGTAAGCATTACACAGGTAGTGAGTGATTCCATCTTAACAATATCAGGCTGAATCACACTCACCACAGGACATGGAGAGCGAAGGGGACATGACAAGATCAGATGCCCCTGAGCTCAACAGTACAAACAGAGACCCCGGGTCAGCCTACTCTGCCGCTCAGCGGAAGATAATCATTGCTTCTCCACGATCATGGCTTCTGGTGCTGGTTCTGGAGGGTAACCGGGCTCTGGTCGGCGGAGGGAGGAGGTTGTGGCAGGGACTGGTGTTGCTGCTAAACAGGACTGCATGCTGTTTGAACAACGGATGGACAATTGAATGAATTTTTTTTCCAATCCAAGAATTCCATCCTAGGCAGTGAGATGTAAAAAACCGAAGGCTGGGGTCCAGCCCCTCGCTTTGTAAGTAGTCAGCAGAGGATTATCTCATCATCCACTGGTGCTGCATCATCCGATGACGACAGTTCTGAACTTCAGCGAGGTATTCGGAATTTTGAACCTGGTACCCTTTTTCTTACACAAACTGGTTTAGAGTTTGCTCTCCCACGCCCGGTATCTCCGTTGGTCCTTCCTAAAACATCTCGCTGAGCGAAAATGCACCATGAAGTTCTGCAGATTTTGAATGATGGGGCTGGCCTGAGCCCAGATCGTTTCAGCCCATTGCAATGCAGGTCCTGTTAGTAGGGAGATAATAAAGGCAATTTTAGAAGTGTTAGTGGGATATGATTGCGGTTGCATTTAAAAAGTGAGGTTACACTGGAGGAGAAATGCGTTGCAATCCTCCGCCGAACCAGAGTAGGGCACCGGTCGGGCCATGGGACTGGTGCTGATGTTAGGCGAAGAAGTGCTGGTTGGGATGGAAGAGTTGATGGGTGGTGATGGCAGCGGTGCCGATGGATTGCGTAGCACTCGTCGTAGTAAGTTTACGAGCTCCTGGAAAGGATCGGGGTGACTCATCTGTGCCATCAGTGTTGGTCCGGTCTTCTGTAACGGAAGAGGTCTGACGCAACAGGTTAGAATATATAAAATAGGTTTATTGAGTCACAGAGAGTACTGGGGTAGGGTTCAGAGGATGTGATGGTGAGGGAATAGTTCGAAGGATATGATGAGCGGGGTAACCCGGGTCTTTGGCTTTACCGGAGCTGGAATGCAGGCAGGAGGAGCAACACCTCAGTGATCCGGGAACTAGGAGGAACAGGAGACACTTGGAGATGAGGAGACACTAGGAGGAACACAGGAGGTAAGTAATGCAGGAAGTATTCAAATGGAATTAGTAGCAAAGTCAATGAGTCCCCTACGTGTATACGAGACCGGACAGTGAGGGTGTCTGAGGTGTGTGCTTTTATGCAGGCTGGTAATGAGGTGCTTGATTGGTGACAGGTGTAGGTGCTCAGAACTCAGGTGAGAGGGATTGTTGTGACTGGGTGGTGGTGGAGCCTGGCCGATCTGTTACAACCATATAGTCTTGTTCATATTTTCCTCATTTACTTTTTTAATGTATATTCTCTTAATTTTCATGCACACCAACAACCCCTCTGCTTGAATAATTGTGCTGTGTTTTTGCAGACACTACTGCAGAATGTGTGCTACTGTCTCCCTAGTGCTCTGTTAGGCCTGTTTGGATGTTGATAAGACTTCCTGTCTTGTGTATTAATATTACTGTGGGAGATTACATTAACAGACTTATTTTATGATGTAAGGTGGGATTTGTAGGGTGCCATCTGGCCATTCACATACACTCTAAGCCCCTTCCCCTATCATCTAATCTAATCATGACATGATCAAGGGGCTGGAATATTAAAGAAAATCTCCCTTCATATGAGAGTCAAATACTACCAAACCATATGCAAGCAAAATATAGTATGATAGTATGACTCTTTTCTTAATAGTAAAGTACAGATAACAGAAGTTAACAAAACTTTTCTTCTACGGTCTTCCACCATTAAGGCCAATGTTGCTGTTCCCCTATACTTTTTACTTTTCACACTGATGACTGTCACACAAAATCTAAAAAATATATATTATATTATGTTTTAATATCTTTTATTACCTCTGGCAGTCCTGAGATGCACTAACACTGTGTGCAGTAAAGTGAATGATGTGATAAAATGCTCTTAAGATGAATGAAAATAAAACAGTAGAGAATGCATTTGGTTCACCATTGAATATTGATAAAGATTCCAGCAGGTTGCAGGTTGTTTCATATAAATACTTGGGTGTAATTATAGATCATTTGTTATCTTGAAAAAATCATATTGGAAATGTTTGTTAGAGGACAAAGCAAAATGTATTTGTGTCTTAAGTCTTTTGGAGCAAGTAGCAAATTACGTTCTTTTATAAAAAAAATTATGATTATGAGTGTTCTGCAATGCAAAAGTGTTTTCCACCACCCTAAGGTCGAAGTTATTTAATTAAATAAGAATGTCTTCAAAGATAATTAAGTCTGGCAAACAGTATTATTACTAATCATATCCAGTATAACACAGTGTGAATATACAGTCATGTGAAAAGTTAGGACACTCCACTGAATTCCTTGGTTTTCTTAGTAAAAGGGCATAGTAAAAAAATCATCTGGTCTTTGGCAGGTCTTAAAAAAATTTGGAAAATAAATCCTCAGATGAACAACATCACATGACATATTGCTCCATGTCATTATTTATTTAACAAAAATAAAGCCAAGATGGAAAATCCATGTGTGACAAACTTAGGACACCCTATGATTCAGTTGCCTGTAGATCCACTTTTAGCGGCAATAACTTGAAGTAATCATTTTCTGTATGACTTTATCAGTCTCTCACATCGTTCTTGAGGAATTTTGTCCCACTCTTCTTTACAACATTGCTCCAGTTTATTGAGGCTTGTGGGTATTTGCACCAAAGCATTTCAGTCAGGATGAGCTCTGGACTTTGACAGGGCTATTGCAACACCTTGATTATTTTCCGCTATTCTGTTGTAGATTTGCTGGTGTGCTTGGGATCATTGTACTGTTGCATGACCCTGTTTTGGCCAAGTGTTAGCTGTCAGATCACATGGCATCACATTTGACTCTAGAATACTTTGGTATACAGAGGAGTTCATGGTCGACTCAATGACTGTGAGGTGGCCAGGTCCTGTGGCTACAAAACAAGCCCAAAATCATCAGCCCCCCATCAGCATGTGTGACTTTTGCTATGTGTGAGTTTGTGCTGATATGCTCTTAAGGATTTCACCAATCGTGATGCTGTGAATTATGGCCAAACATCTCCACTTTGGTCTTGTATGTTCAAAGGACATTGTTCTAGAAGTCTTATGGTTTGTTTAGATGCAACTTTGCAATCCTAAAATGTGCTGCCATGTTTTTCTTTTTTTAGATAGAAGAGGCTTTCTTTTGGCAAGCCTTCCAAACATGCCATACTTGTCCAATATTTTTCTAATTGTACTGTCATGAACATTATCATTTAACATGTTAACTGAGGCCTGTAGAGTCTGCGGTGAAGTTCTTGGCTTTTCTGCTATTTCTCTGCGCATTACATGGTCTGATCTTGGGGTGAATTTGCTGGGATATCCACTCCTGGGAGGATTGGGGTCTGTTCAAACAGACATGTCTTCCACTTGTGAATTATCTTCATCACTGTGGAAAGATGGACTTCAATTTGTTTGTAAATGACAGTATTACTGTTCCCAGATTGATGGCAGCAACAAGATCTTTCTAAGATCATTGCTGATGTCTTTCCTTCTTGGCATTGTGTTAACACACACCTGAAGGCTCCAGACCAGCAAACTGCCAAAAACTCTGATTGATAGGTGGGGGCGGGGGGGGGGGGAGGGGCTTACACTTGTGATGATCAGGTAATCAAAACGTATTTGATTAGCAGTGCCTGACTGCTACTTACCCTCTTAATTCCTATGTTAACAGTAAGGGTGTTCTAACGTTGTCACACATGGCTTTTCCATTTTGGCATTATTTTTGGTAAATAAATAATTACACAGTGCAATATGTCTTGTGTTGTTGTTCATCTGAGGGTTTCGTTTTCAAAATTTAAGACCTGCCAAGACCAGATTTTTTTTTTTTTACTCTGCCGTGACACAGAAAACCATGGAATTCAATAGGGTGTCCTAACTTTTTTACATGACTGTACATTGTTACCGTCAAATCAGAGATACTGTGATGTAAGAAAAATGTCTGAAAATAAAGTGTTTATCTATCTAGCAATCTAAACAAACATAAAATCTCTTATTTTATTCAGAAAATGTATACATTAAATTGTATTCATATTTAGAATATGTTTACATGTCTGCTTACATTTGTGTTGTTTTATGTTTGTTTTGTTTTATGTGATTTTTATATGTTTTATATCCATCGGATAAACAAAATTTGAACTGAATTAAGATGGATGATGGCACTATTGTTTCTGTAGGGCTGCTTTACAGCTGAATCGCATCTTGCAACATCACCACTGGTCTTGAACTGAACTGAGTCAACACTGAACTCACTCGAGATGAATAACAACACTGCTGCCTTTTGTAGAATTGCTGATTGATTAACTTGAAAGTTTTACTGAAACTGACTTGAGCTAAACAATGAAACTATTGTTTTTTTTAGAGCTGCTAAATCTGAACTGTCTCCATACCTGAGTTTCCATTATGGATTCTTTTACTTCCTGTTCATTTCTGTGAAGCTGCTTTGACACAAAATGTATTGTGCAAAACATGATAAAAATAAAGGTGACCTGGTTTGACTTGAAACACCCTGGATGGATGGCAAGCTCATAACAGTGTTTTATATTATACATTCTGGCTGGAGTTTGCATGTTCTCCCCGTGTTGGCATGGGTTTCCTCCAGAAGCTCTTGATTTCTCCTACAATCCAAAGACATGCAGGATAGGTGAACTGGAGGCAAGAAATTTCCAGAGAGTGTGAATGTGCATTCATCCATGTTTCCCTGGATTATGTGCTGAGAAACAGGAATAGGCTCCAGCATCCCTGCGACATAGTACAAGAAGTTTGGAGGTTTTTTTATTTCTTACAAGTTTTATTTATCCCTTCATGGTCCCCGGCAGGACTTTTATGGATCCCCAGATGAATGCTCTGGCATTAAATTATGATGTTTCAAAATTAATCCATTTAAATGTGCATGTAGAATCACTAAATTTGACTTCTCAGGGAATCACAACATAATCATCATTGGAAACGTCAAGTGTTGGCATTACGACTAACATTTCTCATGGGGAGAGTACCTTTGATGTACTGAGAAGCAGCACAAATGAAAGATAAGCTGTTACTCTGGATCGATCATGTCCTGGCATTCTGACAGCCCATTGAAATTATGCCAGAGAATTATCTGTTTACAGGCTGGGATTTGTTTAATAGGCCATCATCACATTAAGAGAATAAAATCAAATTACATGCCATGCTGCTGAACGATTATCATAATACTGAAAAGATTGATTATAATAAAATGAGCAATACTGCTAATAATGACTTCAATGCAGCAACATAACAGAATCACATTATCATTATTGGTGACAAAGCAAAAACAACTAAGCAAATGATTTCATATATGCAGCACTAACTGCCCAGAGAAAATCCTACACCATTTTTTATTTCTCTTGTTGTTGACAGAATTTCGTGTCATTACGCTTACCAAATCTGCTGCCAAAATCCTGATTTATGCCAAGATTAATTGTGAGCATTTTGTCCAGAGATGACAGCAAAAACAGCTGCTATAATCACTGTTCGGTATGAGAGAGCCAGACGGGATGGACATGTGCTGGGAAGTGCCAATGTCATATTGCTTACAGATCCACATTCTGTCACAGAGAATATGCCTAAATGTCTCAAATGGTAATACATGTTGATTACATTGACACAGTTCATTAACATGAAACTAAAACAACACAATTTAAACAAATGAAAATATGAAATGTTCCACAAAAATGCCAGACTCCCAAGAACCTGTACACAAAGCATGCACGTCTGTCACCAAGATTGATACGCTGGCCTAAAGGCAAAATCTAAATAAATACTCATAGCGGATCAATAATGTTCATAAGATACAATGCAAACCTGACTGCTCTTGTATACTGTGGCAAGGAGGAGGTAGCCTCTTCAAGACCAGAGAGGATCATTCATAAAACATGACCATCTAAAAATAAAATCCTCTTTTTTACCATGACTACATTCCAATCTGGGCCACTGCTTTGGTTGTGTGTGTCGATATATGTCAGATTTGATATATCTGAACCATATCAGAGGCTGATTCATTGAGTGTTTGTGGTGTCAGACAACCTTAATTGTGCATTCTGGGATAGAAAAACATTAATACGTGAGAATATTAATACATTAACTTGGTTTAGGTTATTTCACTGTTGATTTTTTATGCATGCAGCATTTAGCAACAAATGCACAAATAAATGTGCAATTTTTGTATTATAAAATCTAGTAAATTATATATACACACACACACACACCCACCCATAGGGTTGAACATTAAACTCCTGGATTAACACCGAGAACTTTGTGCAGCCGCGTCTCAAGATCAGGTTCTGGGTGGCTTTACATAATGCCCCCTCAGTTGAGCTTCCACGTGAACAGCCACTACAACGTCTTGGTGGCGGATTGGTAAGTCAAAGCAGGTGTAGTCATACTCGTGAATGTTTCATTTGGATTGAAAAGCAAAGCAATGTTAAATCATAACATGTCCCGCATGAATTTAAGAGCCCATTTCCTCATATGGACCCTTGTTTATACCACTTGCCTGCTTGAGTTAGTGAGTCTCCTTTAAGATAGTGTCAAGTCTCACCTTCCCAACCCTGAGCTGAAAGGTAGCTCGGTCCCATGATTGGGCGGTCAAGCGTAGGGTCTATAATCACGTGACATTCTTCCAACCCTGGGACGCCATTTTGGAGGAAAGTTTGGAATTTCTGACACATAGGAAGGAAAAAAAAGAGGAGGAGATAACGAAAGAAGTTTGACGTTTAGGAAAACAATCCTCATTGCACCGAAGGCAAAGAAGAATGTAGCAAACATTTGAATTTGAATCGCTTGTGTTCACACTGAGCCCTTGCAAGCGCACGGCAGGGAGGTGTATATTTGCAGTTTGGGGAGTTTTTGGAAGCCCTCCTGCAACTG
Source organism: Sinocyclocheilus anophthalmus (assembly GCA_018155175.1). Lineage (NCBI taxonomy): Eukaryota > Metazoa > Chordata > Actinopteri > Cypriniformes > Cyprinidae > Sinocyclocheilus > Sinocyclocheilus anophthalmus. Next base: position 212,558 of record JADLZN010009471.1, on the reverse strand, counting down.
GCGGCGACATATGTTCAGTTTCCCCCCCGCAGACGCGGAGCAGATTGGCGGTGGAGGCTGAGTCGTAGCGTCTGTGTGTCTTTTGAATGGAAGCGCAGGGCTGTCAGTAGAGTAAAGCTCAATTCTGTGGTGTCGTGCGACTGTCAGGTCGAAGAAGTGCAGCTCTCGCTCTACTCTAAAACCCAACGGCTCATTTTCATATCAGCCTGAACCGTCCCCATGTTTACCGGATAAACATTTGAGTTTCATGCCAACTGCGTCTGACTTGCTCCTCTTAGACACTCTGGACGGACTCGTGTTGGGTGAGGAGCGTTTTAATATCGCGTGTAGCCTATTGTTAATTTCGGTCGCGAGCTCTGCTGGATTTGTTATCGTGCAAGAGCCCAAGCGAAACATGCCAGTAAGGAAAAAAGGTGAGATAAACGTGAGAAAACTCTCATTAAAACGCGGATATACTTTTATACAGTCTGGCATTGTAGTTGGTAACTCACTACTCACGCACGGCTTATCTGAACAATTTCACACTGTAAAAATGTAAGATATTGTCGTTTATCGAGCTTTATCTCAAGGTAACTGAATATAAACTCGACTTTTTTTTTTTTGGAAATGAGGACTGTCATTTTTGTTTCGTCCAGTCTACACTACATAGGTTTTAAAACTTACAGTAAAATCATTTATGCCTCATTTAAGCTTTATTTACGCATGACGTAGAAACGAGTTTGAGATATTTCGCGTTATGCTGTCTGCTGCAGTATTGTGTTATTATGTAATTCATGAAAACTTTCCGTCTGCCCTGTATAGATGCACAGAGGGCTCTTTTACTGCTGGAGGAATACCGGTCAAAACTCAGTAACACTGAAGACAGACAGCTGAGAATCTCCATCCAGAGAGTCATTGACATCTTCCAGAGTAACCTCTTCCAAGCGCTTATAGGTACTACAATGTGTCATTCAGCACTGCCCTAGTAATAATGAAAGTACTGTGTCATGCTGTGAGAGCTACTATTTATCGCCATGAGTTGCTTGAACTCTATCTATCTATCTGTCTGTCTATCTATCTATCTATCTAATGTTACTTTCAATTTCATTTTTACATATAGGGTGACACAAGACAAGTGACTAAACTTGTTGTGAGCACTGTAGGAAATAATCAGTATCAGTTTTTCATTCATGGGGTGTCTGAGGAGGTTGTGACATTTTCCCTCCAAATGTTTGGTGGGTGCTTGTTGTTGCACAGTGGTGTTGAGTAGTAAAAGCCAATCGGGTATGTGTTACTCAAGCTATACTGACATTTAGTTACCATTGCCTCCACTTTCAGAGGGGCGAGAACTTACTGACATCTAGGTGACCATGATACTAAAGCATTTAACTTTGTTTCTTGACTTTAACAGCTTTCCTGTCTATTCATATATTGTCTAAACAGTACCTGAAGCACTGCTGTCAATGGTAAATTTGGAATAAATACTTTGAAGCTGTGTTCATATTTATGTTAAGTATAAACGATCATCTAAAATATGATTTTAGGATGTTCTTGTATAATTAAATCTTATCTGAATTGTTTGATTGAGGAGCTGCAATATAGTGTTTCTTAATTCTCTTAGGCCAGCCATTGCAAACTAGGTGAGAAAGGCAACCACGAGGAATGCTGAACAGCCTGTTTGAGTTTCTCAGGGGTTTGACTGGCCATGTGCCAGTGACTCTCTGTGTTTGACACTCAAGGTGTGGAGGCTTCCTTTAATAACTTCATCCTCTGCTTCCTATTCTTTAGAAAAAAAAACATGGAAGCTTTTGCTTTAGTGGCTGAAAGTGAAGAGTATTAGTTAAGGTATGCTTAGTTACATGTTTTAGATTTGTCTACTGAAATGGTCACATGTTTTAGGACAAAGTCTGGTATGCTTCCTCTTTGTGAATGATTTCACTTATGTGTCTTGCATTCAGTTTGAAAAGCCAGTTTGTAATGTACTCGTTTTGTAAAAAGCAGAAAAACTTAGTAATAGATGAGGGAATGTAACAGATATTTTAATTGCATATCACAAGACGACAGGCTGTAAATATTTGCTTCCATTGTCCAGGCCAAAGTGCTACGCAGTATTGTGTGTCTCAGCACTGTTCTCTTAAAACCATCTTACCCTGAGCTGCCATGATGATTGTTTGTGCTCAGCATTGCTAAGTTCATACACCATACATGTGCAATCACTCTCATGCATAGCGTCATTCACGTTCACACTGTCGCGTGCAGAAATCCCTCTTCTCATATATGTCCCACATGCACGTGTTCTTAAGAGCGCCGCTAATGAAAAATGCATTGGAGTGACCGTTTCCAATTTGACTTTTCTTCAGATATGTATTCTAAAGGACAAACAAAATGTAATCCGTCTGTTGACATGATTACCCTAGTCCTAATCTGTAGGCTGATGATTTATGATGGTTTCTCTGAGAGAGAGCATCGCTGCTGACTCGGTGCATGTATCTCAACGATTAAAGCCTTAAGATCCCTCCCTGCAGAGAAGAAAAGTTAACCAGAGCAGGGCAGGTCTCCTCCTGCATGCAAAATGTGGGTCACAAGATAGACCAGGTTTACCCTTGACAGAACCCACCTGCCTCGTGAGTTCCTAGGTAATTGTTTTGAAAATGAGACTAAAGATGAAATGACATTATCTAAAGTAGATAATGGCCAGGTTTTATTCACACACGGAAGAACCTTTTTTAAAAAGCTCTTAGTGCTTCATAAAGAGCTGGAGTGGTGAATTTGATATCACGCAGGCAGGCAGGCAGGCCAATATCTTTTCCTAATCTTTATTCAGAGGTCCTGTCTGAAACAGAATATGTAATGGATTAAAATCACTTCCTCAAGTAGATAGAAAGCATCTCCTAAAGCACATTGTAATCATTTTGGCGAGCATCAAACCAGCTAAAAAAAACATCAACTGAGCTATATTATAGTTTTTAATTATTTCCTCATGTGCTGATTGTGGTGCTGTAAATGATTGTAATTTCCGAAGTTGATCATCACAATAATTGTATTAATTATCTACAGAAAGCATTAGCATTCCAAAGTCTCTAAATGAGCCATCAGATAATGAAGACATGTGTCTGAGTTAAAGAGATTCGGCAGGGTTGGTGAAGTGCGGAAATTCTATCCTGTGGCTGCAGAGGTCTGTTAATCGGACGTCAATACAGCACACTGTTTAAGGGCTGCCTTACCACAGATCTCATTCCGCAGAGACAAAAGTGAACATGAGACTCAGAGAAACCTGGGAATCGGCTGATAGTTACACCTCTGTTTTGACTGGCTCAACAGAGAGGGTTCGTCTCCGATAAACTGTAACAGTTGTCTCCGCTATGGAATAGGGCTGGGCGATATGGGCAAAAATTCTTATCTCCTGTATTTTAAAAAAAAAACATTTATATCACGGTATTTTTCAAAATTATACTGGTTTCACGGTACATGATGTTATTTTTTTTCCATGCATGACCGGGTGTGTTAACCATATTTTCTACTGATTGAGAGAGGAAATACTGCAGTATATTGACTTAGAATGCCCTATTTTACTGTCATGATGAGTGAATATTGTCAAAAAATACCACACTAAATAGTGACTAAACACGACCCCTTTTAATACATGTTAACCAGGAGTCACTCTCATTTATAATCGCGGCATCATCTGATAAAATCAACATGCATCTACACTAAAGATACGGTTGTTTTGGCTATATTACTACTTTTTCTCATGCAGCGCAATGCCTGCGTCTGAGTAACAAACTAAAAAAAACAACAAAGAAAAAAGTGCATGTGCTATTAACAGACGAACTACACTCATAATTATAATTCCAAACAATCAGAAAGCGACAGGTGCTAGGAAACGCTGTTTTGTACTCATTTATTGACGAGTCGGCTGCGGTGCGGCCAACTGAAAGCGCTGCTTCTCTGCCGCTCACTGCACAGAACAGACGCCGAGAGAGGTGACACTTCTCCGGGAAAGTCAGACCTCGCGTTCACGGGACAGCACTGGCGAAATCTTCCAACTGAACCATAGCTAAGGTTTATCCAAAAAAGTAGCTAGGTTTGTCAGTCAGTATGAATAATCTATGGAAAAAAGCCGCTAAAAGGGTCTGAAAGTTGCTAAATATAGTGCTTAAGTCGCATTTGTGTGAGACGAGGCGAGGCGGATGGAAGGGCGGTGGATAATTGTGGCAGTCAGTGTGGATATTGTGGATGAGTTCTTGTGTCATCATGTTCTATTAGTTCTACAGCTTCAGTTTCGGAACTTTCACGCTTAGTAACACATACAGCTGTTCCCTCACCACAATGCAACAGTGAAAAGGGACCCCTTTCAAACAGTGTCGCGTTCCGAACGTTGTTTAAGCGACATACACCGGTATTGCGGTATTTAAAAAATTCATATCATAACAAAAATAAACACCGGTATTCGGTATGAACCGGTATACCGCCCAGCACGAAATTAACCATGTAAGCCTTTATTTCTGTGCACAAAAAGGGTAAAATCAATGTCATTCTAACATGCAATCTACAAACAAAAATAAGGGGGGGGGGGGGGGGGGGGGGGGGACTTTTAACGCAGAAGTTTTAAAATCACATAACTAAAAATCGAAAATAATAACAAAAGCCAGAGTTGTTAGGCTATTTTGAACCTCCTTTACCGTCAGTGCTCATCATAAAAATAGAACTACTTGCAGGTTTCACATTCTAAAGTCATATTTATTGTTCAACTAAAATATTTCAGCGAAAGTACTATTTTTTGTCAGAATTTTGCTCTACTATGTAATGAGCTCGTTGTTGGAGCGTGATGCGGCGGCGGCGATCGTTCACTGAAGTCTGTGAAGTTTAGCGGGGGAATCCCAAAGAAGGCTCATGCACTTCTGACAGAAAAATTGACATATTTCCATGGCTTTCTAACATGTACAGATGGAGAATATACCTGTGAAATGTAAGTTATGCATTCAGGAAGACAGCACATCTCAAAAACATTAAACAGCGCGAGTAGCCTATGTCAGCGGCACATGCAGCCTTTCTGTAAGAGCATATGATGGCCCGAGCCGCTTAAACTATGCGAAACTATAAACTATGTCTTACCAGTTTTTAAATGCCTTAATGTGAAGTTTGTTGACTTGTGCCGGTATTCGGTAATGCGATATATCACGGTAATGAATATGCACGATATTGTTATCGTGGGCACTTCTGAATACCGTGAATAATTATATATTACAGATTATTCAGAATTTTGAATGCATTTTTAGAATACTTTTCCCATCAACTTGTCAAAATGCACAACACCGGTGTATGCTGCGTGAAAGACGCCTGCGCACTCTGATGTAAATAAGCTTGGATGAGAAGCACATGGCGGAACATGTGAGAAACGCTCTGAATGAAAGCGCACTTTCACACTCTGACAGCAGAAGATGGGATAAACTGCAGAAATAATAATAATAATAATAATTAATAATAATTAATTTAATGCAGGCCCATTACACTTGGAAACCCTGTAAATTTAAGCAGCTGCACTACTTTCTGTTTCTGAATCGTGTTTAAATGATTTAAAAAGCCATTCAGATTTGTGTATTTGCTATGATGTTCTTCACAGCACCAAATACTTAAATATTTAGGCTTAATAGGCCATTTATTTTCAAACTTTTTTTGACATTTTAATCTGGACTACAACATGCCCTACATATTGTTTGAAAGTGTTTTGATTCTTTATTGTTCGGTCACACTTTACATCAGGGCTTCATTAGTTAACATTAGTTAATTCATTAGTTAACACAAACTGCCAATGAAAAATTCTTCTAAACATTCATTAATCTTAAGTATTCCAATATTTAATAACACGTTGTTAAAATCGAAAGTTGCAACTGTTATTTAATGAGCTAAAATGAACTAACTTCTTTAGCAAAGTAGATAGTGCTCATTGTGAAGTAATTGCGTAACTAAGGCTTAAGCAATGACGCTATTGTAAAGTGATACCTATTGTCTTATAGTTCTTTTGCAACTTTATCGTTAACTTTCGTTTTAAACTTAGTGAACTCTGTTTAACTTTTAACTTTATAAATTTTTTGTGTATTGTTTATTGCATTTAAATGTTCAGTTATTTTTGTTATAAGAAAAGTTATTAAACCTGTTATACTGTATTATGAGAGCACTTTTTTAAAACTAAGTTCCAATATCGTGATAATATCGTATACCGTTAATAAAAGCATTAGCAATAATCGCAACATGAAAATTTGATACCGGCATATCCCTAGAAGCTTGTCACATGTTTAGAACAAATTGGATCATGCAGCTTCTCCACAGCAGCTCAGTCTGTGTCCTCCGCTATATTTTCAGATGCGCTCGTATCAAACTACTCTATATCGATATAAACGGAATTGCCTCATATTGAATCGCTCATAAAGAAAATATCGATATATCATACAAACTCGATATACCGCCCAGCCCTACTATGGGAATATAGCAAATTTAAGGAAATTCAATTCTTTTTTTTTTTTTTTTATCCACAATTTTTTTATAGTCAGTCTTGTTAAAGAGCAGGTCATATGGGTTTTTAAAAAATATCTATTTTGCAGTTTATAACGTAGCTATCCTTAAATGAAAACAATCTGCAAAGTTGTTAAACAAAAAAGTGCATGATAAATAAAGATATTGTCTCTCAAAAGAGAGAGTCGATTCTGAATCGCCTTAACGAGTCGTCATATTTTCTAATCTTTTGCCTGTTACCGGTATACGTCACTGGGTAACACATTTGCATAATCCCTGCCTGCCCGCGAAATTTGAACAGAGTCTGACCTGCCCACAAACACTTCCGCTAGTTAGTGTGTTTACATCATGTTGAGAAGACACTGTGTTCAAGGATACCACAGAAATGCAATTCGAACCTTTTGTTTCGTGCATGTCATTTTACCGAGGACTGCTTCTCTAATCTTGGCTTTTATCTTCGTTGGCTTCGAATCTACTTAATTTGGACTAACAAGCTCTCCGAACCCCAACCTGTAAGTACGATTGATACGTTATGTGTACATTTTCAATTGAGTGCTCAAAATATAATTTTTTTGTGCTAATGTGTGATGTATACCTATTGCAGCTTTAGGTTTCCAGGTAAAGCACGATATTACTGTCTTCTGATAATTCGCTGTGAACCCACTTATTTCCTAAGAATGTGTCGATTAATGTAGACTGACGTTGTTCTAATTACTTCGTTTAATAATAATGTAGTGTAGCACACAGACTTTATAATCATTGTGAAATTGCTGTTTATTTTGCTTCACCGGCAGCTATAGGGTTAATGCGGGAGAGAAGAGCGAGTTAGTTAGGCTGGTGCTCCTGTGATACAGCTGTTCTGCGTTCTGATTAAAAGTTAAGACAGAGCGTCTTTTGTCTGTCGTTATTCAAACATTACAGTAGACTTTGATTTACAAACTGTATTGTTTCATCAGTTACTTTGTCACGTTAGCACTCGGGTAACGTATCCACCGTTATTGTTTTAAGTGTTCACAGTATAGCAGCTAAACTTTAGCTGTGGGCACGATTCGCTTGCATAAGTGTTTTTGTATTTTATGTCATTATTATAAGAACGGATTGGAGCACTATGTTATTGTTCTATGTAAAGGTGCTTTGTCAAATTGGTAGCGCTTGCTAACTTGCTCAAGCGCTCCTCTTTTTGCCAATCACAACAGGCTTGGCCAGCTTACCAATCAGAGCAGAGTAGGCTTATGGAAGGGGAGGTGTTTGCTCCGAACTTGCTTGGAACGAATAGTTTCTAAATCATTGGCAAATGACTCTAATATGAAATGTTTTCTGACCTTAGATGCATTTAAAACCTGTTGTAGGGGACTCCAACACAATATTAGGACACTTTAAAATACCATATGACCCCAGTGCATTTTAACTAGAGTCCGACCGATATGGGTTTTTTGGGGCCTATACCGATATTAGGGAGTAAAAAAAGTCAGATATCGACATATCGGCCGATATTCTTTTTTGTATATTATAGTACAGTACCAGTCAAGGTACTTTCCCATTCGTGTGTCCAAACATGGTACTATATATAGAATACAGTATAAACATAAACAAAATATATATACAAACATTTTTTGCAATGATCACTCAAATGTGGCGATCAAACACTTATAATGGTGACAGACATATGTAAGGGCATTTAACAATTTAACAAAAAACTTGTGATGAGTGCGATGCACAAAGTAACGGGGTGTTAGTTGTAACACAGGTACTTTGAATATTTATTTTACCATACGTAACATTTAAATTCTGCTTTTATCTCAGTTTTATATTGCATTTAAACAGAGGAAAAATGCTATTATTTAATCTTCCAATTGTTATTTATCAGTTCCAGATACATTTTTAATGCTTTGATAACGCAAGAGATTATACCAGTTTTAAATTCCAGTTGCGCAGATGGGTCACGTTGTAACACTGCGTTACAATGTGATATTCTATGACATTAGCTATGTAATTCACACTATTTACTTTAATGATAAACGACTAGAAACAGGTGAATAAAGACTGACAGGTAATGTTTAATGTTTAGAAATGATTATTTCAAGACACGTAAAGCATTTTTGCTCGTTTATGTGGGACGTCCCAAGCATGGTTGCAATGTGTTCACTGTCAAACTCCAAAATCAGATTATTTTTAATTCTTAAAAAACGCCATTATTTTATTTGAACAAAAAACAATATATTATATATATAATATAATATAAATATATAATAATATTTATAGATATGTATATATATATATATATAACAAAATATTTTAGTTTGTCTTGTATATTTTTTTCATTCGATTAGATAAGATTTTAAGCTGTCATATGGTTAAGTTACAACGTGCCCCTCAGATGTTACAATATACCCCCCCTACGGGGCATGTTGTCACATTTCACCAATTTGAGAGCGTAAATAAAGAAAAACGTATACGCTGTAATTATGAAAAAAAGTGACATATTTTACTAGACAAGTGTAAAATTACTGTGGATAAAAAAAAAATATATATTCTGAACCCCATGTGGATTTACACAAACTGAGAAAGTCAAAAAGTGTTACTTTGTGCCCCGCTCTCCCCTACCTCTGTAAATACATACAATATAAATATACAGTCTCGCGCAACTTTAATGCCCTGTGAATGTAACGTGTACGTTCCATTTGGAACTGGAATCTGGCAGAATATTCATGTGAGTTCCACTTCGCAGGCAATTACAGGCTAGAATAAGACACGCGTGAATGCTGCCTGACAAGCGTCCTTATGAGGAAAGTGGTGAGTGTGTCTTCAGCTTGAGGAGCCCTCTCGAACGCCACCCTCCGCGCGTCGGTAGCCCCCCGGGATCGCTTGATCGGTCGGCGCCGGACCGTGAATTTAACCACCCGTAACTCCTGAACCCCGGAGGCTATCCACGCGGGGGTGGTCTCATTCGAAAGAGGGCTTCGAGACGTACACTCAATTCGTATTCGAGAGGGTTCCTTGAGCTGAAGAGATCCCCCGAATTTGGTGCAGATTCGCCTCGCTGTTACGGAGATATGGCCGTTCAAAATTTCAATGGTTTTCTATTGATCTTAAGCTTTAAAGTGTTTCATCCAGGTCGCCAGTAGCAAACAATGGAGTTTGCTCTGCTGGACAAACTAAGTAATTACACCATTTCAAGCATTTTATCTGCATTATATGTTCTGTAAAAAAAAATTTCATATCAGTGGCATATTCGCCGATACCGATATATCGGCGGCAGGCTCATATCGGCCGATAATATCGGCAAAACGATATATCGGTCGGACTCTACTTTAAACTATAGTTGTGAACGATCATAAATAGTTCTAATCTAGTTCTAATAGTTGTAAATTCTAATCCAAATCAGATTTATTTGTGATTGTTCCATTGATCATTGTGGACTTTTTTATATTCAGTCTTATATTCAGACTGCTTTTGTGTTCACCCACTGTGTGTGTTCACGGTGTGTGTGTGTGTTCACTGCTGTGTGTGGGCACTTTGGATGGGATAAATGCAGAGCACTAATTCCGAGTATGGGTCACCATACTTGGCCACATGTCACGTCACTCACTTAATCTCTATCAGATTTATTTGTGATTGTTCCATTGATCATTGTGGACCTTATAAATAGGCTTAATTTTAAATTACTATATTGTCTGATACAGCTTGTGTTTTCTGATAGTTCTGAACACGTTTGGGCTGATGATATAAAGATTTTGTGCGAAACAAGACCCTTTGTATCAACAGCAGGTTTTATGTTTCATTGTAGTACTACTAAAATAGGCAGAGATTAAAAGAGCTCCATTTTTATCATGCACATTGCGTACTCGCAGAGCATGGATGGGGTCACTGAACTGACATGAATAAACCGAACCCCTCATAATGACACTGGTATTATACTAAGGGCAAAGTAGAACATTCAGTATTAACCTCTTAATAGCTGATTCTCAAACAGTGATTAAAACTCTGTGTACCTCAGAATTGCATGCTTATTAGTAATTTGGTTCAGTCATAACTATCTGATGCCAAACTCTTTTGCCCCAGAGACCAGATTAAAGATCAAACTTAAACTCCTTTACTTTCTTTCATCATATGCATGTTTTGTCCTGGCTGACCAAAAGCTTGAGGACGGCCATGTTGTTGTTTGTACTGCTTATGATAGAACAAACAGATGTAATGATCTTAGAATTAAAGGCTTGATTTGAGAGATACTTTTCAGCACATTTGAATGGGATTAGTTTTCCAGTGATGTTTGGGTTATTATTAATTATTAATAGAGGCCATCTGCAGTTTCATACACTGATTGGGATGGGATTGGGATTTCTGTGTCTGGTTATGGCCTGTGGGGAATATACAGAAGGTAATGTGCTCTGGACGTTTGTGTCACAAAACTCATTCAGATGAACAATTTATATATGTGATGATAATAATTACATTACGTACATTATTAAGGGGATTAATTAATTAAGATGGTGATCGTACCTCACACGGCTGCCCCAGTGGCCTTTCTGAGTATTCTGTGAACAATCAGACCTTTTTGTCAAATGGGATTCCAACAGTATGTAGACACCAACTGTTATTTTACTCAAATTTGACAAAAAAGTGCACAGAGCAGCACAACGAGAATTTTAGCTGTAGTTAGTTACGGTGTTCGATGAAGGTAAAAATACATGTGAAAAGCATTATAAAAACATACGTCACAATCTCAGACTCTCCTATCCAGATGAAATGAGATTTCTCAATTTTCCCCAGTAGTTAGTTAGAAAACAGTTTGTATTTAGCCCTTTAGTTTGATGTTTTCTTCATACAATGTTTGATTTGCAGTTAAAATTGCAAAGTACATTTGAGAAATATGAATTCATCAGACCTCCTCAAGGAAAAATATTAATTCTAAAAATCATATTTGACTGTCAATTAACTTACTATTGGAAACTGGTTGAAGACACCACAAGACAACGCAACCAAGTGTAAATGCATCTGATTGTTCAGGCTACATATGGAAACTTTACTCCTCCTATACCAGCAAAAAGAAATTTGGAATCACCACCATTATCGACCACAGCCCTAGCAAAATCTGCACGATGTAAGTGACTGACATTGACAGGGAAGCTTTGATGACAGACGATTGACGCCGCCACCTCATAAGGCTGAATCATGCCATTTTGGTCTGACGACGAAACCAGATCGGGAGTAGACTTATTTGGTGGGACTGAAACTTAAAAATGATGGGGTGCTATTGAGAGTCTTTCTACGTTTTTAAACCCAAGCTGCCTCTGAAGCGTTCATTTCTTACATCACATTTAGTCATTTTGCAGACACTTAGTCAAAGCACTACATTTGGGAATATATTCGGGCGGCATGATAAATCACATGCGAGATTAATGCGCATCTTGTCAGTAACAGCTCTGTGTAGTAAATGGCTCCATGTTAGGGCTAGCACGATCAGAGCATGCACTAATTTAACGCGAATATGTCAAGAGAAAAGCGGTCTGTAATCACCGGGAAAATCTCCATCACCGCGGGCTCACAAGTGAGCGCATGAACTCCCAGCGCAGTCTGTTTCACTGAGGAGCAGTTGCAGTTAAATTAATATGCTACCACGTCCAGAAATATGCAAGTGGATTGACCACTAAATAGTCAAGGAACCACCTGGAATACGTCTGGTAGTATTATTGCATGCTGCACGCTGAATAGAGCATCCGTCCCACTGTGTGATGGAGATTTAGCTGATTACAGATACAGGCTGTTAGTGATAAGTAGCGCATTGGTAAATATCGACATCGACGAGTTTTATCGTTAAAATATACCCAGAAAAGAGCCATACTTTCCAAAAAGTGTTTAGTGCGGTAAGAAAGTACTTGTCCAAGAAAAAACGACTGAGTAAGAGTAAAAAGTGGTAGCTACTTTAATGCGACTAATGATATTGAGTATTTAGTGAGTACTGAGCTGTGGATTCTATCCCACATATAAACGCTGTACACCGCAATTTATATATTTTAAAAACTTTGTACATTCTGTAATTCACATAATCTTGTTTGTCATAAAGAATGCAGAATATCTTTCATCCCGCAGTTTTCATTTTGACTGCCAACTGACTTAATTACGACAAGATACCAACTCAAACACTAGCCCGACAGAGTTAGAATAATCAAGTACTCAGTTGAGAAAGATGAAAGTTAGTTCTCCGTACTGTGTGCGTCTTGGGACCACTCAGAACACACAATCTATTTGTTAGCTAGATTTAACAGAGATACATCGTAAACACCCCAGGGACTAGACCGAACCGGTCCACCCTGAGGTTACACATCAGTAGACACTGAACACGAAGCCTAGGTATCATGTCCGATCCTCGCTGGAATTTAGTGTGAAGAAAACGCATTCCTTGACCATAGGGAACCCACAAGGGGAAGGACTTTCATTTGCTAATTAATTTAATAGAAAACCTTGTTCTTGAATGAACACACCATGGTTTCCTTCAGCGTCAGGGGTATTTCTTGTCTCGTGTATATTGTCCTTTGATGTAATTTTAGAACCATTTAGGCATGCTATTGAGGGGATACCCATCCTGTCTCCGTTCACTATCAGTATCCTCCCTTGTGTTAGTAGTCTATGACATTCGCCACGTCTTCATGACATCGAAAACAAGGCGGGGATATAGATGTTCGGAAATAGGGATCTAATTATTATATTAGGGTCCTGAAGATATCTTAGTAATTATCGAGTTCAAGATGTCCATTTATGTGAGAATTACCATGCATTAGAGACAGAAAGAGGGGGTACAACCCCTCCTAGCACAATATGCCGAACCGTCCCGGTTGGAAATTTTCCAGTTTCTTCATGGACAACCCCATCTTGAGGAGGCGTGAGGGGATCTCTAACCGACCCTTATAAAGGCCAACATGCTCCCAGGGACCCACCCAGTTCGTGTGTGTTGTGTCTTTTCGTTGGTTTTCGGATAAAAGGAGCCCAAACGTCTCCATGAAACATACCTAAGCATTGTGCCAGGCCTTTCTTCGGTCTTGTCCTTTCCATTTCAATCAAGATCCTCTGACTCAAAACTGGTTCTTTCATCAACCAACTTCAGCAGAAGCAATCAACTGGAATACTTCGATTACACATCAAACACTCTGCTTTTAGACGAGAGGTTGTAGATCATTTGTCAGTATCAAGCTAGCTTATGGAATTTATGTGGTTAGTTTCATTGCATCTTTTTTTAGCGCACTAGGAGTGTTTGAATACTACGGATCGATGTTCTATCCCTGGGCAGATTCACTGCTGATATGCCTATCGGTGTTTGCTATCACCCTTCACATTATTCTTACTTACTCTTCTCTTTCTGGTTAGGCTTTTAACCCTTTCCGATAAAAAACTGTGTAGTGTGTGTGTGTGTGGCTGTGTGTCTAAGTACTGTCGACAGTTGTGTGTTTCCTGTAGAGCGTGCGACCCGTTTAACTGTATTACTGTGTTTAGTGCGTTACCTCCCCCTTCCTTGTATTTCACGCAACTTGTAAGTTGGTTCATGTTGCTTAGAGTAAACTGGGTACTTAATCCTGCAGATTTCTGCTATGACAGCTCTTTTTGTGGAATGTCCGAAGATAAGACGCTAGTCTTTCCTTTCACCCTGGGACATTCCCTTCTTAGCATGACAGGAGCCCCTGAAGAGGCGCATAACCTCTACAGGGATCTCGAACTAATTCCTCATTAATTATAACTCGTTAACGATCTAAGTTATTAAATTTACCCCTTGAGTGATTCAGTTACCGTAGCCCTCCTCCCCATTTACCTCAAAGATTGGCACAAACTTGATTAACAAAATCGGTGTCAGGGCGCACTGAGACAGATTGCTGTTGTTGCACATATAAAATATTAGGTTTAGAACAGATGCAAAATACAAAACGCCATCTAGATACCCTCATATTGTACGAATCACACACCATGAATGCAGGTTCAAATGAGAGCCATTTTCCCTCAAAATGCGTAGCCAGTTTGCAATAAAGAGTATCAGGAGTAACTAAAATTGATTAAATTTGTGCGCCAATTTAACTCTAACATCGACCAACATTGTTATAGAAGGATGGCATCATGCCATACCTTTCACACATTTACTCGAATTGTTATGCTGATAATACAATTTGTAAAGAAAAATGCATTAAATAGCGAAGTATTTCTTGGGAAACTTTTTCATAGGAAAACACACACACGCATGTCTCTTTGCTAAGCCACGGAGGTCTCGGTGAATCAGCAGCATCCACACCTGAATGGAACAAAAAGTGTTGAACTTAAAAAAAATGTTTTGCACGAGTGCAATTGCTAAATGAGGGCAGATTGTATAAAATGGATCAAACAAAAAAAAAAGTGTTTATTAAACGAGCTGACAAGTTGTATTGCAGCTCGTGGCACAGACATCAGTTATTTTAACGCCAAGGAGTCATCAATAAAGGTGCGACTAGTCATCAATTTGTGTTTCACAACACTTTTTCACAAGCGCTCTTCACTCGCGCTATATGAAGACATCATCAAGAAGTCCAAAAACAGTTGCCAACAGAGCAATCACAACAGACTTATCCAAGTGATTACTGAACTGCAGATAAATGAAATGTCTGGAGAGAGAGACGAGGCAGTGCAGACTCGCGCCTCATAGAGTGAGTGGGAAATTTACCGAACGTGTTGGTCTTGCCTGTGAAAGCACTAACAACTTACACGTCCGTAACACAGTAAGCCGCAAACCTGTCACACAAGAATTTCGTCCGTTGTGGTGATAGGAATAAGACATAGCCTATATACATAGATCATTGTAGGAAAGCAGAATCCGAAATGACTTAAACATATTAAGTTGAGGAAGATGCGACTGATTGATGCTTGAAGAATGCGCATAAGAAGAAGTGGCCAAGTTGAAGAGTTTTCTATGCACAACGATTGATTTGCCGAAGTCAACGAGACCTATTACTATGCTGTCACTCCCATCACGTTGATGGATATATAAAATTAAACTATAAGCATTGTATGTAAACGACCCAAAGTTGGATGGAGACAAATAGCGGAGGGAAAAGTACCGTGAGATACATCACTTAAAACTGTACTCAAGTGAAGAGAAAAAAGTACACAATTTTTTTAATAACTTCAAAGTGCAGATACTGATAAAACCAAACGACTTCACACTTAATTATACCTGGTCAACGTGAAGAGACTTTAGTAATCGAACTTCACACCCGTGCAGCCCCTAGTGTATGTGTGATGTTCTTTCATCCATGCCGAGAATGTCCGCCAGGCAGCCTGAGATCCGAGCAGCTACCGTTGGATCATCTGGTTTAAATGAAAGATAGAGCTGTGTGTCATAAGCATAGCAATGGTAGGAGCGCCAGACAGTGGCTGTATGAGTTTTGGACACAGTGATGTAGGGTATAGGTCGAGAGGAGGGTGGTGTCCGAAGAATGATACCTGAGTGAATCCCACCCAGTGAACAGGTTGATGTCTTGTTGGATCACCACTCCCTCTCATGGCCAGCTGAACGACCGTACCAGTGAGATAGAGATTCAAAACCAGCGAAGTGGAGGGAATCCCTGTGATGCCCCAGTGCTAGGAGGGCCTACAGGTGATCTGATGATTGGAGCGACTGTCAAAATCAGCAGCGGATATATCTCAGCAGAATAAGAAGATAGATACAGCAGCAAAAGAACTGTATGGTATAGGAATCAGCACTTTTGCAATCCGTCCGGCATCCGGATCTGACAAGTAGTGCTAGTGTATCAGTTGAATGGGGCCAACCCTGAAACATGAACTGGGTGTAGATTAACTTTGGCTCAAAATGGACTGTGCCACACGGCTGGCCGTGTGACTGTGACAGATGTAGCAGGTCTCAGTTGTGAATGGCACACTCCTGAAACATGACTCCAGGTTGTTGCATTCTGTGAAAGAAAGCACATTAGATGAGAACTGGTTGAAAAAGATCACGCTCGTCTCACACGATGGTTTTTCGGGCTATGAATAGAAGGAGAGAAGAAGGTCTGTAGCTATCTGTAAGTGAGTCAGTTAACTGATAGTTTTGTTTGAAGCAAGTGGAGGTACCTGACGCCTGCTTGAACTATATTGGGGAAAGTTTTGGTGTCTGCCTGTATATATATCGATTCTTATATCTACGATTCTATATGATCATATAATCGTATATATATAGATATACACTATATATTCTATAACCGTGGGTATGGCAAAGTATTCAGACCCCCTTAAATTTTCACTCTAGTTATATTAGCGAAGCCATTATGCTGTTATAAAATCATTCAGTTCAAAATTTTTTTCATCGAACTGTCCACACGCACCTCCATATGTGATAGAACAAACAACAGAATTGGTTGACCAGTTTTAATGCAGATTAGTATTTAAAAGAAAGAAAAAACTGGAAATTAATCAATGGTCCCTAAGATTGGACGACCCATTTGCTGTGACACTCATATAGTTAATCCGGTGGCTAGTCAAATTTTTGATCATCCTCTGAGATGGTCTCTACAACCTCATTTGGAGTCCACAGTGTGGTTGATATAGACTGATTGCATGAACTTTGATTAGGAAAGCAACCACACATGATCTATATAAAAACTTACAGCTCACAGTGCATGTCAGAGCAAATGAGAATCATGAGCACAAAGGAACTGCCTGAAGATCTCAGAGACAGAATTATGGCAAGGCACATATCTGGCCAAGGTTAAAAAAAAATTTCTGCTGCACTTAAGTTTCCTAAGAGCACAATGGCCTCCATAATCCTTAAATGGAAGACGTTGGGGACAACCAGAACCCTTCCTCGAGCTGGCCGTCCGGCCAAACTGAGCAACCGGGGGAGAAGAGCCTTGATGAGAGAGGTAAAGAAGAACCCAAAGAATCACTTTGGCTGAGCTCCAGAGATGCAGTCGGGAGATGGGAGAAAGTTGTCAACCATCACTGCAGCCCTCCACCCGTCGGGGCTTTATGGCAGAGTGGCCCGAAGGAAGCCTTACTATCCGTGCACACAAAGACACATACGAAAGCCGCGATGATGAGTTTGTTCACTAAAAAACATCTGTTAGAACTCTAAAGATGGTGAAGAAATAAGATTATCTGGTCTAATGCGACCACGATGGAACGTTTGGCATTACTTGCAAAGCGGTATATGTGTGGAGAACCAAGGCCACGTATCACCTGTCCAAGTTTAGGTCCCAACACAGTGAAAGCGATAGGGGTGGCCAAGCATCATGCTGGGGCGGTTTTTCAGACAGCAAGGAGACAGGCGATGGTTGCAATCGATTGGGAAAACATGAAGGACAGCCACGTACTAGGCTATCCTGACGAAAAGACCTTCCAGGAGTGCTCAGGGACTCAGACTGGGCGAAGGTTTTACCTTCCACAAGACCAATGACCCTAAGCACACAGCTAAATAACGAAGGAGTGGCTTCACAACAAATCTGTGACTGTTCTTGAACGGCCCAGCCAGAGCCCTGACTTAAACACAATTGAGCATCTCTGGAGAGACCTAAAAATGGCTGTCCACCAATTTTTACCATCCAACCTGACAGAACTGGAGTGGATCTGCAAGGAGGAATGGCAGAGGCTCCCCAAATCCAGGTGTGAAAAACTTGTTGCATCTTTCCCAAAAAGACTCATGGCAAAGGGTCTGATCAAAAGGGTGATTCTAATAAAATACTGAGCAAA
Organism: Sinocyclocheilus anophthalmus; assembly: GCA_018155175.1. Classification (NCBI taxonomy): domain Eukaryota; kingdom Metazoa; phylum Chordata; class Actinopteri; order Cypriniformes; family Cyprinidae; genus Sinocyclocheilus; species Sinocyclocheilus anophthalmus. The sequence goes on along the minus strand of JADLZN010009471.1, from coordinate 194,369 downwards.
AGGGTCTGAACACTTATGACCATGTGATATTTCAGTTTTTTTTTAATAAATCTGCAAAAATGTCAAAAAATTCTGTGTTTTTCTGTCAATATAGTGTGCTGTGTGTACATTAATGAGGAAAAAAAAAAACTGAAATGATTTTAGCAAATGGCTGCAATATAACACAGAGTGAAAAATTGAAGGGGGTCTGAATACTTTCGTCACCACTGTATAGTATATTATAGATAGATATATAGATATAATATATATATATATATATATATTATCTGATATCGATCTGTGTATGATTCTCAAAATACGGACTACGAGATCTAAAAAACAAAATCATACAAGATTCCATGGCAGTGTCGTTTGCATTATACTGCGCCGACCGTAGATAGCAGTCTTCATCTTGAACTTAAAAGAGGACAGGAAATGCTGAGCATAGAGAACGCCACTACGTTAGGTAATATAGCTTCAATGCTAGTTAATGGAGGGATGAAAGAAGTTCCAAGGTACCCGTTTCGGTGATACGAAAGCTGAAATGTGGCTTTAATTTTGGGCTGTGTGTGAAACGGTCCACGCGGGACCGTGTGAGGGCACTTGCTCGGTCCCGCCGCTTGAGCGTCCCTGTGAAGACCTCGAAGAGCCGCGGCTACAGGGCGTGCTATATGGTGGGCGCGTTTGTGCAGTTGCGTAGAAATCCGCGAATCTTGGCAAATAGTCCACGGCGGAGACAAGCATAATACAGACTGAAAACCTGTGGAAATCCAAGTGGAAAAAGGTTCTGAGACTGGGTATAACCATCTTAGAGTAGTATAGTTTTAAAATTTAGTTTTCCCTTTAGAAATCCTGCATGCACATATTTTCAGTGTATTTAGCATAATCATTATTTTTTGTTAGAGTTCAAAATGGTTCTTATTTGTAAACTTAAAACAGGGAACCTTTAAGCAGGGTCTGAAAAATCTATGTGTTTTTAAAAATGCATGTACATTTAACTAAAAGGATCCTGTAGTGTGGGCGGTTTTTATTACGGTTCATACCGAAACCGGTGTTGATTTTTGTTCTGCTGTATGGTAGTTGTTACATACACACACCTCAGGTGTCTGTCAACATTAAACAACCGTCAGAACGACGAACACTGTTTGGAAAGTGGGTCCCTTGCACTGTTGCGATTGGTGGTGAGGGACAGCTGTAGTTGGAGTTTTGTTTTGTTTAACGGTAGAGCATTGAAAGTCCGAACCTGAAGCTGTAGAACATAAATAGGAACATGATCGACAACTGATATCATCAACAATGAATCACCATTGACTGCCACAAATACTTCCCAACCGCCCGCTGCATCATAGACTCCCGCGTCTCTCACACCCCGCAATAGCACTAGAATTTCGCAACGTTACAGCACATTTCGCGGTGTTTTCGCAAAAGAATATTCATACTGAGACAAACCTGCGACTTTTATTGGAAATAAACCTTAGCTCAGAGTTCAGTGTGTAATGATTTGCACCAGTTGCTAAGGTCGCCGGCGAACGTGATCGGAATCTCGTCATGTAATTAGCTGCATTGCAGGGTTATAGTAGTGCACTGGCTCAAATAAATTATCGATACGAGCGATAATGTATCGTCACAGCTGGACACTGTATCGGATACGCTGGGCACGGTCTATGTGTCGCCGTGGCACCACTGGCTTACTTTTACAATGTTATAAATTAGTTCTTACGTTTACACTTTGGTGAAGAGTAACGCGTCGCAGAGGTTTCTAAAGAAAAACGCACTATTCATGAACTAGAGTCGATCGAGTTTATAATCATGGGGACCGCGAGTAGGAACACCAAAACGGGAGCAGAATCTGTTATGAAAGATGGAACGTAATCACCCACATAACCTAGCGACTAGGACACGTGCAATACAGCCCGTACTTGCCCTAAAAGTGCCACATTATCTGCAACCCGGGCACGGCAGCCCTGTGCGTCCTGTGCGCTCTCTCTCCCACTTGAATAACAACGCACTTGACTTGCTGAAAACACCGACAGAGCTGCACGTTTAGCTATCGCCACTTGCAAGTCTCTTCTCGCAGAAGAAAAGTGTGATTAATCAACTGTTCATTTACGAACCGAGAGAGAGAGAGGGAGAGAGAGGAGGAGAGATAGAGAAGGCTGGTGTAGTATGAACTTTACCCACGTTTTGCGCATTTCGCTGTCAATAAAACAGTACAAGATATGGCTTTAATTCTTTAGAAAAGCATGAGTGCTACCTAAAGCTCCTTGTTGAGACCGATCATGACAGCTCTAGAGCGAGTAAGCCTATCGTTAGTATGCTAAAGTTGTGTGGCAACAGCGGGCTTAAATAAAGTATGTCCTCGAACTGTTGAGGTTCGGACCTGCAGCGGGATCTTGTGTGTGTGACTGAGTACTTTAAACATACCACAAACTGCTGTTTCACACACAAGCTGGTGCAACACCGAACGCGTGCATAGTCTTGCGGCTTTAGAGTCGGACTTTGAAACTCGGAGCATGGGAAGCGGAGGTCTAAGAAGTGCGAGAAAAAGTTACAAGAAAATTTGTTGTGCACAACCGCTACGCGAAACGCGCGCACGCACTCAAGCGAACTGCGACGCTACGCGATAAATCAGCCATAATACAGCCTTGAGCGGTTGTGTGCGTTAGATACAGTTGAAGACGGAGCGTAGTTTTTAAAATCTTCTAATTTTTTTTTATTGTCGAGAGTGTTAATTTGTGGCAGACAATGATAACCTACCAGCAATGTATATATGATTTTTTTTATATATTAGAATGAATACATTGCTATATAAATGTATTAGAACGAGTACTTTATTGTTTATGGGCTTAAAAACAAGATGCAAAAATCAGGATATTGTACCTGGTGGGGAGTGCACAATTTAAACATGAAACATATGCCATTACCTGTAGGCTATTGTACTGTGGTACAGTTATGGAGGCCCATCATAATGCAGAGGTCAACTGCCTGCACTGCCAATAGTTAGAAATGGCACTATAGGTAAGACCGTTTTTCTAAATTTCTGCTGAGGTGAAATTCAAGGCAGTATGTATAGTATCGTCGGGACGATCCTGTATTCGTGAATACGTATCGTATCGGAGACTTGCTGGTATAACACAGCCATAGTATCAGTAGTAAATCTTAAGCACGGCTGCAGATGGAGCGGCATTTGTATCACAGAGCCAAGTAGAGCCCTGACATAAGCTACACAGTAATCGCAGTTCAAAAATCGCAGTTGGCTGTGGTTCAGGTGCTGATTTTGAAACGCAGATTTTGTGCTCAGCTGGGTCCGTGACAGTATGGCTCTGTGTAGTAAATAAACTGGTTATTAGAAAATTACCATTAAGTGCAATCAAAAATACAAACTACAATGAAAATGCAAAGTAGAAATAGGTAGACAACGAAATATTCTTTCCTAGCAGCAAGTAGGGCTGGGCAATATGGGCAAAAATTCATATCTCTGTATTTTTGTCCGATTTGCAATATACGGTATATATCTCAGGAGTTTGAGTATTTGTTTGTTGTATGTAATGAGAAAATCTATATTTTATGAATATATATATATTTTTTTCTAATAGATATACTAATATATATATATATATATATAAATTACTATATTAAATATATATATATAGTATTATATGATGGTATCTAATACTTAATCTATGATAGTTATATAGTATTGAAATATATTAAGCTGTTACTACCAATGTGTCCAAGACAACAATACAATTCAAGGCTATCTAAAAACAAATAATAGGGAACGTGGACCATATAAGCCTTTATAATTATGTGCACAAATAAGGTAGTTATAAATGAAAAGTTCATTCTTGTAGCATTAGTAAGCATTGCACCAATCTAACAAAGAAAGAGGCTTTATACGCGGAGTTAAATTTCACTCAACTAAAAATGAACAATACTGTGACGAACAAAAAGACAGTATGTAGAGGTATTTATTGATTACCCCTTACAGGTGCACTTTACACAGTCAGTGCGATCATATACACTAGAAACGCACAGTGTGTAGGCAGGGCGTTTCTAGGCAGAGGTGAGCTAGGCGGTTGTGGCCTAGGGATACCAACAGCTATGAAGAGGGTGCAATAAAGAGGCATGTACTGGCACTTTTAGACAGGGTTGTGAAAGAGCGTGGGGCCTATGGTACCCTGAGAATATGAGCAAATTTGCCCAACATTATTCGGGCTACGAGTCACTGTCAAATTGTAACCTATGCTCTAAATCAGAAGTGCCAGATCAATTGCTGCCTGATTAGATGCATGCAAGTTGTTTGGCCGGTGCTCAACCAGCGCCATTTTCGATCCGTGAGGCTCGTACAGGCTTGTGTGGCAAGGTAACTCTTTTTTTTGCCATGCAATAAAGCTACTAGCTAAGTTCAAAGGCCAATTTAAAATTTTGGTACAGTAAATAAAGTGCACAAAATTTGTATTTTGTTTAGACAGTATTTGTGGCACGTTTGTGGCAGATTTGTCCAAAAGGTGAGCGTTTTAAAGCATTGTTAAAGGGTCAACGTGTCTTGTAATATTCCCATATAAACATTAACATCCAATTAAAAAATATTTGTATAGTAAAATACGCTAATTCACGAGATCAATACATCCTTTAATAGACCGCTTTGTTGTGAGATGAGTGACATCCTTACGGATAAAATATGTTCGTGGTCGTGTCGTAATGCTGAATCAATTCATTCACTTCCAGCAGCGCTTAATGGTAGCAGCGTCATAGAGGGCAGAGCGTCAAGTTATTTAAAGGGGGTACAAAGAATTAAGGTGTTAAGTGTAGCACATCTCCAAATATGAGAAGTAGCTGCATTGGTTACTTTTATGCCACTGATAAAGTTTTTATATGTAGTTTGGTGTAACGGGTTTTTCTTCAGTCACACAGTGAATTGCGCCAGATATAATTAGAGAAGTCGAATTACCTATCATACGACCTAAGGTTCACGAAAACGGTCATCCATAAACGCATGCTGTTATGTTGTAAGTAATCTTGAAAAGATTCCTAAATGCTCCTACTTTCGGCAGGCGAAATAAAGTGCTTTTTGCTTTCACTAGAAAGAAACACAGCGTATCCCTTGACAATGCTGCGTCAACACTAATTCGTTAGCGGTACTGAGAACACGCCGCCTTCTTTGCGTGGCACCTGTTGGGGCCTGGCATTATGCAATATTCCACACCGGAGGGTAGATATATCCGGGGGCGTGTTAGAACGAAAAGCACGGTTGAAGCTGGGAGAGTGCAGAGTCTGAACTTTGATACAACAGGTATCTCTTTGTTTGAGAGCATTTAGTCTTTGCAACTTCAGGGATCTATCTATGCACAATCAGCTTGTAACACTCATGAACAGCGAAAGGAAAACTTGATCATCAGCGCACATTTCACTATGGCCCCTTAAAGTCAATTGTCACAAACATATGCCTTCAGATTTGTAGAACTCAATGCAAACTGAATCTCCACACATTAGTGGGTTACCTATGAAGGACGACAATTTGAAAATGTGACAAGCACTGGTGAGTCGATAAAGAATTGTGTTATTATATATTATTATATATATATATTGGGGGGGGTCCAAATAGGATTTCGCCTATGACAGTCAAATGGCTAGAAAACGGCGCACCCGGCTTGGTAGGTTTAAAAATTCTACACATTGTCACATTGATGGTCCAACTACAAATATTAGCGAGAGTATAATTTTCGTCAGGACTGTTGTTGCTCAAATTGATTTGAGAATCTGTCTGGTTGGCATGCATGCGCGTAGAGCGTGGTCGCTCGTTCCTGCAGTCTCGCAGTTTGCTGAGAATCTCTGCACTTCTGACCAGGGTAAAATGAACAACCAGCAACTCAAGATCACACTCAAGGAATCTCTAACATTACAGAGGCGAACATATACCTGGAAATGTAAGTTGCGGAATTCCGGGAAAGGACAGCACCTGCCACCACAATGACCCAACAGCGCGAGTAGCCTATAGTGTCTCTGTCAGCGGCACATGCTCTGTCAGAGCATATGACGGGCCGAGACACTTAAACTAATATGCGAAACTAAACTAGTATAAACTATGTCTTACCAGTTTTTAAAAAGGCCATAATATGAAGCTTGTCACATGTTTAGAACAAAATTGGATCATGCAGTCTTAATCTGGACAGGCAGCCTCACACTCGAGTCTTCTCCTCCGCTAATTTATCAGATGCGCTCGTAGAAAACTACTGTAATATATCGATATAAATGGTACTTGCTCTGGTGTCAAATCGCTTTAAATCGGCATACTAATTTTAATGTTATTTCAAATAATAGCTACGTTAAGAGCGTAGACGACGTAATCCGGGTCATGTGAGGCGCTTGAACGGACAGGACGCTACAGCGAGTTGACATGGACACATATGAAAGATGCATCAAAACCAGTATTTATTGTTGAATTCTTAAAAAATGAACAATGTAAGATAAGACTTTTTTGTTTCAAGAGGTATTTGGTTCTAAAACCTGACTCTGTCTTGTCGTCAGCTCAGCCAATATATTTTTCATTTGTGAGAACATGATGTGTGGTGTGTTAGGGCGACATGACGTGCTGGACATAGGGCCTTTAGCACCGTTTTAGTTCCAGAACTAAATGTACAGTACTAAAGTATTGAGATGATTTTGCTATTTCCCAGTACCATTTAAAGGGTTGCATTCGCACCGACAGTGTGTACTAAGAAGTGACGTAAGCCGGTCGACAGCGACATAATTTGTGTGCGGCGTTCAACAACAGAAACAAAAAAGAACATTGTTAACAACAGGAGGATGGAGGACGCTGTAATCGAAGCTGTGTTTTTGTTGTGTCTAGCGGGTTTCACAATAATGGACATGGAATGTCGACGTATTCGTAAAGCGATTGAAAGAACGGAGAGGAGGACTAAGAATCTCCAACGACACCTGGCAGTGCTACATTTGCTACAAGTTGCCTGCCATTCGCGTCGTCCATCTATGCTGTTGCCATACTGGAAATAAGTGACAATGTTTAGGTATGTTACACAGCGTTTAAAATCATGGCGGGCGACGAGGGTGTTTCATACGCAGACAGCAGGACCCATCAAATTCTCTACTGCCGTCACGATTAAAAGGATATTTAAAAACGGTAAACATGTAGTGTTGGTCTGAAATTGGAAGTTTACCAATCAAGTACGCAGTTTGTGCGGGTTAGACCCTGTCCAGGTAGGAAGCTAATTTGGAGTCTCGAAACGGCGTCGGTGGTATACGGTACTAAAATACACCAAAAAAACGCCAACACAGTGGGATAGTATTCCATCTAATTATTAAGTTACTATGAAAAAGGTTCCGTGAGTGGAGAGAAGGGCCCTTAGTCCAGTCGAATACAGCACAGTAAGGAAGGGGCTTGGGCTGGGGTGGGGGTGTATGTAGGGGGTGACGTAAGAACTAGCTAAGTAAGTAAGAAGTGTCGATTGCCACATGAGGCGTTGAGAGAGTTGTTGGCCGGCATTAATATCGTTATGGAAAATAATTCTGATCATAATTCTATAGCGCAGGAGCAGTAGGTCAGACTTATGTCCATTTGCAGAGACTGGATTATGTGGCCAAGTGTAAATGTAATGAGTGTGTACCAAGTTTAAATACCCCACGAGTGGTTGTTAACAAACATACAAAATGTGTCAGTTATACTTGTTCAGCATAACTGTACATAAATGATTTGTTTGCAAATGAGGGTCTTTCACCGTCTGCTTCCTGATGTGCTTCAATGAAATTTACAAATGAAGTTATGAAATGTTTTGCTCAAATAATGCAGCTGACTCGGCTAGAGTGCTGTATAAACGCACACTCTTATATAATGCATTTTAAATGTGTTTGATGAATGATGATTCAGCAATTGAAAAATCTAAATGCTGTCATTAGAACCTTTGATTTATTTGTCCCAGATTGTTTTCAATAAGATAGCTTCGTTTTCTCATTTTCCCCCTACTTTTGGACAGGTTTTTTCAAGCTGCTCTTGACATCTTGTGTTCTACCATTCTTTTTTTTTTTCTAACACTTTAAAGAGTTGTCACATAACCAGTAGTTACCTGCTGTCAGATGCCACTGCATGTTATAAACAAGACATGCTTTGGAATAATGTCAGTCATTGGCACACAAATAAAAATGTCAGTTTCTTAATGTTAAGAAATGTCAATTTCCAGGTAGTCAGAGTCAGAAAAAACTGTGATCAGTGATCACTTGTATGGTTTTTCAAAAACCAAACAAACAATCAAACAAATTAAAACAATATTTTCAATAAGGTGAAGTAAAGGTCCTTGTATTTCACCTGAATAACTCCGGTCTTTAGTTTTCAGTAAACCGACTCAGTATTTGTTTTCCTTTTGTTGTGGTTTTATTTTGGGAGTAGTTGCATGACTGAGAGGTCAGTCAGATGTTAAATGGTTGGATTCTGTGACAACCTCTAGCTTCTCTAAGGCTCACAGGGGAACTGGCAAGTGAAAGAACAGTGATTAATCTCAAGAAATAAATCCTGGATTCGTTTAGCCAACCAGAACTTTCGTGTCTGTGGGACAAATGTATTGTTTTATTTCTGGCCAACCTTAAAGGTGAAGAATGCAGTTTCTGCGTTACTAACACTTTCAAACACTCTTTACAAATGCCCCTTTTGTGCTTCATGGGTCTATAAAAAGTAAAGACATATCTTGACAGGTAAAAGTAGGCTACTTTCAATAAAAAGGTCCAACATATTAGAAAATGATTTAACTTGAAGTTGAGCTTGCCTGTCGAGAAGAAATGCTGCAAGTTTGTCGTATCAATTGAAACCCAAACATTCCATCAAATTCCTCAATCTTGTAAAAACACTGCCAGTGTTTACCCTTGCTTCACCCCATTATCCATCTCTGTGTATTTTGGCAAGTCTTCGAATTTTGGCTTGCACTTCTGTAATGGTATTTGAATTTCTTTCTCCACACTGGCTAAACACCCTCTGGCTTAGCCTGGACAGTAGCCATGCACCAAACTCTCCCTATTGGGTGCGTGGAGGTATGCAGATACATATGATGACAGGCGGTTAAAGGACATTCTATCATTCGGACCGAACATTGGATGAAGATTTTAATGTCCTGAGGCTTGCACAGAAGCTATTGCTATCCAGACTTTGAACCAGTATAACAAAAAATGTTTATGAAAAGCATTACGTACCCTAACATTACATAAAATAATCTAGATTAAAATGATTAATGGTCATAGGACAAATGCTCACTAGTGGGAGCCCAGTTACAAGCCTGCAGTGGTTTTTCAGAGGGGCTGTGAAGTCACTGGACTCAGTATTTCAAAGGGAAACCAGAGATGAGGGAATCACCCCCACCAGTGTGCATTATAAAAATATTTATTCTCATTGCTGTGTAGCTCCATGTGATCCCACATGTATTTTCAGACCTGTTACCCAATCTCTGACATGCATAGAAGAGCTATATCCCTCTGCTATTTTCTCTCTCGGCCGAGTGTCGAAACAGCATAGCCAACCACAGCACGCCATTCTCTCAAACAGTCATTTCCCCTCTACTTATGAAAGAGACTAGTTCCCTAATTTATTTGAAACCGCACATATGCCTTTTGTGTGGATTGCTACTGTTTGTTTGATTTTTAAAGTGGTCTTTAAAGTCTTATCTGCCATGTACATACATAAATATGCACTGTGTTTACTCATGACTGGGTGGTGGCTTTCAAATAAGTGCTATACATGTTCATAATAAAAAGTTCCTGTGGGGTCCATCTGTTGTTTTTGTTGAAAGCATGCTTGCTGACCCTTGTATAATTACGATTATAACCTGATGAATGTTGTAACAGCTGTGAACGACCTTTAAATCTCCCATGACCTCTAGCTTCAGTCCACACCCTTGTTTGTAATCTTTAAACTGATGTTCACTCTAAGATGTGTATTTATAGATGTCATTGGCTACTAAATCACATCAGTAAAGAGACCCTGATCATTAATGAACAAGCATTCACAAGATTTTAATCTGCACAAATACTGTGCCCTTGAATGACCTTCAAAACACTTCTATCTATATATCTTGCAAATACAGTGCCCCACTAAAAGACGTTGGACACTTAAGACAATTAAAAATGTAAGAGTTTTGGTCAATTTCCGGTTGTCAAATGTTAGTGAAACATTTATAGTTAACGTAATGAACTACACCTGTGGCTGCTACGCCCTGTGTGAACTTGAACGGAAATGACTCCATGGATCCACTAAAAAAAATCACAGTGGTGCTGGTTGTTTAGAATTAATAGCAAAAAGTACTTTTTTAAATGAAATTGTGTATGCAGTACAATTCATACATTTCACATGTGTCCTAAGTGTCCACATATTTTGTGGGGCCACTGTATCTTTCTTATCCTTTTCTTTTTAGTAAGCTCACTCAGATATGGGTATTACAGAAAAACTGAAATAAATATTTTCTTTTAACAGATATCCAGGAATTTTATGAAGTGACCTTATTGGAAAATCAGAGTGGGGAATCGGTGAAAGTGCCCGATGCAATACACCCAGTGAACCTGTGGGATTTCTCCAGCTTTCAAAGCACAACGGTGACTTCAGGCACCCTGCCCAGCCTTAGCACCAGCATAGAGGTAAGTGTGCTTTAATTTCTAATCATCTGAATAGGATTAGATAGAGTGAATTTTTTTTTTTAGGTCAGATTGATGCTGTGTTTAAAACTTTGTATGTCATTCAAAGTCTGCAAACACATTTCTAGCATCTCACAAACATCTCAGTGTAAAATCATTTGAATGTTTTGTAAGAAATTCAGAAAAGGGCATGCTGCTTGTTTTTCACAAGTCATGAAACAAGTCATGCCACAACATGGTCATTTAATTATATAGGCTAGTATTCAGATTACAAAGCAACAACCAAACATGGCTTACTGTTGATTGACATGTTTATTGGGGATTAATGGCAGTCTTAATCTTCATTTGTAACTGTTCTGAATGGGGAATGGGCACATGCTTTTACAGTCACACCCTCTATGTAATCATCAGTCAGGCTTTCTGAGAATTTGACATCCTGCTTTGCATGCACAGTCAATCACAATTATCATTGATCCTAAAATTTACTGTAATCCATCTTAAAAGGGTCTGCTGGAGATCGTGTACAGAATGACACTTTCACAGAAACTGTCAGAAAAGACACTCTGTCTTCCTGGATTCAGGGAGAGCAAATTGGTCTCAGTAGCTGTGCGTGACGTGGTTGAAAACAAATACGACGAATGAGTCTTTACGCTCCGTGACTCTAACTGCAGTCTCTGTGCATGCTGTTTGTGCACTTGAATACTTTAGTAGCAGATGTTCTCTTTCCCTGATGCAGAGGAACAGAATACTGTACTTATGCAGAATATCCTGAAAGGAAGCAATTTTCAGTCATTAAATGACCTCTTAAAAGCATAACAAGATAGATAAGTTGGTACAGAATTGTGACTAAAGTGAACAAGCAGTAAAAATCAATTTTTTAAATGTAGGAGTGGATGTATGGAGACCTTCAGACTTTTGCTGCTTGATGTTTGTTTAAAGAGTCATGAAAACTATTTAAGCACTGGTCATTTCTCACCACAGTTATGAAAAATGTGGAAAACAGTGGACTTGGTAAGCTGCGAATGGGAGAGGAGAAGACAACACAACAGTTGTCTCTACCAGTCAGCTTTGAGTTAAAAGTGTAAAAGGTTCTCACAAATGTGTAATGCACACAACAAAATGAAACAAACTTTTTATGCGTAGTTTTGTAAGCTCACAATTCATTACGCTCCAATCATTTTATGTCTGTAAATTAATGGTAAATGGCAAATATCACTAGTAAACAAACAGTTTTTTTTTTATTGTGCATTTCTAATCAAACTGCAATTTTGTGCAATTATGCACAAAGTGTGAAAATATAAAGTGTATAAAATAATTTTTTATTAAATAATTTAAATAATTAGGGCTGGGTAAAAATATTGATTTCTTGATTTTAATCGATTCTCATTTTTACGAAACAATATCTATTCTTCAATCCCAAGAATCTATTAGTGTAGCCTGTCTTCAGTTAATAAACAGAACATTATAACGCACATCCCATCCAATAAATCACAATAAGCTTTGTGCTTTGCCACTTTTGATATGAAAAAAAGTCTCAGATTTCAAATTCTGTCCATTTTGTTACAATATTCATTCAAACATTAAATGCTGTTTGGGAGCTGTTTACTGTGGAGTGATGGATCACTGTAGCACCTCAGTTCAAGAGAAGCAGCAGCGAAATCCTTATCCTCTCATGTAATCGCTCAGTCAGTGTTTCAACCGCGCAAAGACATCAATATAACGGCTTGCAAACAATATCTACAGAAAACCCAGCCTTAATTTTTCTACAATGTAATTGCGTTTTTAGGAAACTTTCTAGCCATAAATTTATATAAAAAAAATGTTTCAAGTTTCATCCCACCACAAAATGCTTTGAAACACTGTAATGACAAAATTCTCTTGTGATGTATGTCTGTAGTTTTACATTGCTAGTAGACAAAATACTGACAGCGAGAAATACACAGGACCAAAAGTGCCCATAGTTGAAGAAACACTCCTTTATGACTGAATGTTTGTTATGGAATTTTAGTGTACTTGCTGGACAGATAAGCTGTGGAATTCTAAGGTAACTCCAGACATTTTGCAGATTAAATTCTTAAAGTTTTACTAAAGTTTACTAAACGTTTTGCCATACTATAATGTCTAACACAGTGTTTCCCAACCTTTTTTTAGTTGCGGCACCCTTTGGAAATTTTTACAAATTTGTGGCACCCTACAAAATTTATTTGGTCACAATATTCTTATTTCTAACTTCGATGTGATCATTTGAAAAAGTATAGATATTCGGTACAACAGAAAAGAACTGCAGAATATAATGTCATACAAATATTTTTAATATTAAAAAATTTTGTCCGTCAATGGTGGCAATCAGTAGGCTAATTTCTAATGAAGAGACCAATTTATATGACAGATTTTGATGTAGGCTTTTATTCATATGTAAACTTTGTTTAATTACCATTATAACTAGCGATCTCACAAATTTTTGCTCACTCAGTGTTTTGTTAATTTTACAGTGGGGTAATATTGGTGCAATAGCACGAGATAGCTTGATTTAAAACTTTGAATTGAATAAAAAAATGACAATGTAAATGTCAGTAATAAAATAAGAACAAATAAATAAATTAATAATGATAGCACAAATTAAAAAATAATGACAGGCCTTCGAATAAATAAATTGCTTTTTAGTTTTTCAGGTAGGTTTAAAAGTAGGGTTAAAATATTTAACTTTTTACTTAATTTTTTTTTACCAATTATCCAAATAAAGTTTAATCCTAGAAAGCTATTATTATAAGAACACGTGAGCATAAAATAGCGGTTAGCAGATCAATGAATGAGAGGGCACCGTTACCAGAGTTGCCCATATACCACACCCTGTTACAACACAGTAGGGCTATTGCAAAAAGAAACAATACTGTACTACATAGATGCTTCCTGTCAGCTCGATTTTTGAGTGGACTTCGCTGTTCCGATTCGCATGAACGGTATATGAGTGGAGCGACTGAGCGGAGCGCACATGCATAGAGCGGGATAATAATAGAGCGTCACACCACGTGAAAGTGAAACCTAAGTGGTTAACTAATTTTCGGCAGCCGGAATTTCGTTGCATCTCTAATTATTGGCGACATCAAAAATGGGCATTATATAATAGATGCTTTTTTGACCATTTTAGCAATTAAAAAATATTAAAAAAAGGATTTTTTTACACGGCACCCCTGCTCTCGACAGACGGCACCCGGTTGGGAAATACTGTTCTAAATAATTGTGAACAAATAAATAGATAACATAACACAAACATGCTGTTGTACCCACTTGAAAATTCATGAATTAACTCACTGGAATAATGAAATTGAGGTTGGATAGGTGACTTAGGACAGACCACTATATTAGTAAGAATCTTGCAACTGATATAAAAAAAAAAAAAACAAATCCTGTTAAGTTTTCAGACACGGAAAATAAATTCCCGGCAGCTGTTATTGTCAGATACTTATGTAAAAAAAATATAAGTAAAAATGGTAAGCACAGGCTTTCCGAACAAACTGGAAATATTTTTCCAGCTTAAAGGGGTCATATGATGCTTCTAAAAAGACATTATTTTGTGTATTTGGTGTAATGCAAGGTGTTTATGTGGTTTAAGGTGCAAAAAAAAAAAAAACATTTATTTTCACATACCTGTAAATTATTGTTGCTTTCTCTATTCCCCGCCTTTTTGAAATGCGTCGATCTTTACAAAGCTCATCGTTCTGAAAAGCGTTGTGTGCTCTGATTGGCCAGCTATCTATTGTGCGTTGTGATTGGCCGAATGCCTCAAGCGGGTGACGGAAATGTTACACCCCTAAATACTGTGATGCCGTCTCCCAGCAGGATGACACAAAACCAATAAAACCCATTATAAAATAGGCATTTATTGCATCCAGTGGGGACATAATCACTGATTATAATGACTTGTACTGTCTTTTTACGCGTTGCGTAGCATCGGGCCACGTAAACGTAAAACCATGTCTGCATTTGTAATCAGAAAAATGACAAACAACAAGCGCTACTCTACAATGCTCAAAACTCGCGTTCGAATCATCAGTGGCAAATTCTTTAAATATGAAAAACATACTTACAGTCAGTGAGTCAGAAGTGTCCAAACTGTACTTGACCCACAGTTGGAATTGCCCCACTTTATAGAAATAGCCTTTGTGCACAGCCGCATTGTAGGCTACTCTCCAAGGAAACAGTCCTCGTCCCCCATAAAATGCGCTGCACACATCTGAAAATTTGAGTTGAAGTGTTCTGGAACAGAGTTGTAAAAACAACTTAACCACTGATTTCCAGTCGTGTACTCTTTTGGAAGACCAAACAAAGTAGTTTCGCTTCATAACGGCAACAACACCAGCGTTCTACACGACCTTGGTGGAGGCATCGGGCAACAATACTACAGCGTGAATAAAAGTTACACTTCTTTCTTTGCGTGAACATTTGGGAGGTGTTATCTTCCCACACAGTGACGTAGACGTGGGGGCGTTGTGTTTAGTTTAAATGAGGATTTTAGGGAGGGTGGGAGGACTTTTAACTTTTTTATTAAAGAATAATCCTTTGGGTTGGCGACTTGTCTTTGAACTTTAGGGATCTTACAGGCAACGAACAGTTTGTAAACACTCCAAAGCGCCGGAAAAACGTGAAATCGCATCTAGGACCCCTTTTAAAAAAAGAACAAGAAATAATGTTATAACCACCTGCTGACTCTAACTGTCTTTGACTTTTAAACATATACTGCCAACACCATAGTAACACGGTGGAAATGGAAAGCCATGTGAAGAATCAGGAGTTCATCCACCAATTAAGCTTTCCACAAGCTGAACGTAACTAATCATAGAAGGTGTCACATGTGTCATACACACAGTCAGAAACAAAATCATAGTAAAAAGCCACAGGTTCAATGCTAGACTTTGAGCACACAAAATGTCTACTGACACCACCACAGTCTTAATATGAAAGTGGACTCTTCTTGTGTCCTTTAAAAATCATAATTCACATAATTTATAATGTGGATAACATAATGCGTTAAAAATGTAAAAATATGCAATCTCTAATCAATCATCTAACGTCACTTTTGAATTATACTTCTCCAGTTCTGCCAGGTTTACAAGTTAGCATTGTTATAGTAATCACACCGTTTTACACCAATCTTATATCTAGGGTCAACATCTTCGGTGATTAGAATGCGCAGGTCACCCAAAGAGTTCACCAAAACTTGAACGCTGGACCACACAAATTCGTGTGAGCTTTTGCGTTCCTGTCACCTGGTTTGCATGAATAAGACTAGAAGTCGTGGAATGAAAAGTGTATGTGGGACGACCCTTAAAAGTTAAGTTCACCCAAATATAAATTTGCTGGTAATTTACTCAGTAATAAGTTTTTAGCTGAAACTGGTCCTTGGGATTATAAAATGCACGCAATTATTTGCCTGAGCTAGAAATTACAGGAATATGTTGGATTATGTTCAATTCTTGGATAGACCAATACTTCATTAAGACCCTTAATATATTATCATGAGCCCGGGTGTTAATGTTGTTTCCTTAATGGGCTTTTTTTATTCTCAATTGGGCAGCGTGACTTTGCATGGTAGAATCACCAAGGAAATGGTTCAGCTAAAACAGTTTACTGTTATACTGAAGAAAAAAGTCACCTACATTTTGGATGGCCTGCCGGTTAGTAAATTAACAACTCATTTTAATTTATCGGTCAACTATCACTTTAACACACAACATTAAATAATGCAATAAACATGGATTTTACAACATAAGATGAAACATGGAACCCTAATGTACATAACTGATAAGAAGAAGCTAAGCTAATAAGAAATATTTATTTCTTTAAAAAAATATAAAATATGAAGTGTGTCACAGGGAATTCTGTAAGTGTTAAAAATTTTTTTCATTGTAAATTGTAGGATGCACTGCTATTTTTACTTCCAAAAACTGTACATACAACAGTATTTTACTTTAAAATCTCATTACATTTCCTTTTAGATCTATTAAAGTTTTTCACCGTATATGAAAACATTCAAACAGCAGTTACACTTACATGTGTGAACCATGTTGATGTAATATGCATGCTTGTAGCTGGACCAGTCTGTTTTTTTTTTTAAGGCAGTTGTCACAATACCACCACCTGCCTGCAGTGTGTAGACATGTACAACATGAACAGCCACTTTTGAATATATTTATAAAAGAACATAATATTCTTTTTTAGCAGAGCATCATTGGCTCCACACATTAGCTTAGTCTGAAAAAGGACCTTTACTGATTGACTAATATTCCACTAACGACAATATAACATTTTCAGAATGACCCGTGTCACAAGGCAAAATGTTGCATATTTTCTTTGGGTGAGTTAGTCACTAAACTGGTCTGATTCTATAAACTGGTACACCTTTATATCACTACAACTTGAAAATCTGAGCCCGAAAGAGGTGACTTGGAATGATCTATCATACCATTAATGCAATAATCACTTATTCAGGTTTATTCTCATTTGTCTTCCACTGTAATTTACAGTACTCTCTAATATTTTGTTTTATATAAACAAAATATTAGTTGCTGTTTTTTTCAGGCTTTTGAACTTCATACTAGTGGAATATAGGTCATTTTAAATAAACTTGCCTAACTTGCCCCTCTGCTGTGTATTTCAATGTATTTTTCTTTTCCCTCTTGTTTCTTTCTGTGTTAATAAAATGGCCACTCTCAGGACTCTCCCCTCCTAAATGAAATCCTTCATGTGCTCGCTAAAGCGAAATCCTCCCCCAGTGAGCTGGACCAAGTAAGTATCATACCGACACGGGTCTGGTGGGTTGGGCATCCCCCATGGCCGCATGTCTGGGCCGCTCATTTCCTCCTACCCCGTTCCCCAAGCCTCGTCGATGGGGTTTACTCCAAGAATAGAGAGACTCATGTTTCATTGCGCTTCATTCATTTAGGCTCGCCTTATGGGTCTGCCGTGGACAAATGTCACAGCATTATCGATGGGAAAAGTTTTGGTGGCCAAAAGCTGTGGGTGGCATTTTCACAATTTTGAAATGGAAAATGTGATTCAAAATGTGTTAGCCGCATTAAATTCTCAATCTCTGAAATGTGACATTTGTTTCTGAATGTAATCAGCCTGATACAGCTGATAACTTTTTATAATTTGTGGTATTGGACTTAAAAATATTTTTTATATAATTGTGAAAATGTCAGTTTGGTGTGTTGGTTTCAAAATCTCCTGTTACCAATGTGTATTTAAATCTCTTATCCAAGGGCTGTGTTTTTTTTTATACCAAAGTCTGTGTATTTTGCATTGTTGACCTTTTGCCTTTTGTGTAGAATGATTATACCTTGATGTCCTTGTCAAACAAAATTTCACTATTGAGCTATTTCACACTATTTCACTATCAACTGTGATGACACATTTCAATTGCAATAATTAACACGACAAAGTTTTTAATATTTAATTTTTTTAACTGTATTTTGTCTTATATTCAACAGCATAAAGTTACTGCTAAAAAAGTAGTAAAAGCTAATATAGCTGAGCTTGTGACTGACGTATCAGAAATGGAAAGAACTTTTTCCAAGTAGGTTTACACACACAAGGAATTTTGTCTTTGGTGATAGGAGCTTGTTATTGGAATTTAAGCGATTATATGAAATAAAATCTATAACACTAATAAATAAAATATAAAAAAGACAATAAAAAGTAATGGAATGGAAATTTCAAATGAAAATGGAAATACAATAGTATTTTTTTTTATGGTCTCACATGTACCACATATATCCCATTAAATGTTATTATGCAGAAGTTCACTTTCATGTTCCAAATTTGAAATTGTGAAAAGGGTTCATTATGGAAAAAATCCAGGTCACAGGAGATTGTGGGGACTGTGGAAGATAGGGGGATGTCAGTTTAAGGTTATTAAAAACATAGCTAATTCTTGTAAAAATAAGATAAAACTTAAAAGTACTATGCAGAATTTTCAGAAAAATAATAATAGTAGACCTACAAAAATAATCCCTCTCAATCATTACTTGTGATTGGTAGTTTTTGTGTCTGCAGAGACACTGTCCTGTGCCTGTGTAGCCACCAGCCAGTAACGATGCACAGCACGGGTGAGTGCCGGACTTTATCGTGAATTTATCAATTATTTGAACTCCTGAAGCTCTGCTAATTTCTCCGGTCTCAACACAAAAACAATTAGCTTGTGTTGCTATTGCTTTATTGACTGCTGTATCACGACTGATTACTAGGCATTGTAATTACGTTTTAATGATGATATGTAATTGTTTATTACTGAGCTAGACAACTGATCTTTTATAATAGATCAGTGAGCTAGACTAAAGATGGCTAAACTGCTTGCAAATTACAGCCAGTCATCTAAGTATTAGGGTAAATGTTCAATGCTATTTATGCATGATAAACATGATATTTTCGAAATGCATTATCACTCATCTTCCCACAGTTTTGTGAGTCGGTTGGGCCATGTGTTCTAGTAACTATCACGTCAGGGGCTGGGTGTGTGGCTTCTGACAGTCAGTACGTTTACATGGACAGCAATACTCGGATTTTAATACGATTAAGACAATACTCTGATTAAGAATCTACCATGTAAACAGAGATTTTTGATTACCTTAATCCGGCTAAAGTCATAATCGAAGTAAACACTAATTGAATTAAGACCTAGGAATTGTATTCCTATTTTAGTTGCATTATTGAAGTGCAGTAAAGACATGTAAACACCTTAATCACATTATTACCGTTGTGTAGGACTTTTCGGCGCATTTTTCGACAGGATACACACACGGCAGTGGTCAACCGTTTGACGGCAAACAAAAGAATGGCTTCAACAATGCCATTGTCTGTTTGCATGTATAGCATGACAAAATAACTGCACTGGAAGCTTTCATAAAATTAAAAATGAAACAACCAAAACTGTACATGGCATCCTCACGAAGAAGAAGTTTATACGTGAAATTCCGGAGGGGAAGAGGGTGATGTCAGCGTGGGACGTTAATGCGTGGGCCATTAAGCGATTTATGTACATCAACAATGTAAAAAAAAAAAATCGGAAATAAAAGGAATATTCTAAAAGAAACTCCTGTTCGGTTAATATTATGTATTTTGTACTATTGATTATCCGAATAGGTAAATAATTTGATTTTACTGATGTCCAGTAAATGTAGTCAGTGTTCTACCCGGGAAGGAGTATAAGGTCTCTGCGAACAAAAAGGCATTTCCATTTAAGTGATTTCAAACGGCATAGGCGTTTTCAACCTGTGACCTGATTTGCTGAAATTGACCCTTCCTCCCACAAAAACCCACCCGCTTAGTACTGGCTATTGTCGTGACAAGCATGCTGCGCTTACACTACCTCTGGTTCCGCAAGTAAAAAATATCGCGGAGCAAGTAGGGAAACTGACAACAACGTCAAAGACAAGACAAAGAAGGGTACGCTGTTATGAACAACGGTCTTAGCTTTAATTTTTTTTTTTTTTTTTAAAGAAATTCAAACAATAAATTTGGCTCTTTAATGTGTCGTAACAGATCACTCTATTGCCTCAGTTCTAGCAGCACGTGAACTCATCTTTTTTATATTTACTGAAAGCACAAAATAAACATGAATGAACACAAGGAATCTTGTTTCAACCTCGGAAAGACGTCAATAAACACTATTTTTCAAGTTCAAGTCCACCAAAGTTAATCTACTCTCCCATCTGATTTGTTAGTCGGGCAAGATGGCGGATTTGGCATTATGATCGGTACGATCGCTTATAAATCAAGCTCATTGCGAATGGTCAATTGTCTGGGCGATTCCTGGAGAAGCATTAAGAGAGATTGCATGTATATTAATGTAAATGGATTGTGGTAAACTACCAGATGTTTAATGTTTTTGCTAAATTTGCGCTATAAAAAGCTTCAAACAATCTACTTCCGCTCACAATAAAGCGTTATCTAAAAATTGCTAACATTCACTGTTCTATTTGGTGAATTTGTTTGTCATTCAGTTTTAGATTTGTCATCAGTCATCATTGTGTCTATATGGTCAATAAAGTAATCCTATTGTTTAAAGTTTTCGGAGTCATCATTTCAGGTCACATTTTCTTTATATTAATGCATGTTACAAGGTCAGTTAAATATCAGTAATAAATATAAAGCTTACGCAGCAAAATACTATAAAGTAAGATACACCAATGCAATTAAGTGCTTCTGTATGTGTTGTTGAAATAAAAAAACAAATACACCTACAATACTAACGTTATAAATAATGGTATATTGCATTTTAAACCAGATTTAAAGCTGAGATTTAGATTTAAATCAGATTTAAAACAGCTATGAGAGATTTAATATAAATAAAATATGTATTTTTCTCACTCGCTGTTTCTCACGTGCCATTGGTTGTGTTCTGCAAAAATGGTGAAAATGGCGAAATGTATAATTGTCACAATATAGCTACTGTTTTAGCCTATATATCACTTACACATTTCATTTCTGTCCTTATCCTTAATTGCAATCACTGAAAAAGAGTATTAAAAAAAGTAAAAAAGAGTGAAATGTTTCCATGTCTTTATGAACAGATTTTCAGAATGCATTTTCCCCAGTTTTATGGAAATCCTAAAGACATGCAGCATTATTTTTTTTTATTTCTTGATTTGATCATGATCTAGGCATAACAACATAGTTGCAATAATGAGAAAACAAGAAAGAAAATAATAATGCATGGCCTCTTTGGGCTTCCGTACTTTTTTGATTGGTTTGTTAAAAAAAAAAAAAACATACAACAACAACAAAACCCTTGCCTGTCTGGTTTGAAAAAGACAATACGTGGGACGGACTGCACCCTTTTGGTTCACAGAGACTTGTACCGGGGCCAAGTTGAAGGTGTGTGTTGCAAAACAGCAATTGACACTTTACGTGGTGCACTTTTAAAGCATGAAGCTAATCACTCCTCATTATGAGCAACAAAGCTAAGTTGCCTGTGGTGATTGCAACACTCGCTAGTTGCAGACATATTATCTTCTAATGTATGATTTTATAATATAATATCTAATATTATAGTGTTAGCAAATACACATGTTACTTTTATTTTTGTGAATTAAATCGTGTATATTTAACCGAGAAATGACGTTACTTGGATGTTAAAATGTTAAAAAATGTTAAGCCAAGATACGACGCGTGTGTATTTTGGAGTTTGTTTTTGTGTAACATCAAAGTCCTATCGCACGTCAGAGGAGATGTGGGCTGTTTCTAAGTAATTTGTACCCCCCCCCCTAGCCAAGTTCCGGCTTTAACATGAACACCAACACTAGAACTATTTTGTTAGTAACTGTTTATTACCCAGTGTTCTTTTTGTTTCCTTTGATCCAAAACCCTTTGTGTAACTGCAGCATGCACTAGTACAGAGGCTGCTTCTGAAGGGAAGGACTTATCACTGTGTGCATCAAATATTTAATCTTACACTGCATTTCAGGACATCTACATATGAGCTATATAAAGGCTGCTTTTACACTGTTGGCTCAGTGTTAAAACGTGTGTGAGGTGACTGATGGTGGGGCTGCATCTGCTGGCAACATGCTTGAGATCTGCCAAAACACTTTCTCTGTGGGGTGTCTGGATTTCTCTCCTGTACAAGTTGTCACTTTCAAATCTGTACTTGTCAGTCTTTACAGGATGTGAGAAACTCTGTTGTGAATGAAATATTGCAGTGTCATTTTATATGTTCATGAATTTGTAATTAACACTAGCATGATAAAGTTCAGGTCAATTCCTTAAGTTTTTATTATCCTGAAAAGCAGTGGTGTAGCAAATCAGCCCCATATGCAAAAAAATGTATACGGGCCCCCCAAACGTTATGGGCTCCAACTCCGTTAACTTAGCATGGGCCCTATTGTTGATTTTTCTGAAGTAGGCTAAATAACGTTACGTGAATCGTGACTATTCACAAGCTGTTTTACGGTATAGGCTAAATGCTTGGAAATTATATTTAACGTTTTCAAGTCATTATTTCATTCATTATTTGTAGCACGCAAGCCACCCAATAATCGCAGCTTTGTGCTTTGTTACTACAAAGTCTCAGCCTTCTGTGAATTTTATAAGGTAAAATACAAACAATAAATGTGTTTGGCTCTTAATGGTAGGGAGCTAATCACCATAAGTTCAAGCGGCATATAAATAAATGATATTTTCCTCTTTAAAGGTACAATATGTAAGATTTTTTTTATTAAAATATCCAAAAACCACTAGAACAGTGTTATATATTTTGCTGACTTGTATACTTACATTATCCCAAATGGTTAGAGATGTGTTACATCCAGAGGAAAATAAGCGATTTACACTAGTGCCCGGACCGTGTCAATAATGCATGTGTCACCTGCCAATGATTAACCCCTCGATTTCCGGTTTTGTTTGTAGAAAACAAGGAAACACCAAATACGCTTTAATATGTTGTGCGTTTTAATCGACCGGTGACGACCGCACAGAGTAGCTTTATAACAGAACTTTCAAATGTATCTAATATAGAGGTCTGCACAGACTTTAAACTGAAGCCCGAACCCGACCCGTACCCGAGATCGTCTGACCCAGCCCAACCCGACCCAAGCGGCACAGTTCAATTTAGAGCCCGAACACGACCCGAACCCGAAATCTTTTTTTTATCCCCACAACGAATAGCCAATTAAAAAAAAAAAATGCTGTATTTCACGATTGCATGCAACGGTCAGTAAATGTAAAGAAACAGAATCATTAAGGCTAGGCCAGTTCACAAGGCAAAAAGAAAAACACTTACCAGTTATGAAAGTTATCAATTCTGCCGAGTTTTTGAATGGTTGTATACAACAAGACGATAATTCATCGTGCAAATTATGATCATCTTCATCAGTTAGGTCGTTAGCATTCGGCCGCTGTAAATCAGACACAGAGATGCAGGCGGTAAGATAGCTTTATTTGAATAATTATATCATTATTTGATTCGCGAGAGAGAGAGAGTGAGAGAGAGAGATGACAGTTGTGTGTGCGTTACCTGCGTGCTGCGTCTGCGTGTCTCTCTCTACAAGCAATGAGGCTTTTAGTTACTTCAAAAACAGCGATTTTACATTCATTGCAGAGAAATATAAAGTTGAGAGTCAGTAGCCTGTCTAAGCTATTTTACTAATAAAAGTTTCCATGCTTTGTTGTCGTGTGCTATAATGTGTGTGAGTGCATCTATGAAAGCAGCGTAGCCTAGGCTACTGCATATCGTTTTAGTTTAGCTATAAGCGGTTGGTAGCAGCTTAATTTAGTATGATAAAAAAGCGCGTTCCCCCTACACTGACGGAAGGAGGGAAGCGGTCAACTGGGAATAAGAAAAGCTCTGCGCTTTAGAGGCCATGTGTCCCGGCTCGTCAGCGGCCGTTGCTCGCTTTTGACGGCTTCATCGCACCTGCTTCATTTACTATGTTAATACAGCTAAATTGATCAAAAAATATGCTCAACCATGTCTGCCGGCTGGGCCCCTTGATCGTGCGTTTAAAAAAAAAAAAAACTTAATGTACCACACGGTCAAACATATTTCTAAATTAACTTAAAGAAACTAAAAGAAATATTACCATTTTGCTATTAAAAACCGAAACTGAACTATTTTAATGACTGCAACAGCAGCTGTGTAATGGGGAAGAGAGAGAGAGAAAAAAAGACACGGGCTCCAGTCGGACTCGGCCGGTAATTCTGATAAGCTGTCGGACAACGAGAAATTCATTCTCGCGTTTAAATATTTAAAAGTTCCCCCAGCTCGGCGGGCCCCCAAACTGCCCGGGACCATATGCACCTGCATACCAGACGCAGACAATGCTGAAAAGACTTCTCCGTTCCAGCAACCATTAATAA
Source organism: Sinocyclocheilus anophthalmus (assembly GCA_018155175.1). Classification (NCBI taxonomy): domain Eukaryota; kingdom Metazoa; phylum Chordata; class Actinopteri; order Cypriniformes; family Cyprinidae; genus Sinocyclocheilus; species Sinocyclocheilus anophthalmus. The sequence continues at coordinate 169,907 of JADLZN010009471.1, read as the reverse complement.
GACAATAGTGACGCTAGCAACATGTTGGCATGATATGAGTTATTACCTTCCGAGATTCAAGCAAAGTCATTATAACATTTTTTTGCTGGCTAATGTGGTCTTTATAACAAAGTATTAAAATTAGATCTGGATCGCAACGCATGAACATGCCGCACAGAGTGTTTTTCGTGTATCTGGTGCTGGTTGAGCTATAATTAAAGATGTATGTAAGGGACCACGAATTGACTCTTATTAGACCATCCGCGAAAAAAAAACATTCATTATAATGACCATTTTCCTGTCTTTGCGCAGAATCCATAAATGCGGGCAAGGATTTCTAGAAAGTGTGAGGCTGTCTCCAGCGCTTTAATTTAAACAGATTTGATGGTCGCGAAGAAGTAAAGGCATGTACTCTAAGTTTGATCAGTGAGATGCGTGGTGCAACAGCGAGAGAGTATGCGGTGCGGTGTGATGCAGCGCGCTCATGCGCTTTCGGGATTATTTGGAGACGTGCGTATCTCTCTCTCCCTCTTTGAGTACTTCACTGACATGGCCAACATGGAGAACAAATACTAACACGTGGATCGCTCTTGTTTTTCTCTCGGTCCGTAAGGAGTAGCTGTGAGCTCCGCATTTATGAACGGATTTAGCGTGATTCTCGTTAAAGAAGAGAGTTGCGAAATGACATGCTGAGAGGCGCGAGGTCTCTGTCCGATATGAGAGAATGGACTGCATTTGTATTGTTACGACCAAGGTAAGCGCACAGATTAACGGTGGGTTATTGCGACCATCTGAATGAAGGCATTTACCGCATTTTATTGATATTAATACTTCGGTTTATTGCTGTGTACACACTATAATAGCCGTACTTTGCTAATACTTTATGGCAGTTTTATGATCTTAACTCACCCTCAAATGCATTCAATTTGAGACATTGGTTCCAACTTTCTGTGTTGTTGAAAGTCAATAAATATCTGCTCACAAGACAATACAATGTGATAATGGAAGTTTATAGTATTTTGTCATTTGGCTTCTTTTGAAGATCTTGTTGTTTAACCAACACTGTAATTAAATATTCATGATTGTGGAGACAAAATCAAATTAAAAGTTTTAGAATCTGCCATTGAAAACCTATATTGATTGACCACTGTTCAGTATCCCTGGCATTGCCCTGTGTTTAACCAGTTCTCTGGTTATCTGGCTTTTCTCACTTTATGGATTGAGACCAAGTTTGAGGCTATGTGCTATTTTTTAAAACTCATTTATTTGTTTCATAGCATCCCCATATTTTCAGCCTCAGTGCTCTGCTCATATTTTATTTTTAATTTATTATTATATATATATTATGGATACTACCAATACCAACAGTTTTAGGGATGTGCTGTCTTTATATTACCCCTAGTGTGATGTCACGACACTTTCATGGTATCTCATTGTACTGTAGTTAAGTTCTTTTATTTCAGTACCTAATGTCATGTATATCTGTTAATGACTGAACATGCAATGCTGAATTGCTCATTTTTTTGCAGTTTTGTTTGAGAGAGCGAAAGATGGCAGCAGGACGTTTGGACAACATCTGGCATTCTGTATGCAAGTCTTTTCTGCCCTGCTTTAATGCAGTTTATCTCAAGGGCCTTGCTGTCATTTATCTTGACCTTCAGGAGGCTGACATTCTGTCTTTGATCTCTGGTACTGTCTCTCATAACTGTGGGCTGAAGTGATACCATATTGTTTGATTCATATTGGCCTATTACTCAAACTAATTTATCAAAACAATATATGAATAGTATTTTTTTGGTCCATTCTGTAATAACATTTTGTTATTGTATGTTAAACTGATTTGAGCCAGTGTATCATTATATTTAAAAATGAAAAGTACTAATATATTTGGAAATACTGCTAGGCAGCATGCTGAACATTGTGTCACTGTAGCATGTGTCTTGTGAAACATTGTGACTGGACCAGAACAGATATATTATCATCCAGAGTTTGAGTCAAGAAATTTTTCCTTTGTCAGTGTCAATGTATAAAGCACAGCTCACAAAAAAAGTCACTTTCTTATCAAGCAGCTTTATGTTGGTCATCTTGTCTGTGTGACCAACTTAAATCTGTTGTGAAGACTTCATGGGGAAATTGTTTGCCCTCATTCGAAATTTCCAGTTGTGTGAATTGCGAATGAAATGACTAAATTTCACCCATGAAAATTAGCCAAACAATGGTAAATCTTTAGGAAACTGGTCTCACAAGCAATCCAGACTGTAATCTGGACCTTTGATGACTATGTAAAATAAATTGGATTGCACTGCAGAGTGCAAGCTACAGCAGCTTATGCTTAGTTTATGAGCAGTTTGTCTCAGTCTGGAGTAACATTTTGCACTGAACTGAACTCACAAACTGCTGTTTATTTCATTTCTGAAGAGTTTATGGTTATCTTTTTTTAGCTGCAGCATATGCTTACATTTCTGATCCCTAAATATAGACTACTTAAATGACATTTCTAAGTAAACCGATGAATAACCTATGAGCTTCTGTTGTCAGAAATATTGCAGATGAGACTATTTCTGCTCAAGAAAGCAGAGTTTGTGTCCCTGTTTGGGAATTCTCAAAGAGCTCTCGCTTTCTATCTCTTCCCCTTTCTCCCTAACCTCTGACACACCCGGCCCTTGTTCTGAGTGCCTGGTTTTGAGGCGTCACAGAGGATGGGCTCCAGTTGTGTGCAGTGACTGCATGTTTTTTGCATGCATGACTGCTCATGCTCATGTCTCCTCTGGTCTGTGCCAGCCTCAGGGCATGTCAGACTTGCCGTTAAAAGCACATAGATTTCCATGTGGGCTTTGCATCAACTTCACCCAGGACCAGGAGACAAAGTCATGAAGAAGGTTTTTGGATACATTCTTGGTTTTCTCACAAAAGTTTATTTTATTATCAGAGTTGAGTATCATTTTACTCATCATCATCATCCCTAAACTGCCCTCTTAAACATTTTCATTGCCTGCCCATCAAATTACTGATCCTACCATCCATGTGATATTTGCTTGCCAACATTATGCACTCTGAAACATTTAAATCAGGGTTTACAGTAGGGCTGCACGATAGAGAACTGCAGCATTTACTACACAGAGCCGTTGCTCACAGACAAGCTGCGCAAAACCACTATCATATTTTGCGCATGTTTTGCGCAGCTTGTCTGTGAACAACGGCTCTGTGTAGTAAATGCTGCTCCACGTGAAAGCACGCACGTGTAGAGATTTACCGCTAATTACAGAACAGACTTTACTGACAAGATGCGCATTAAATATCGTGCGATATTTATCGTGCAGCCCTAGTTTACAGTTTATATGCTTTTAATAGTCTACAGGCCTGTTAAACTCGCAGTGCCAAAGAGCTCTGTAATAAAAACTAGCCATAGACTGGCCTAAGGGATTAAACAGACACAAGTAATTCAACTCATTTGTGCTTGTGTATGCACTGTTTAAATCTGGTTTAGTGGGGCTGTGTGAGAGTCACTGTAGCATAGCCTGCATCAAATGTCACATTATCTCAATCCACGCAAATAAATGACTCATTGGCTTTAATATGGACTGTTCTCCTCTGGGCATTACAGTCCTAATCACTTCCTCCAAATATACAACATCTTTGATGTCAGTCTACCATGACTAGTTCTTGATAATGTCTTGAGAGGTCTCACAGCATTAATATATTGAAATTAACGATGGAAGCTCCATTGTTTTCTAAATGTGAAGTGCCGTACTGTATCATGTGTCCTGTCTCTCAGGTCCCTGTTACTCTTGTCATTTTCATACATGGTGGTGATGTCATGCTTTTTCTTTCTCCTTGTGCTTTTATGCTGAATTATGCATTTAGTGGCTCTGCGATATCAGGCTGGAACACAGTATCTCCTCTTCTAAAAATACGTTGGTTGTTTTTGGTGCCAAGAACCTACTGGTCAGCTCTGATGGAGTAATGCCTCTGTGTACTAACAGGCTTAAACCTAGGTTTAAGGCTGTTTAAGTAATTGTAAAAGTGTAGTTCACAAAACCACATTCTGATATGTGTTTTCTTCACATCAGCTGTTAGTCCATATGGACCCACAGCTCTCAGTGGAGATGTGGTGTAGCGTGACGAAAGGCGTGGCACTGCTGAAAGAGGGAAGAGTCTTCATGTGGTTATCTTATCTACCTAGTCTATTGATAAAGCCCTAAATTCACTCATAGCGGGTTCTTTGAATTTTGAGTCAGTTTTCTTTAGGATTCAACAATTACTCTTAATACCTTTCATTAGTAAATGTATTTTTGTTTAGTGTCTCAAAGTAGAGGTTGACCGATTGTGGATTTTAGTGATGGTGATAAACTACCCTAGTGAAAAATAAATATACTTAATTGTATTTAAAATATATTTATTTCATGAGAAGTATACTAAAAATAGATGGAACCTGTCTACACTAACTGAAAATACACTCTAAATGTAGTTATTTCATGCTTTCATCTAGCACAAACTTAGTGCACTACAAGTTCATTTGTAAAATACTATACTTTTTACAAATGCATTTGGGGAAGGATGAAATATATATATTCATCCTTAAGAAAGTACACTGGCTAGGTTCTTAATTCCATCTATAACGTGTTTTAAAAAATTGATTTTCATAATGGTGTTCTCTGAGCACAAAAAAACTTTAAATATGATCTGCACACACATAAACAACATATAGCTAGTTAGTTTGAAATGGTGAAAGACGTTCACGTACTTGATCAGAGGGTTTTTTAGTAAAGTATATTTCTAATACACTCCAATGCACCTGTACCAACACACTTTTTTTTCTCCATTAATGATTCTTTAATGTCCCGTACAGACAACGGCAACATTGAACTTTAAAATTGTGGAACTGCAAGCAACTGTGGCATGCCAAATAGTATGAAGTGTTATTTTTTCTTGAACAAATTATGAAATAACTGGATCTTCTGATTTCCAGTCCTTTAAAATCCACAAAAAAAAAAGTCACTAAAAAAAAAAAATTAATATTCATAGACGATGGTTAACTTGCATGAAAAGTAACAATGTAACAATTTCTATTCATGCATCACATTTAAATCCGCAGCGTACTGCAAGACGTTCAAACCGTTCCATAATCCTTGATAGTTTTTCCTGCGTTTTACATTAGAAACACTTGTGCAGTGCATTAAGAGTTGAAGTGCACAGAGACAACGGGCAGAGAAATATTACGAATGATTTTACTCCATCTGCATGCACTGAAACATAAGCAGTTCTGCACATTCACATTCTTCCACCAACGAACGGAACTGAGACTACTCAGCAATTCACAGTCTTTAAATCCATATATTTTGTGCTTTTATCAATGGAAAATGTCTGTTTACTTGTAGTACAGTATAAAAAGAACACAAAGTAACCACAGTTTTGCCTAGCACGCGTCTGCTTTGGTGGCGTATCTAATAAAGAGAGTGTGCTTGTGTCGCAGAGACCCGGGTTTGAATCCAGTCCGTAGTGTTTCCTACATTCATTGTTCAAATGTCTGTCACCAGTCTGCCACTGATGTTCTCCGGGTGAGTGAGTTAGCTGGAATGCTGGGAATGTTAGCCCTAACAAAGACGAATGTCCGCTGTGCCGTAATTTATAAAGATTAATTAATTGCATTCGAAGCACACAATAATGATGCTATTAGCACACTTCAAGTTTACTTGGAATGCCATTGCAATGCATTTTAAGTCACTAAAAGTAAGGGATAGTATGACCTTAGTTTGTTATTAGTATAATATTAATGGACGTTTAACGCTCTTAAAGTGTAATTGTAATGTCAGCAAAATACATTTGAAGTTTAAGCTGAGTGAATTCTGCATTTCAAAACTTAAATACAAGAAGGGGTATTTAAAGTGTACTTAAGTATACTTAAAATAGTTCCACTTTAGCACAAACAGATATATTTATTACCATTAGGCACATCGTATTAAGCACTGCTATGGGGTAAGCATTGTTGCTTAATTCCAAATAATAGATCTGTCAAAATAAATAGAATGAGATAAAAAAATCTTCAAGTTTCAACATCTACCCACCACTACAATAAAATTCACAAATAAATAAAATGAGATTTGCAAATAAAAAAATCGATATTTGTGATTCGCGTCCTGTGCATTTGTAGATAGCTGCAAGCATTTGTGAATCGCGTCCTGTGCATTTATAGATAGCTGCTCGCATTTGTGAATCGCGTCTTGTGCATTTGTAGATAGGGCAAATTGTGAATCGCACCCCCTCCTGTGCAATTGTAGATAGCTGCACGCATTTGTGATTCGCGTCTGTGTATTTGCGAATGTGAACACCTTCTTGCGTCAGCGTGGACCCTCCACAAACTACGTGGGGCACTCCACCCGCTCTATTCCAACCCCAATCCTCCGCTACAGCCTTACCGCCTGACACATATATGCGCCTCTAGTCACGATCTCCGTCTAGACACTCACGTTTTGTTCCTAGGCCCCCGGTCCGTTATGTTGAGCGTCTGTTATGATTAGTTCACTTATGTGTTGGGTAATATCCGTTTTTGGTTGTTACTATATTGACAGTCTTCATCTTTCCGACTATATCTAATAATGAAATCAACCATAATTCGCCTAAAAAAGGCGCTGTCGGTGTTCATCGGTTAATTTTGCAGTCACAAACACACCCGCAACCACAGGCATTTCCACCCAGTGCTTTCAGTCACCCATCCAGGGCTGGAGCTGCAGGCTTGCTCCGTGGTGATTTCTAACGCCCTGGATGAGTGTTTTGCATATTCAGGTTTTTCGTGGGGTTTCCCCCAGCCATGTATCTAGAACTTTTTCAATTCTACTATTATTTTAAGTGTTTTATAATTGATTGTGGTTAGGATGTAGATTTTTTTTTGTCGTTTATGTTTTTTTTTTTGTTGATGTTAGTTATGTGTTGTTATTTGTGTAAGATATATTGTATTGTTGATTTTATTAAATTGTTTAAAAAGCCTTTTACCCCCCCACAGTTCTAAGCCATTTTTTCTTAAAGTGTTCCTCATCTTTTTGAGTCAAATTATTGTATATAATTTGTCAATTAGAATAATGAGACATCTGGTCTGTTACCAAACAAATGGTATAAATATAAACAAAATTAATCTTTGCAATGCAGAGAAAAAAACAGCTGCATCTGAAGTGGCATTCAGATGTTTTTACACACCGTTTAATGCAGTCGAGGGACATGGGATGTTTTAACCTGCAGTTACAAATGCATAGATAATGTTTTGATACTGTAAACAAAAAACGTCGAATACTGACATTTGACATTATTTAAAAAATATTAATGTGAAATTTAAACCACCAGTAGATGGGAGCAAGTCACTGTTAGAGTCATTGCGATTGAACCGAATCATTTAAAGGTTGATTCATTCAGAAACGAAACACTGTCATGTTTTTGTTTATTGAACTGTATAATAATATCACATAATTTTAACATCACAATTGAAATCATGTTGATTTTTGGAGAAAATAAACGACAATGATATATAAATGATATTTATATAAACTATATAAAATTATATAAATTTATATATTTTCTGCTCCCATATCTTGAATTTTGTGATCATTCGAAATGTATTTTAATAAACTGAATCATACAGTGAAAGAAAGCACTATAAATGCACATGCACTAGTCTAACCTACTACACTTCACCACACACTGTTTCTCTGGCATTTTCAAAGGCACGTAACATAAAGTAAGTGGGGATGGAATGATACACAGTCTAATGGTCTAACGAAATCCAATTTTAAACATATTTTACGGTACCCATTTTATGGCCCTTGTATTACCTATTTGAGTCAATGCAGATGCATGAAGTTATCTCAGGACGAGACCGCCCTGATTGTAAAGCAAAACGTGATTGGCTATAGCGAGATCGTGCTACGATTGGTCAGCGAATGTGGCTGTTATCTGATTGGCTTGAGTAGACGGTGGGTGGAGTCCACGTATTTGTGGATTGTCAGCACGTCTTGAAGCAAGAAATGTTTCACAATTCGCAAAAGCACAGGATGCGATTCACAAATGCGTGCAGCTATCTACAAATGCAAAGGACGCGATTCACAAATGCGTGCAGCTATCTACAAATGCACAGGACGCGATTCACAAATGCGTGCAGCTATCTACAAATGCACAGGACGCGATTCACAAATGCTTGCAGCTATCTACAAATGCACAGGACGCGATTCACAAATAAATGCCAGGCAAAGTTGTGGTTGTGACATAAATATATATTTGTGAATATGTTTTTGATTTGCAAATCTCATTTTATTTATTTGAATTTAATTCATGTTTGTGAAACTTTAAGATTTATTTGTGGATCTCATTCTATTTATTTGTTGATCATAATCTATTTATTTGGAATTAAGCAACAATTCTACCCCCATACTGCTTTGGCACAACTAAAATGCATTTTGTACAAAATTAGCTGTTCCAATTTAACAGACTTTAAGTATACCAATTTATAATTTATTTAGTTATACTAAGTACATACGAATAAATTGTGCTTAAGTATACTATTTTTTTCACTAGGGTAGATTGGACTGCAATGGCCAAACATGAGTGAATCATGAAAATGTACTGTACTTTTTAAATACAAATAAATATTAATATATTAATTAGGCATATACCTTTATCATTCATGTTAATTCATAGTGCATTAACTAATGATAACAGTGACAACTTTAAAATGTGAGAACACCTGATGTTTATCTAATCAAAACAACAAAATATATATTACAGTTAGGGCTGCACGATAAATCACATGCGATATTTCATGCTCATCTTGTCAGTAAGTGTTCTGTAATCAGTAGTAAATCTCCATCACATGCGTGCTTTCAGATGGAGCAGCATTTACTACACAGAGCCATAGTTCACTGACAAGCTGCGCAAAACCACGTTCATAATCGCAGACGATATCATCGATATGATACATCGATATTATGACATAGCGCTGCGATAAGTTATATTAATAAACTGTTTTTTTATCACAAACTCACATCATAACGTCGGCGAGTGTTGGAATAATTCTTTGTGAAGATGATTACACGATAAGGCAGCAGCCTATTCATAGTATTATTCTAAGCAAGCGATAAAGGCATTGCATTATTAATCCTTTATTATAAGGAAAATTATAGACAACTCAGATTACAAATATATTCTTATTCGTGTGTTTATTAGTCAAGGGAATCAATGAAGCAGTTAAACTTCTGTGTTATTCAGCAACAGCCAATAGGGCATTCCGGGTATTCTGTGGGGGGGCATATTTAGAGTTTCCGTGAAAGAGCGCCCTTCTGGCCTTCGGATGAGATTTACTGATGATCACAGAAACCGTGCTTAAATGACCAAGATGCGTATGACTTATCACAGATTTTGCCTAATATCGATTGCATATCATTGCGCTTTATTTGGCAGCAGTGAGATATAAAAAAAGAAGTGTATCAGGTGTGTTTGATTTGTTATGTTATGTCAGACTGTGGAAATTCTGTTGCTTGTTCATCACTAGCTTTAAAGGGCACCAATTATGCCCCTTTTTACAAGATGTAACACAAGTCTCAGGTATCCCCAGAATATGTCTGTGAAGCTTCAGCTCAAAATACACCACAGATCATTTATATAATTTTAAAAAGCCTATTTTGAGTGAAAGCAGAAACGGGGTGTTTTTGCATGTATCTTTAAGTGACAATGATACTGCTGCCTTACCCACCCAGAATAGGGCTGTGTCTTTACAGCTCGTACCCCAGATACTCTGCCAAAAAAAATATCTGTTTGGTTTTGATTGTCTATCACACTAAAATCATGCGTTTTAAAGCAAAGCAAAGAACAAGTGTCTTATCATTTATTATACTACATAGCATTATACATCAGTAGTCGTCCGCAACAAACAATGTTGATCTGCCGTGGTACAAGTCCTTGTGCAGATTGAAAGAATGCCATCATATCCTGTTCCGTTGTTGTCTCCTTTTTGTAGTTTTAAATAATGATTTGATATTTATTTGCCGCCGTCATGGCTATAATGCTTCTCCGACGAGCCGCTTCTTCTTCGGCTTTTGCCGTGGTACTGCAGGTTACACCAGCAACATGCCCGTGGACACTGCAGACTAGCGGTTTGCATGTGTTTGCATGTGCACTTACCCTAAGGGCAAGTTATTTATTTTTCATTGGCTCGAGTTAAAAAATATAGATGTGAATCATTACCCTACATTTTTTTCATTGGATGAATGAAACATTTTTTTCAGTGCATATGCTGGAAACAAGATGTGAGTTTTTTTGGGGAGGAAATGGAGAAATTCTTCTAGTGCATTCCAGTGCATCTAGATACATCGGTAAATTAAATCGGGAGGCCAGACCACAAATGCACAGTATATTTCATATTTTACAGCAGAATGCAAAGGAAAATTGAAAAAAATCAGGAGGAAAACAATGTAGTGGACTGAAAAGTGCTGTTGCCATAGATATTATTTTTATACCATGTCACATTAAAATATCAAGCATTACCGAATGTTATTTTCCTGATGTCTGAAAATAATACACAAAGGAAAATTTATAGCTCATTCAGTCAAACTGACAGATAAGGATTGTTCATAGTGAAACTTTGATTTGAAATGATTTGTTTCCGTCTTTTTGAGTGGAACTTCCCCAGACCAGAAGTGCCTTCCATAATTTAAAACGCAGTATGGCTCATTGGGAAAAGATTTCTTCTAGATTGAACCAATGGCCCTTTTATGTCATGATGTCATTTTTGCTGTGTTCATATCATATTTCAGCAATTTAAAATGCAGTGTTAGCCTGATGGGACTAGAGAAAAGGAAGCTATCATTTGCTTTGTTTGCCAGAGGGCTGTTGTGCGTATCATGGGAGTTTGAAAGGGATGAAGGACTCTTCTTGTGACCTGTGCAGTGCAGTTGCTGGCACCTTCACAGAGACCAGTCCAATATCTTAGCAGTAGGGATCATAGAGGTGCTTTCACACTGCTTTGGGTGTGTTTTATGAGTTCAAATGTAGAAAAAATAAATAGTTGATTTAATTTCTTCCATTCAACTACTTTTCAAATTGAATTTCAATTAGTGGAACAGTGAAGTTTATTTTGTTTAAAACTCCCCATGTAATCTGATTGAGAATATTAAGTATTAAAATATTCTTATATTTTCATGTATTAATTTAGTTGAAAAACAGGAGAATACAATATTAGCAGTTACACACGCAGTTACCCAAATTAAAAAAATATATGAAATTGATATTTCAATAAATATCAATAATAAAATATACTGAATTGATTTTGGTAGTGTGACTACTAGGGTAACATTATTAATATACTTTGTTGTGAACACATCTGAAAATGAAATATACAACACAAAGTGAGCTGCTGCAGGAAAAATGTCCTAAATGTGTGCTTTATAATAGGAGTTTCAAACTGAATCAGCATACAGTTTAAAGTGTCTTGTCATCCTGACAGATGCGCGTGCTGCTTAATGCATTTAAGATGTGTTTTCCTCAGTGCATAACTTACATCTTACTGTTTTATCCTTATCTGTAAATTAGAAAGTCATACAGATATGTTTTGCTAAAATATTTTGCAAGAACTTTTAATCTCTCCCCCCATTTACAGCAGCACAATAAACTGCAGTATTCATGTTGCAGCCGGTTGCAACAGTGATTACAGACTTCATTTAGAGACAAAGCAGTTTGTTCAGTAAAGTGTTTAATAAAAAAAGAAAAAAGGTTTGGACTTAAAACCTTTTCTAGCACTGTGTTCGAATATGGCAAGATCATCTAGGCTATTTGTGTTCATAAGCGTAGCATGTTTAACATAAAAGAAGACACATTTTGTAGCCTAGTCTACAGTGGGTTAGCAGTGTGCATGGTCTGCTTGACTAAATTCTTATATGACATGCTAATTTGGTCACTGGACACTGTAGATAAGGTTTTTTGTGTACATTTGCATCCCTGTCCTGTATTTTTTATGGCGTTACATACTGAACATCTTTAATTGTTGAATAAAATTAATTGAAGGAAGGCACGTCCAGCTTCTTGTAAAGGTGTGTTTGTGTGGTTCTACTGTACTGCACATGCTTGTTTCTAATAGTAAACTAACAAAAGAGTAGATCATCTACTTTTATTGATTAAAGTTAGATGGAATCCCTCATTGTCATCTGATAAATGCTCATCTCTGTGCAGCAGGTGCAATAGAGCATATGAAAACTCAGACTCATAGCATTAGATTCTTGAGCTATGGATACAGTCCACAAGGTGGAGCTGTGTGCATTTATTTCATGCTCCCCAAAGGCAACATACTTTTCTGCCAATCACTGCATCGCTCTCAGGTGGAGATTTGCAATTACGACAATTACTTGGTTAGATTGGTGATGTGTTTTACTTACCTTTTAAAAAATAGGGACCTGATTAATGGAATTACTTTTTTTTTGGTATAGAGGGTGAATATTAAGCCTGCTGTGTCACAGTGTTGGGCTAGTAGTGAGAATTGTGCTAAATTAGGTTTCACAGTAAGTGCTTACATGCTCATTAGAGGCTGAAACCATGAAATGATTCACTGTAATTGTTTGTAGTAAAGCAGAGTGCCCTGAAACAGTTTGAACAATCTGTACCTCAATTCGTAGCTGAAATTAAGTGTATGTTAGCAACCATAGCTGCCCAAATAAAATACTATTATCAAGTATTAGGGTTAGTTCCATAGTCATAAAATACAGTAATCATACAAGTTTTTATTTCAGGGGTTTAAGTGGTTCTTTTTCAGTCATCACAGGTGGTAGCTTTTTAAATATACTTAATAGAAGTAGGCTACTAGAGACATAATTAGCGTAGCTGCTGTTTCAATCAAGCAAAAATTATTTGTTTAAACAAAGCTAAAGAATAATAATGTGCATTTGATCAGATATAACTGCAGTACAAGATTATGAGATGCAGTATGTGAATGCTTGGCTAAAGATATGTGTCTTTAATCTAGATTTAAACTGGTGTGTCTGAACTAGGCATGGGTCGGTATGAGATTTTGATAACCTTAAGCAAAAAAATCACGGTATCACGGTATTGACGTTACAGCTCTAAAATGTGTTATTTTTAAATGACTGGGTAAAAAATATATTTTGTTTTTGAGCAACACACAGAATATTAGCAACAGTAGAATTTGTTTATTTTTTCTTTGATTTGTTTCCTAAAAAGAAAAAAAATAAAGACTGACATCTTTATTTAACCTAAATCTTTAATTACAGTTATTTAGTTTTAGTTATATAATTCATATACATATAATTTATATCATTTCATGTCATTTAGTTATATAATTTCATATACATCATTTGATTTAATAATAACCCAATTTGAAGCAAAAACAGAATGTTCTGGCTAGCTTTGTGAAATTAAACTACATGCCTGAACGAAGCAAACAGCAGATGCTCTGAATGAGATGCATATTCACTGTCTGACAGCAGGAGGCGCTTCTGGAACACCAGATACAGCGTTTCCTTGGTTACCGCTGTAACAAAGCAGACACTGCTTTAATATGAACTATATAGAGACGAGATTAAAAGAAAATACCATCTAAACGTTTCTGAAATGTTTCCCCTCAGAAACACATTCATATAAACACCCAAATCAATATTTAGGATTTTCTTTCAGTAGTTCGTGCATCATGAACAGTGAGTGATCTGCCTGCTACAGTATTTTTCTCTGTGCGTCCGACTTCAGCGTCTCTGGCCTGTGTTAATGGGCATTTACAAGCTTCATATTTTCACATAAATGACATTTTGGAAAATGATTGCATTGCAATGCAGTTTGTGCAAGTCCAGAACAGAGACGAGCTGCAATAAGACAAAAAAACAGCCGGTTGCCGATCGCGTAAGTTCCAGAGGAAGCCATCCTACACACACGTGAATAGCAGGGACGATAAACCGGTTTCAAGGTTATACAGCGGTTGGAAAAGTCATGTCAAAACACTAAAAATTCCCACCCGCCGTTTGTTTCAGTGTTTAAATAAATACTATTTGGCTTGCTACCGAGGCAGATAACATGGCTAATTAACTAGCTAACATCAACTAGTTTGCTCCCTCACTTTACTTCACAGAGCGAGGAATAGCAGACTAAAGTACTACGTTTCTGCTATTTAGAAAAATAATTAAATTTAGCTGGTATCACGTCTATATTTTTAAGCCTCCTGCCATTGTTTACATCTGTTCAAAATCACGACATTTAAAAAACAAACAAACTGCCGGCTCTCAGGTGTCTTTGCCACTGTTGGTGTGTGTAAGAGACAGACTGTGTGTGTGTGTGTGTGTAACACACTCGTGCTCTCTCTTTCCTTGTGTGTATGTGCACACATCCTCGTACCTCACTGCTCCAAACTTAATCCAGGAAAAGTGAACAATCCTGGATCATAACTTGGACTGAAAGAGGAATGTGTAGAAAGTGAGCATGACTCCAGAAACCTTAAGCTGCAGGTTTAATGACTTTTTTTATTTTTTTATTTTTTTATTTAAAGTTTTTTTTTTTTACAGAAAAGAATTTATGTTCTGATTTATTGTTGAGAGCAGGTTTAGGCCCACTTAATTTTAATTATGAAGGAGTCAATTAAATTGTAATTATTTAGTTTGGCATGTTATAGAGTGTTCCCAAATGGTCTATGTTTCTTGAAAAATAAAAGTATGGTGGTCAGTGAAAAAAAATAAAATAATTATGATTTTTTATACCCAGACATTTAAAAATAACATATTTTAGAGCTGTAATCGCATTACTGTGATACCGTGAAACTTTGATATTTTTTATCTAAGGGTATCATACCGTAAGAATCTCATACCGAACCATGCCGTGACTGACCGCTCGCTTGCCACCAACAGGAGGAGGAGGGTTCGTATACATCTACACTGCACTCAAACAGGAGGGATCCTACACTTTCAGTTTTGAGGAGACATGAAAAACAGCACATACCGCAGGAACGGTGTAACGGAAAATATTAGTGGTTTTGAACCCGTGAATTTTTCAAATCGCGGTATACCTTGAAACTGTTAATCGGCCCATGCCTAGTCTGAACCCCAATCGTTAACAGGAAGGCCATTTCAGAGTTTGGGGGCCAAATGCAAAAAAGCTCTACCTCCTTTAGTGGACTTTGCTATCCTAGGTACTACCAAAAGTCCAGAGTTTCGCGACCTTAGGGAGCGTGATGGATTGTCGCGTGGTAGAAGACTAGTTAGGTACGCAGGAGCTAAACCATTAAGGGCCTTATAGGTAAGTTATAATATTTTGTAACTGATACAGAACTTAATAGATGGCCTGTGCAGAGACTGTAAAATTGGGGGTAATATGATCATATTTTCTTGAACTGGTAAGGACTCTAGCCACTGCATTTTTGACTACCTGCAGCTTGTTTTTTGAAGATGCAGGACAATCAGCAGTGCATAGGTCATGAATGCACGAACTAGCTTTTCTGCATCAGAAACGGGTAACATGTTTCGTAGCTTTGCAATGTTTCTAAGATGGAAGAATGCAGTTTTTTTGTAACATGGGAAATATGATTTTTTGTCTAATTTTTGCTGTCTAATATAACACCCAGATTTTTGACTGTAGAGGAAGTAACGGTACATCCGTCTAGTTGCAAATTGTAATCCAAGAGATTCTGTGTACTGTTTTTTTGGTCCAGTAAGTAATATCCCTGTCTTATCCGAATTTAAAAGGAGAAAATTATTGGGCACCCAATCTTTTACATTTTTAACACACTCTGTTAGCTTAGATAATTAATTCATCTAAATCAACTAAACCTGCTCTTAGCGACAGAGATCTTCCTGAGCAGCCAGTACTATATCAAGCTGCAATTTGGAATAGGCCATTAATAATCGAGGAAAGTGTCAAAGTCCCTCTTTTCACTGAGACTCATGACTCTATGCCCAGTTCCTGGAGTAATGAAAATTACCCAGAAATTCTGTGTAGCCACAGAAATGGCATTCTAAAATAAGTAACTTTGTGCTGTTCAGAGAGCAGTGTGTCATATGTGGCATATGAGCTCAATGACGCAGCATACGAGCACTTGGGTGATCGGTAACCCTGAATGGAGTTTGCCAGCATTAGTCTTGTTGCATGTTGAGTGATGCATACATATAACGAGAATTGCAGGATCTGAGTCACACTTGGACAGTGAGGCACGCTGACAGCCGAAGTAACATAAAATGGGGTTAATTGACGCTAGTAGTACTACTGGCTTGGAGCCCTTTGACATTTGCACAATTTGTAGATATGCATGAGAGAAGAATTTCAAAGATCTTAGGGAAATCGAAAGAACTACAACTAGGGGTGTGCGATATTGACAAAAAAAAAAAATCTCAATATTTTCTGGGATTTTATCAATAACGATAATTAGACGATATTTTGCTGAGTGTGTTATTGTGCTGGTACCTTAAGGACTGCCGAAGACAGCTGACTCCTAATGTTTTTAATATTCTTCATATTCTGTGTGGTGGTCAGTTCATACTGATAGAAATTAATCTTTTCCAATAAGTTTAAACTGATTTCTGCATTTTATGGGCATTTTTACCTTTAAAAAAGCAATTTTTTCTAAAAGTGTGCACCATATTTTTAGTAAAATTCTTAAATTTAATCAGTCAATTAGAATAAAAGACATTTGGGCTGTTACCAAGCAAAATAAATCAACACAGAAGCTGCATCTGAAGTGGCATT
Organism: Sinocyclocheilus anophthalmus; assembly: GCA_018155175.1. Taxonomy (NCBI): domain Eukaryota; kingdom Metazoa; phylum Chordata; class Actinopteri; order Cypriniformes; family Cyprinidae; genus Sinocyclocheilus; species Sinocyclocheilus anophthalmus. The sequence continues at coordinate 153,224 of JADLZN010009471.1, read as the reverse complement.
TAGATTTATTTACACATGTTGATGCAGCTTAGAGTGACATGGAATGTTTTAACCTGCAATTACAAATGCATAAATAATGTTTTGATATATTAAACATAAAACGTTGAATACTGATAAAATAATCATTCATTTGAAATGATTTAAAACATGAAAAAAATCAAAAAGAAAAGAAAGAAAAAGCCGAAATTTGAAATTAAAACCGCCAGCAGGTGGCAGCAAATCACTGTTAATAAGGGAGTCATTGCGATTGAACCGAATCATTTAAACGGTTGATTCATTCAAGAACGAAACACCGTCATGTTGCTCAGAGACACAAAACAGCACTGTGGCTGTATTCGGAATGATTTTTGTTGGCGAAATAGAGCAAAAACAAGCAATATGGTGTCTAAAACGTAAGTCTCTTAATTAACTTATTGTTTATTGAATTCAATGTCACATTTGTAATCATGGTAATTTTGGAGAAAAAAACGGCACTCTTCATGTGAAATTGAATAACTATATGAAGTGGTATAAACATAAATGTTCTGCCATCATGTCTTGAATTTGTGATCATTCTAAATGCATTTTAATAGACTGAACCATGCAGTGAAAGAAAACACACTAAATGCGCACACGCACTAGTCTAGACTTCACGTAATGTATGCGTGCGCGCTGTAGGGATGTTTTGAATGGTTTTTGCAAAATACTCGATAATGTCAAATCACACATCGTTAAAACAACAATTACGATATTATCGCAGACGATATATATCGCACACCCCTATGTACAACACAGTGGGCCTCATTTACGAAACGAACGTACGACAGAAAATTGAGCGTACGGTCGTTTCAACGCAAAATTTGGAATTTCTCAATATGGACGTGAGCGGTGGCTACGATCAAATCTCACGTCTGGTCTCAGCTCGTGCACGCAAGTTTTTGAGTTACATGAAGTTGCGCAGAGCATAGTAAATACGGTGGAGAATTGTAGATTGACAGCATTTTGTTCATTTTTATATTCTTGACCGTCAAACGAAGCTCATTAGTCGATCGTTAATCAGTAAGATTAGAATGTCTTTTTTTGGTGTTGTTTTGTACAGGGCTTTAGCTTTATATGCGCGAATAGCAGCATAAACGACCATGAGGATTCAATCGTCACATCATGCACCTGCTGCACTTCTGTGAAAGGAGAAAAACAGAAATTAAGTTTCTAAAAGGGATAAAATCAATAGAATCACACAAAATATATAATAGGCTATAATATAATTAAAAGATTAACAAAAAAAAGGGGGGGGGGGACACTGTGCAACAAGTATAGGCTATGCTCGTTTTTGTGACACTCTTAATGCATTTAATTTCTTTATATCTTTATTTGATTTAATCCATCTGATCGCACAGGCGCCTCACGCACACACAAACAACATTAGTTCTAGCGTTGCCTGACATTTCAGCCATTCATCATCAAACTAAAATGCAGTCAACCAAACATAAGTTACACTGTTTATTTTAAAAGGTCCTCTGTAAAATCAGCGTGCAACGCCCAAACAATAAACAGTTTTGCTCATGTGAAGGATTTTACACAGATATTAGAACATAATTGAAGTATAAAGCCATTTTAGGCTACATAATGAATAATAGTTATACAAACAAATGTTACAAATATGGCAAAAAATGGATACATTTGGATTCTTGTGGTATGAGATAGGCGCGTGAGCCCAATGCCGTTTCAGTTTTGCTTGACATTTGTATGCTGTTTATAATGAATGCCACTATAGCCTAATTTGTGTTTTATTTTACAGTTAAAAATATAATTTTATAACTACTTATTTTAAAATTTTTATTCTCTTCTGAATACCGTTAAATTTAAAATAATTGTTGTAGAGTGAGGGGAACTAAAAAAAGGCTGTTTATATTTACCAGTATTTTAATATACATATAAATTACATATATTAATGTAGCCTAATTGTTTGCAATTACAAGGTTAACGGGTGTTTTTGGAGTAAGATCAATTTCTCTTTAGCGAGATTACTTCCTCTTTTTGGCCGGGTTTTGTTTCTCCGTGTCGTAAACTCTAGGGCGAGGCTTCAAAACCAGGGTGTTTTAGGGGCGTGATATTCAAATAACGATTGTTTTCTGCCCCCACTTTTATCAACATGCGATCATTCGTACGATGAGATTGGCGGCATACGAATGTTTCATAAATCACACGTGAACTCTGTCGTAAGTTGATTTGTGCGCACAGATCTGCGCTCGTTTCTACATTAGATTGATAAATGAGGCCCAATGTGCTGCTACTTATTACAATATTATTTTGCCTTGATTTTATTCTAGGATTGCTGCACTGGCCGTGTATAGCACATGTATGGGCACGTTGTGTACGAACAGGATCTCATTAGCGTTAAGGATTAGATTAGTGTGTATGGCAGCATTTTGCTACATCCCTTTCAGCTTGACTGCTGATTTAAAATTTTCCTGAAGCAAAGTCATGGGAGAGATCTTTGTCATTGCAGACCATCCCCCATGTTACTGCCTCTTATTGCCCAGTGACCTGAATGGCTCGTCCAGTTTGAATGTTCCACGGACATCTTAATCAAATGGGAAAAAACTGACTACCGTAAAGCTCTCTGTCTGGCCCTGTCACGGTCCACTTTCTCCATCGTATGGATTCCGTCCAGAAATGGCACCGTTCTCAGAAGGTCACAGCCAGACTGTCCAGTCAGCTGCCAATGACATTCTGTCGTCTTATTGGCCAGTCTCTGAGCTCCCCCTCCCCCTGCACTTTTTCTCTCCTCCATGTAAACGTGCAGGAAGCCACTCCATGAATGCTCCTCCTCCTCCAAGCAAGGCTCCCTGAGGATCTTCATTTGCTGTTCCTCTCACTGGTAACTGCTTTAGCTTTTTTCCTTCCCCTCAATCTATCAGGTGACTTAGAGCACCCACGCTGAGAATGAGACAGAGAGACTCAACCCAACTCCTGTCTGACGAAGCCCATGTGACAAACACCACGCGCTGCAACAGCTTTACCATCCCCTCCCTTCCTCCCCTCACATCTCTCCTCCTATTCCCTCGTTCTCCTCACAACTCACTGCGTTGTGATCACTGTGCCGTTCTTCACCTCTCTTTTGGAAAGAGGCGGTTGTCTGGTGTCTTGTGGGATGGAGAAGATTTAACTCAAAGAGCCAAAAGCTTGCACTTTCTTTCATGCAGCATGACTCCTGCGAGGCCTCTGTGTAAATATCTCCACCTTGACTGACAGCTGAGAGGTCGCTGGTCAAGAGGGAGAACGGCAGAGCATAGAAGAGCGGTAGGAAGGTGGAGAGACAGATTCTTCCTTCAAGCAAGTGAAGCAGACGAAGAACGGCACTGAGAGACAGTGGAATACTGAAGCTGTGGTGACGGAGAGGGGGGCGTGTGGAAAACTCGCTGGATGAAGGAAGCAGACTGGCTGTCCCTTCCCTGGCGTGATGGAGTGAGACGAGGAATGAGGGTGGATGGTGAGAGCGGGCAGCAGCAGCAGCAGTGGAGGGGCAGGAGGAGGAGGTGCGGGGGGAGGTGGTGGAGCAGGAGGTGGCCGGAGAGGCAGGAGCAAGTATCGCTCGCGGAGGCGAGTCTCCGGCTCTTCGCTGGCTGAGCAGCTCAGCTGCCATAGTGGCGAGAAAATGTCACCCAGCATTAAGAAGTTGGACTGTTTCTCGCCCATGCTGTGCCACTGCAAAGTGGCCTGTACGAACAGCACCATCTCGCTCATGTTTGGATGCAAGGTGGGTCGTGGAGCTCTCTGCTCAGTTTCTCTGGTTTGCTTTGTGTCAGAGCTAGAGGACAGACTGTGAGAATCTGTCCAGCATGTGCATCCAGGTGTTGCTGCCAAAATTTTCTTCTGTAGAGCTGCCAGGAAAATCTGAGGAGTACAGATTCTCTAAGGCACATACAGTCAACTTGATGAGATAAGAGAAGTTGAGTAGGGATATTCTCACAGAGTGCTGACTTAAAACACGTCCATGTTTCCAACATGAAGATGGGTAAAATGTATATGAATGTTTAGGGGAAGGTACAAACATTGGGTCCTTACTTTTAAGTTTATTTTAGATTATTCTATTTTAACCTCTTCCCTTTATTTGTATGTAAAGTCAAGTGTAGAAATCAAGTGGGATCAGGGCATGACCCAGGTTACACCCGGGTCCCTGTGATCCAACAGCTCTTATATGTGTACATTGTATAAATAGATATTTTTGTGTTCACTAGTATGTATTAGCAAGAGCTTATAAAAGCTGAATGCATAATAATTGTAAAACAATTGCCAAATTTTGTTTAAACTAGTTTTAGGTAAAATGTTCCATGTCACTGAGGACATATCAACTTTCTGAAGGTATTTTATGTTGACTACCAGCATGTTTACAACTGCTTGTCTGCTGGTATTAGGGCTGTCGATACACATGTCAGGGGTGTCTTTCCTCTATTCACAGCTCTTTCTCTTTTAATCAGTCATTGGCTTATCTCTGCTCTTACTGTAGATAACACTCTGCTCACCAGTAATCACTCTCTATACACTGATGGAGACTGCACACATTTCATTGTATTAGCTGGTAAAGCCTGCATGTTCTTAATGAGAGCGTGTCACTGTAATGTGTTAGCTCTGGCATTATCCGAGCACAAGAACCTCCTTATCAAACACTTACAGAATCTCATATATGGAACATCTTAATTTTTATGTTGATTGAGAAATTGTAGGTTGAACTATTATTTTTGTAAATGTTTCAGGACAGCTGATTGTGGTGAATTCATTTTGTCTCAATTGTTCTGTCTCAATTATTATTATTTTTTTTTACAATCAAGCCTATGGAGGAATAATTAATTTAAATGATTATGTAGTCACTCAATAAACAGAAGTCTTTGGAGTAGTTTAACCAGCGACCTTTGGCCTCTGGCATGATTACTGCCTGTATGGGTGCCGTATGGCATCAGTGCCACCATGGCATTAACTTCTCGAATCCTTGATGCAAAGCCCATAGGATTACATGTCATCTGCTCTGCTCAGGATTGACGTTCAATTGGAATTCATTGTCAGTTGTTAAAAAGGTTAAAAACATTTATTTTTCTTGGAGTGAAAACCTGAAGTACTCCAAGATCATTGTGAACTTTAGCCATTTTTGAAAGCTGTTTTCAACTGTTTTCTATTTTAATACAAAACATTTTATATAATGGTGCTGAAACTGATGTATGAGATAAGTGTAACTAGGGCTGGACGATATGGCCAAACTTTATATCACAATATATTTCTTAATTTCGGTCGATACGATATAATTCCGATATCGATATGAACACTATTAAAAAAGCCTAATAAAAACGGCCAAGAACGGCCACAACAGATGTCTGTACCTACAAACTTATGAAAAATTAATTTGCCAACTCTATGAAACCTACTCCTATAAAACCATATAATATTTTAGAAAAAAAAACAGCACTAATAAATTAATGTTCACCTTTTATTGGTATTTAGCCTTCATACAAACAAGAAATGCGAAATCACTGTCAAATAAATCTCAGACTCTCCTTATTAATATTGATATTTTTTACTTCAAACTATAGGCTAACATACCAGTCAAAAGTTTTTGAACAGTAAGATTTTTATGTTTTTTAAAGAATTCTCTTCTGCTCACCAAGCCTGCATTTATTTGATTCAAAATACAGCAAAAACAGTAACATTTTGAAATATTTTTACTATTTAAAATAACTTTTCTATTTTAAAATATAATTTATTCCTTGTGATTTCAAAGCAGAGCTTTAGCGTCATTACTCCAGTCACATGATCCTTCAGAAATCATTCTTATGCTGATTTGCTGCTCAAGAAACATTTTTTTTATTATCAATGTTGAAAACAGCTGTGTAGATTTTTGTCAGGTTTCTTTGATGAATAGAAAGTTCATAAGAACAGCATTTATCTGAAATAGACATAATGTAACAGATAATTTTTGTGTCTTATCATCACTTTTGATCATTTAAACATCCTTAGCTAATGTTAAGTAATAATTCTATCATATAATTTTCAAAAGAGCTTTTGAATGGTATAGTGGTAATGGTACAACTCCTTTTTTACTTTCAGATATGCTGATCTTTGGATCTTTTTTTTCATCAAAGAATCCTGAAAAAAATTGTTTTAAATATTGATAATCAGCCAATCAGCATATTAAAATGATTGCTGAAAGATCATGTAGACTGGAGACTGGAGTAGGCCTAATGATGCTGAAAATTTAGCTTTGATCACATGAATAAATTAAATTTTAAAATATATAAAAATAGAAAACATTTATTTTAAATAGTAAAAATTTCAAAATGTTACTGCTTTTGGTGCATTTTGGATCAAATGAATGCAGGTTTGGTGAGCAGAAGAGAATTTTTTAAGAAACGTTAAAAATCTTGCAGTTCAAAATCCTTTGACTAGTAGTGTAGGCTTATTATTTTTATAGATTGAAACGTGCATTAACCATTAACGAGTATGAAACATGCTCCGAGTTGCTTCAGAAAACAAAAAAAATGAGCAACAACAAAAGCATGTTGCTGGAAATGGGTTTATTATTGAAAATGCAAACTGATGATCTGCCAGCAGGAGGCGCTGTGAGCGGTGGAACTAACGGTTTCTCCAGTAATGGCTGTAAACAAAGCAGCTCCGCTCATGAACGCTACTTTATCAGATAAAAATGCCATCTAAACTATTCTGAAGACAGTCGGTTCCCTTCAGAGATACATTCATATGAAACACCCTGTATATCATGTATTTTGATTTTGAAACGTGCAGTGCTCATGTTTATTCAACGCCAAACGCCACAAATAAATCAATGTATGGGAAACACTGGTAATGTATATCGAAATATCGGAAATGTGTTTAAAAATCATATCAACGTTATTGAAAAAAATTATATCGCGATACATATTGATATTGAATTATTGTCCAGCCCAATGTTTTGAAATATTAGCTTGGTTAAACATGGAAAAGTTGTTTTTAGGTCATCTTTAAGCAATGACTGTCTTAAATGACCTAAGACATTTTTCTGATTAAACTGGAGGGAATACAGCAGTGTGACAGTGATGTATGAGGAAGCCTATGCTGGCTGTTGGACTGCTGCTCCTGTAAATACTAATTTCTTAGTCAATAGTCCTTTGTTCCAGAACACACTGGCTGAAAGCACAGCTTCTTAGGTCATTTCTTAAAAACTATATTTTTAGTTTTTTAAGAAAACATGGAAGGTCATGATGGCTTTGGTAGGTTTCTTGTCTCTATTGCTCTCTATTTCTGCCATGATCCATTGATGTAATAATGGCAAGTCAAGCTATATATACAAATTTGTCAGGGGCACAACACCTCACACTCGCAGTTAAACCAGAGAAACACGTCAACACCTGTCACTATCTCTGTGTTCTGTAGAGTCCAATTTCTATGGTCTACTGCTCGCAAATTCCCTTTGTGGTCTAAGGCCTTAGATAGATACAGGCTGGCTCATTCGGCAGATCTCAAATTGGACTAGAATGATCGAAACTAGTCATTTCTCTGTACTCAGTGTCATTTTCTTGATGACAGGAAGGGCAGCATATGAAGAATAGTGGCTGAGCAGAGGAGCTTATGCTGCTCTCTAGACTGTCAGATTGATGGCACAGTTTTAGCATCTGATCACACAGATGGGATGATTGCCCAAATGCCATGTCATGTCTCCCCAGATTTTGTTGTTAGAACCATTTCCAGTGATTCTCCTAAAGCACTGGAGCCGACATCTTGTGAGGATTTAGTTACAGGCAATGTAAAGCATCGCTTTACAACATTGCCATACGGTCACCATGTAATAACAGCAGGACAGCACTTATCCTGCCGGTTAATGCATTTAGACAAATGTAGAGTTAAAGTGAAATTGTTACAAGAAATTAAACATATTTGGTTGTAGCTCCTGGTTATGTGTGTTTATAGTGGTATTTATTTTTTATCAGTAGAATATGACAGTGCGTTCACAGAACATTTGAAATGGGAACATTTGAAATTTTACATCATGCAGATTCAAATGGATCAAATCTGCCCCCTTATTGTTCTAGCATTGGCACTGGGTGCTTCCCTATATTATTAAGGAGAAAAGAAGAGTCTGTCTACTGGATTTTTTTTATCCTAAACCTTTAAGGATGAACATATGTTCTAGTGAGTGGGATGTTGCCAGTAAAATTTTGACGATCTCTGAAGCACATGTAAACTTGTTCTAATACTACCTGCTAACTCTCTTCAGAGATTGCAAACTGATAAGTGATGTAAGCCAAAAGAAACTGAAGATCCTTAAAGGGTTAGTTCACCCAAAAATTCTGTCGCTCATTATCAATTACTCCACCGGCCTCGCTCCGTTTCCATGGCTCTTGGCCCCGCCCCCACTCATCACATTGTATTTTTTACATTGTGTATATAATTACAATTGTCATATCTCACCTTGTGAATAGTCCATGATCAGATTATAATTAATTACATATGGAGTGCTTGAATCACTGAGTGGCAAAGAGTGTTTGTGCCACATAAATTTACCTGACGTTCTCAAAGAAATTTTGTCTCATCCAAATAGAATATATTTTCATTTTCTTTTGTTTTAAAACCTGTTTTTTTCTAAAAACAGAATTATTATTATTTTTCTTAATTCAGTTCTACTTAGAAGTGTTTGCTAGCATGACTATTACTATTGTTCATACTTAAGGTTAAGGATTTGCACAACTCCCTAATCTAAAGTATTAAACATTGGCACATAACGTGTCTCGCAGTGTTTGTGCCACGTTAATGAACGATACAATACTTTTTTGATGTTTCATCACATGACATTTAAACCTGTGGGTAAAGCATTTCATCTTACTGACAAATTGCCATGTAAAGCAGGTTATGGCAGTGTGTTCTTATTTAAAGCTATGAATATTGGCAAAATGTGCAGAGGTGGAAACTAGAGTCAAAAACTGGAGTCAGATTGGATCCCAGTTTGCAGAGGTGAAGTATCCAGTGTATCCCAGGAAAGCTCCAGATTGAATAGTGAGCTGCTTACCTCAGCCACAGAGGACTATGACTCAATAGTGAGTGGTCGTGGTTGCCAGGAGATCCTCCTCCTCATGCTCTCATCAGGGAAGACTGTGAGCTCTCCTCTTCTATCATGTGCTTCCGCCCACAAGCTCTACACATTGAACACCTACAAATCAGTCTTAATGATAGCAATTCTTTATGCTGGTCTTGCTGATATTTCCATTTATGGATGTTGGAGGAAAATTACGTAACATAGCGGTATTGTTAGGGAAAGACTTGTGGCCAGATGCACAAAGAAAAAGCTACGTCATTGGTATCGTTCAAAAATGTTCAATACGATACCTTGACTTCGATACCGGTTCCTGAACGATACTTTTTTCAATACCAATTTTATGAAATCAATTTTACAAGATTACAAACAAGATTACATTATCAAAAAAAAAAACTTGGTTTTATTTTTCAGCTTGTTGATGTTTATACAGACTCAAAAACTCATCTCCTGAGCCACTGCACAAAGGAACAACATGTATCCAACACAATAAATCAGTGCAAATAGTTTTAATGAAGCTGAAATAGTCTTCAGTTTACACATATGTTAGGCTACACTCACACTAGTGTGTGTTCGTTTTAAAACGCATAGCTCAGACAGAATCATCATTTCTATTAATTCTCCACTGATTTACTGATGAGCATTAGCAGCTTCCAGCGCTGTAGTCTCGAGCTATGTTTTTTCAAATTGGAACTCTCATTAATTTTACATGGCTTTCTAACATGCGGTTCTCTGTGTTAGATGCGAGATGGCAAAGGTGATAGATGTCCCTCTAGAAAATGTGTTGAAATATTTGTTCTTTGTGAACGGCTTGTTTCAGTTTTGATGTAAACAACATCTTATCCACACTGGTGCTCTCGTTTTCCGCAATATATGAATAAACAACGAAGCAGTGCCACATCTAGTTGGTTCAATTGGATAGGCTAACAAAAACATTAAAATACACTTACATCGTCATCGCAACCCTAGTATGCATGAATGGTCATGTAACATGCGCTTTCGGTCGTGTTCAGGGATGTGCACAGACATTTTGAGGGGCAGGGGCTCAAGTGGAAAAAAGGGCACTTCTCATATTTATTAAAATTTTTCCTAAACAAACGTTAAATATTAGAAGGTGCAATATTGACAAAATATTATATATTTTCTGGGATTTTATCGATAAAGATAATTTGCTGAGTGTGTTATTGTGCTGATATCTTAAGGACTACCGTGGACAGCTGACTCCTGATTTTTTTGATATTCTTCATATTCTGTGTGGTAATCAGTTCACAGCAGTGATAGAAATTAATATTTTCCAATAAGTTTAAATTGAATTTTTACCTTTTATGGGCATTTTTACCTTTATAAAGCCATTTCTTCTAAAAGTGTGCACCATCTTTTGAGTCAAATTCTTACATTAAATCAGTCAATTAGAATATATTAATTTGGACTGTTACCAGCACATGAATCATGTATTGAAAAATTAACCTTTGCAATGCAGCGGAACACGACGCCTGCATCTGAATTGGCATTGTTGATTCATTACCCCACTGTTTTAATGCGCCATGCATGCATTTAACCTGCAATTACAAATGCGTAAATAATGTTTTGATATTTTAAACATTAAATTTTGAATACTGATATTTGAAATAATAAAAAAAAATGAAAAGATACTTTGTGAAATTAAAACCGCCAGTAGGTGGCAGCAAGTCACTGTTAATAAGTGAGTAATTGCGATTGAACCGAATCATTTAAACGGCTGATTCATTCAGGAACAAAACACCGTCATGTTGCTCAGAGACGCAAATTGGAATTATATTTGTTGGCAAAATAGAGCAAAAACAGGCAATATGGTGTCTAAAACGTCTCTTAATTACTTTCTTGTTTATTGAACTGTTGAATAAAAATCACATTTGTAATCATGCTGCTTTTCGGTGGAAAAAACGTCAGTCTTCGCGTGATACTTATTAACTATATGAAATGATATAAATAAAAACATTTCTGCCCCCATATCTTGAATTTTGTGATAATTCTAAATGCATTTTAATAAACTGAATAATGCAGTGAAAGAACGTGCACTGGTCTAACCTAACTAGATTTCCTATTGCCTTAGCTAAACGTTAGCTAACTTACATGGTAGCTCTCTCATGAGCCATGGATGTTAGCAAGACAAATGAACTATAATTGCCTTTTGTCTTTTGGATAATTAGCTGTAAATTCGAGGCACAGGTAGCTTAGTCTTTTGTTCATCACCACTCACCTCCACACCAAGACGAACACAACTGGAAAGGGAGGGAGGGAGGGAGGGCTGCACTTCTGCGGCTCTCTGTCTGTCTGTGATGTGCCAGTCAATGTGTGCTACACTGCTGTGCTGCGGAGACGCGGAGGGGAGAAAGGCATCGGAACTCGACAAAGTCTCAACATTTCCCGACCCGACCTGATATTTAGATTTTTTATTTGTTTGACAGGGAAAGCTGTGTGCAAACAGAAACACACACGCACACATATATACACACATTCATTTATTTTAAAAAAAGAAGCTCCCTAGAAAAAAGGGCACTTTGTCGTGAGGAAGAAAAAGGGCAGGTGCTCAAGCCCCTTTTGATGTCTATGTGTGCACGTGCCTGGTCGTGTAGTATGAACGGACATCTGCATATGATCGGAACTCCACACAGCTCCCGCGCTACTCTCCATTGGAAATGAATGACTTCCGGGCTGTCGTTTGTTGGAGATAGTGGAAAGCTGGCTTGAAACGCCATTGAGCCTTGTGTTAGCTTTAAATAAGGCTGCTTGAATCACTGGCTTACCTATATTAAGAAGTAGTCTGTAGCTGATAAACCTGTTGCCATAGCAACTGTGGCCATCCTCCGCCTGTGTGGAAACCGCTCATCAGCTACCTTTTTGTGTAAGCATGTACCACTGTTTATTTTAGAGGAAGGGAAACCCATTCATTATCATGTGAAAGCACTACTGTAGTGCAAGGGTATGTATGGTTTGAGAGCTTTCTGTTTCTAGAATTTAAATGTGGATAAGTATAGTTGGTTACAATATATATGATACTTCAAAAAGTATATTGTGTAATATTTAATTTCAAATGAGGGAGTATAAATTATTTGCTTCCTTATATTGCTTCAAAATTGGATGATTTTGCTTTTCCCCAAACCATTCTATCCAGACACAGTGATAATGCTTAATATTAAGTGACCTTTTTGGAACACCTTTGAAGAATGCTGATGCTGCTTTTTCCCTTGCAAAGAAATCATACAGCATCAGGATGTTTCAGGCTCTAAAATGTCTATACAACTTTATATTAGGCTCATTATTGGGTCTAAGTCGTCCTGGTTATCCTAAGTCTTCTGAATGCAAGCCCAATCAATCCTGACTACTGGTTACTACAATGAACTAAAACATAAACCTCCAGTCTTTAACGTCTTCCAAATTTCATGTTTATGATTGTCTATATGTCATGTCTCAGATATCTAAGCTGTGTTCCAAAACTTAGTGAGATGCCTTGTTGCCTACTTTGCAGATTTCTAAGGCAGCACCCTAACAATCCCCAAACTATTTTTAAACTATTTTTATTTATTGTACCTTCTGGGTATTGAATGAAAATAAGCTTAGAATATTTCTGTTAACATTTTGGAATTATTTTTTTGTCAATGCATATTGGGATTGCCTTCTCTGACAAGCAGCGTAATTAAGTAACCTACCTTTTGGAACAACTTTCACATCTGACATGTGGCTTAAAATTCTGCCTCTGTAGGATTCTTATTGGGTTTTGGAATATAGGGTTTTTGTGACTGCAGTTCAAACCAAGCAGAAACCATCAGTACAAACCAAGCAGGTGTCAAAGGGAAAATAAGACCTCAAAAGGTCTCAAATCTCCTTACAACAAGGTATTCATCTCATCTTGTCTGACTGGTCTCTGTTGTTCTCTGCAGAAGTACAGACACCATGATGAAGACACAGGATCTCCACAGGAGCAGAGCTCGCCCCAGTTCACTGATGAGGCTCCTGGGCCAGAGCTGGTTCAAGTGGCTGAGAAGAACCTCTCCCAGATTGAGAACGTCCACGGTTATATGGCACATGCACATATCTCCCCAATGAAGGTAGGTCCTGGTCTTGGAATCTAGACTTCCTGATCAGTTCACATATTTTAACATTTGCTGTGTTGTCGATCACCTTGTTGTCCAAATTCTACCATGTGGTTTGTTATAACTGTGTGTGCATCACTCTTTACATACACAACACACAAACACACCCTTTAGGTTTTAGAATGGTTTCCCCTCCTTGGAATATTTCAAGAAAACAATCAGGCAGCCATAAGAATAGCTATTGTATGGTCAATTTGTTTGTTGTTTTTCTTTACCACATGCAATCAAAATGAATAATTTTGTTTTAAGCATACTATTAGGTCAGGATAAAAAAATGTAATTCTATCAATAGAATGATAGGCTCTTAATCCACCAATGCACTTGGCTCAATAGAAATCTCATTATTAGTGTGCAGAGTGCTTTATAACTTAGAGGGGTTTGCAGGACCCACAGGCTGATTTATAATCTGTTGAATTGCTGAATGGACATCGATCAATATGAAAGACTGGCATAGTGGATACAAAGACATACATTGCTGCCCTTACTTCTTTCAAAGACTTAATGTTTATTAGAGTTATACATGAAATATGGGACATGTATTTAATGCTTTTAGATGAGCGGCTTTGAAATGTATACTATTAGTTAATAGCATTTACTCTCCCTAATGTCATTGCAAACCTGTATGAATGACTTAGAACTTAATTCTCAGGTTGTCGAGCTACAAAATGAAAAAAAAAAAAGGTCCATATTACCTGAGCGCTATATTCCAGCTCTTCTGATATCAGAAAAAGACTGAAATGTTGTTTGTTGTTCATTGAAAGTTTTTGCACAGTATATGGGTGAGTAAATAAAATGGGGGAGAAAAAAATTGATGTACATGAATTGCAATTCATATCTAGTCGGTATGAATTGCAAATCTTCTAATGATTCGCATTGATTTACAAGGTTTTCAATTTCTTTAACTTTGTGTTAAAGTTATTGACACGTTACAGTGATTAAGAAACATGCAAGGTGAAACACCGTTTCTGTGTGCTGAGTGGAAGGCAGCAGGGTGACTGTGTCCAGAGACTATGAATTTGCTGCGAGTAGTTATGTATTTGTGAACATTTACAAGCACTCGTCCTGCTCCTGTTGTGCTCCAGTGCACTCTTCTGCCTTTAGATTTATGATCCCACAGCTCCCCCTCAGTCCTGATCAGAGCCTAAGCCAGAAGCATGCACACAACAAACCACAGATGAGAAATAACACCTGCCACTTCTCATAACCTTTACTGCTCACACTTAAACTGGCACCGTTTCATTCCCTCAGCACCTTCACAACCTACCATCCATCTCAGACACACTCTTGCAATACAGTTATGGCCCAGGCTTATCTGTAAGTCACCTCCGCATCTCCTCAGAGACCCTCTAAACAGCACCCAACCCATCCCCCCGTATGAGACCCCACTGTATATGCAGATATTTCTGGTATTTCTGCAGTAATCATGAAAAGCTGCTTGTATTCAAACTTTTTATTCATATATTCAATTAATTAAAGTGATTAATTTAATATATTGCATTAACCATGATTGACTTAGCGATTCAAGAATTTCTGTTCTATTTTCCAGAACTCTATGTTCTTCAATAAAAAATTAAGGTAAAATCAAAAGACAATATGAGAAAAAAATAAATATTAGAGAAAATTTAGTTAATATTATGTAAATATATTAATAGCAACTTATTAACTTATTCATTTGCATATTTTAAATTATCCTGTGGCTCCCTTTGTTTTTTGGATTTGTTTGTTTGGAAAATTTGTTTAGGCCTCATAGTTAGCCCTGGCCCATTTGTTGAGAACCACTGCTTTAAATGGTGCTCCTACCCCGGTACTGTCTATTAATTTTGTAACCACTGCGAACATTGTGGTGAATGTGTCTACTGAATAGGGCTAAAATGATTAGTCGACATTATCAACAATAAAAATTGTTGACAAATATTTTTGTTGATGAGTAGTTTGATCTCATATGACCCAATGTAAGGGCCTGCAATAATGCAGTTTGACCAGTGTGGCGCTGTAGCACAAAACTGTAATTCAGGCCACCCAGCTGCAATCCAATTGAAGACATGCTTATAAGAATTGCAAACAAATCTGAACCAGCAGAGTGTGGAACATTTTTACAGAACTACAAATAAAGAAAAAATGCTGTCATGTGTACAGGTCCCGATATACTCATGGTGAAGTTCTTTTTCGTTCTTTGCTTAGGGGTAAAAAGAAGTTCGATATAATCAAGCAGCTGTTTACTGTTAGTGAACATCCCGATGCTGAGAATGGCGTTTAGACAAATGTGTAAATATATGCTTCGCACTTTCCTCTCAATAACAAAATAAACACACAACAAAAATGACAGCATGGGATAGAGCTGCACGATTCTGGATAAATTGAGAATTATGATTTTTTTTGTCTCAAATAGAGATCACGTCTCCTACGATTCTGAACTAAACAAAATAATGTGTGACAAAATATTATTGCTGCAGTCTATTTAAAAGTGTTTAATTTGAATGAATTATTAAACATTTTAATATGTATTCAAAATATATTTAACCCTTTAACTGTCACTCACATTTTTGAACATAGACGTGAAAACTTAACACGTTCTTAATTCATGAACGAAAACATTTTGTAACGTGATATTGATGTACCATTTTCATGGTAGTGCAATGTTTGATTTTAAAATGGTTTTCAAAGGATGAATTTTGAGATTTAATGTTTTCAATTGATATATAATTTCTGATGATTTCTAAATGTGCTTGAGAAAAAGGCAACGACTCCGCCTTTTTTGACTACAAGGTCAAACTCCTGTTTATGATGTAGATGTTTTGAGTGGTGCACTCACCGGCGGTTCTCTCACAAAGACTCAGAGATATACTTTTACGGGGGTCGCCCACCACCCGGGACTTGCAGTTGTTACAAAAACTTGTCACGCAACTACGATTTATTATTCTTAGACCGTTCGGCGAGGCCAAAGGCGGGGTACAACCAGGTGTGGTGTAGTGTTTTTGTCTCCTCAACTACTTCGGTATTACCTGCATTTAATTGTAATGCGTGAGTGTGCGCAGAACTTAGGCTCCCACATAGGGCATTAACATTTAAGGGTGTTAAACACGCACTTTTTAGTATTAAAATTAAAAAAGTGGGGGTGAATTGAATGATTCAATGACTCACTCAAGATGTTCTTGTTTCATTACTGGATGAATCAGCTTTTTTGAACGAATCTCTTGAATGAATTATTCATTCAATGATAAATACATTTTTTGTAAAGGGGTCATATGACGTTGCTAAAAAAGATAATTATTTTGTGTATTTGGTGTATAATTTGTTTATGCTTTTAAGTAAAAAAAAAAAACACATTATTTTTCCACATACTGTACATTATTTTTCCATCTATGCGCCGCTTTCTGAACGCATCTTTTTACAAAGCCATCGTTCTTAAAAGTGGGTGTGCTCTGATTGCCAGCACTCCAGTGCGTTGTGATTGGCCGAATATCTCAAGCATGTGACGGAAATGTTAAGCTTTTGCCATATTGTGATGCCGTGTCCCGGTGCGACAAAACAAAACCAATAAAACCCGTGACAAACGAGGTATTTGTTGCATCCAGTGCGGACATAATTACGGATTATAAAGACTTATACTGTCTTTTTAAGCGTTGCATCGCGCCGCGTAAACATAAAACCATGTCTGCTTGTGTTTGGAGAAACAACAAACAAAAAGCGCTGCTCTGCACTGCTCAAAACTCACATTTGAATCAAATTATTTAAATATAAAAAACATACTTACAGGCTGTGAGTCAGCATTATTTGACAGAACACCAGCATTGTAGTCTACTCTACCAGGAAACAGTCCTCCATAAAATGTGCTGCACTCATCTGGATATTTGGGTTAAACTGTTTCTGGAACAGTGTTGTAAATACCACTTAACCACTGATTTCTAGTTTGTCCTCTTTTGGAAGACCAACAAAGTAGTTTCGCTTTCACAAAGAAACACACATTCTCTCCACAACATGGTGGCGGCAGCAACAACGCTACAGCGAGAATCAAAGTTACGCCTTCTTTCTTTGCGTGAACATTTGACCAGTGTTATGCAAATCTTCCCACACAGGGACGTAGATATGTGGGACATGTGTTTAAACGAGGCATTTTAGGAGGGCGTGGACGAGTCTTAACTTTTATATCTCTTTGGGTTTGAGACTTTAACCTTTGCAACTTTAGGATCTTATCTATTCTCGTACAGCTTGTAACACTCCAAAGAGAAAAAAAAAATTAAATCGCATCATATGACCCATTTACAGTTACTTTTCGCCAACTAGTGGTGAAACAATGCAATCAACACAAACATTATTTGAAGCACCAGTTACTTTCAAAAGGGCAATTGCTCTATTTTGATCGCTACCATAGACATTAATGTTTATATCTGAACTATAAACGTTCATCCCAGTATTTTTGTGACAATATGAATGACTGTAAGACAGAAATAATAATTTATAGTTGAAAAGACTGTTTGTGAAGCTGTTTCTTACCCAAACATGGTAAATGTCTGCTCTCTATGTCAGCGGCAGTGCGAACACAGATTTGAATGATCCGGTAAGACTTTTGTCAAAGGTTTAATTGACATGGGAGAATCGTTGTCATTTAGAAATTAGATCGCATGGGTGTTTGAATTTAGATCGCAATCTTTTAACGATTAATCATGCAGCTCTAGTGTGGGAAAACAGTAGTTAAGAAAGCATTGGATCATAGTGATGTGGATGTTTGCGCCAGTTCTGCAATCGTCAATCCAGTAAAGTCACATCATGTTTTTTTTGTAACACTTTATGCAATAGATTGCTTTACTTCATGCAATAGACAAGCAGCTTTACAGTATTAAACATGAAAAACAGGGTCAGTAGGCGCGTTTCCATTACAGATTTGCGCAAACTTTGGTGATATTTTCTGAATGTCGATAAAAAAAAATGACGAAATGACGGCGTTTCCATTAACCAATGTTATGCTGCTAAAACGTAACCTTTGCCTCTTGCGATAAGTCATGGCAACGGATTTTGGTGGGATTTTGACGGATTTTGGCTATATTTATTTAAAGGAGGCTTATGCGTGTATCTTAGCAGCAAAGAGTGCCGCTTCAGAAACGTGCGTAGTGCGGCTGGAATAAACCATAGACTGTATAAAAACATTAACACAAGCATTGTGGCCGCAATCAGTTTCAGTGGCCGTATCAGAGACACACTGCACCGCAGACGTGTGCAGTTTAAATTGTCTAAGCATTAATAGTAGGGAAGCCCCTTATACTGGAGCGCGGCCACATATGAAGTGTTTCTTGGAGGTTATATTACATTGAGGAATGATCATATAACTTTTAAAACATGCGCCATGTGACCGGTAAATGCGAAAAAGCCGTTTCCATTGCAGTTTGCGAATTAATCCTTTTTCGCATTGCCTGAAAAACTAAACCACCTCATCGAGCATTTTATTAATTTTTAAAAACTTTTTTGCGATATATGGCCGTTTTTGTGAAATTGACGCGTTTCCATTAGGCGTATTTTCAATTCGCAATTTCAATTTGCGCAATTTGAAGGGTAATGGAAACGCGCCTAGAGTCACTTTTAGTTAGAATTACAACTTAATGTTCTGCTATAAGGCAGCTATACATATATATGATATAGAATATGTATAGCTCAATATTTTAAAACGATTCAAAGCTGAAAAATGTATCAAAACCTTACTGGTTAGTCTGGAAATAATTTTTTACTTGATTAATCCTTATAATAATCATTCATTAATTGAGTACACGAATTTTTAAAAAGCTTATTAATATTTTGTTCCTGTAGTCCTTATTTATTTGAGAAAAAAACTAACAAACTGCTTAAACTGCTTATTAATATTCAAAAACTTTCGTCCACAGAAATTCAAGCCCTGCGTTCAACCAAAATGAGTAATATGCAGAAGGCAAAAAAACATAAAACAATAAAAATATACGTAGACCTGCACCCCTTATGATGTGTTAAGGTACAAGGTTCTTTAAATAGTAACTATATTTTAGAAGTTCCAAGTTGTAAAAATGTCATGGTGATCCTTCCGATTTGTAAATAATTAATAATTCATGATCGTGGTAAAAATATCTAATTTTTAAACATATTAAGGTCAGTAAAGGTAACAAAAATGTATACAAGTTTTCAAAACCATTTGAACTACAAATTTACATTTTCTAAATATTGGCCCTCATTTTGAATTTTTTTTAAAAAAATATTTTTGTTTATATATTGTGACACTCGTAGGTCATTATGCCCCTTTAATTTTATCTATATAATTAATATAATTAATTCCTTACATTTATATAGCGCTTTTATGGGCACTCAAAGCGCTTTACATAGAAGTGGGGGATCTCCTCAACCACCACTAGTGTGCAGCCTCCACCTGGATGATGCGACGGCAGCCATATTGCACCACAACGCCCACCACACACCAGCTTATTGATGGAGAGGAGACAGAGTGATGAAACCAAATCCGAATATGGGGATTGTTAGGAGGCCATGATGGTCAGAGGCCGATGGGCGAATTTGGCCAGGATGCCGGTGTTACACCCCTACTCTTTTTTTCGAGGACATCCTGGGATTTTAATGACCACAGAGAGTCAGGACCTCGGTTTAACATCTCATCCGAAAGGCGGTGCTTTTTGACAGTATAGTGTCCTCGTCACTATACTGGGGCGTTAGGACCAATGCAGACCACAGGGTGAGCACCCCTGCTCGCCTCACTAACACCTCTTCCAACAGCAAAACCTGTTTCCCAGTAGGTCTCTCCCTCTAGGTACTGCCAGGCTCAACCCTACTTAGCTTCAGTGTGCAACCAGTCTTCGGCTGCAGGGTGATATAAACACCTATAACAATATAAACACATATATAACAATTTGATAAGGATACTTTGTGAGGAAAACATTTAGAGGTTAGTTCATCTGTGGTACATTCTATTGCCACCTTGTGTTCTGTAATAGTCATTGCAATTGTACATGCGCTTTTAGTGTCATGATGTATCACTAGAATACCTTTGTCTATGTGTTCATGCAGTAGATGGACAGATTCAACCCCCCAAAAATGACAATGTCATCATTTACTCGCCTTCAAGTTGTTCCAAACCTGTTTCTTTTTTTTTGTTGAACATAAAATAAGATATTTTAAGTGATATATTTTGAAGTGGGGAACCAGATTATTTATTTCTTATTTTGTTTGTGAACTGTTCCGAACCGTTCTTAATGGTTTTCATGGAGGTGGGAGTGATTTTGGCATGGTCCATTTTAGGGCTGCCACTAACGATTTTTATTGAATTTTATTGAACAAAACTGTTAAAATACATAATATATTATAAACAATAGAGCTAATGTACATTACGCATTGCAACAAAGGCCTGCAGAGGGCGCCAACAGACTGACGGTTGTTTTTACACATTGCTGTGCAATCTAATACTTAATATTGACCAAGCACCATTTAATTCAAATGTCCACTTAATCTTTAATATTTGGCCATTTCTTTTGGACAGAAATGCTATAGCTACTTTAATTAAAAGAATATGTGGACATCAAAACGTGTAAACTCTGAGTGAGTGTTTGAGCTTTTATTTTGAAATCGCGATGTATCCTCCTGAGTTTGCGTAGATTTATAAATGATTTACCTTACAAATCTGACGAAATGGCACAAGTTGCATTCCCAGATGAACGTTATAATAAACCAAAAATCCCAACAACATGCAGAGATGGAGTTTGAAACGCACCACACATGTAAATGATAACAGTTCCAGTGGTACTACTGTGAACAGAGCCGCTGTGTGACACATGTACTTAACCTAAACGCATGTAAATAATTAAAGCGCAAATACTGTATTAGAACTATTAAATATCAAATATAATTATTTATTAAATGTGCTTTATGTGAATTCACAATTATGCTTAATTATGATTTAAATGGTTATATATCAGATCCTTTGGGAAACGTCAATATCTAGTTTTATGGATTCTCGCTCGTGTATGCCAACACTTCTGGTATTTTAATGTTAGTCGACACAGCAAATGAGTCCGAAGATTTTTAAAAATCGAATAGTTAAATAAAATCGACAAATCGTGACATCCCCTAGTCCATTTAGGTTATAGGCTGACATTCTGTTCCAAGAGTCTTTTCATAAATTAATGTATTTTGCGTTGAGTTTAAAGTATACTTTTGTCTTCGTGGTCCTCATAGTTGCCATTTGGGATTAATGTTTCCATCCTGGTGATTATATGTATATATGGTCTGTGTTTCATCAAATTAAGCATCCTTATCATACCACTCTCTGTTTTGGTGACTCTTTGGCTTTGTCTCAAAACCTAGTAAGCTTGCCTGGTCTAGGGACCGCATTTTTGGGTATCATAGGCTGTTAAACATGCATATAATGCCCCAAAATTCTGTCAAGGTGAACATTTCACTAGCTCTAGATCCTGCTTCCCATTTGTTCTATTGTCTGTCTCTTTTATCTTCTTCTCGTGATGATGTAATTGTTGGCACTTTCAAGTCAAGCTTGTATTGTAATACAGTGAGTTCATGCCCCCTCTGTAGGTTGAGTCGCTGGAATGCATCTTCGATGGGCCATCCACTGTAGTGAACGAGGAGAGTCCTCCGACTCCTACTACTCCTCTCTCCAACCCGTACCCTCAAAGTCCTGTGACCGTCCAGGTAACAGTCACTCGTCTGACTTGGCAAGCATCGTTATGTGCTTCTGATGTAGTACCTGCAGTTTGCCAATTCTGTGTTTGTCATATGGCTGTCAGTCATGTGCGGTCTATTGTCGATCATCTCCATGTGATCAGTGTGACTGGTCGATGCAGCTTTTCATCGTTTCATGATGATTTGAATGCATTTGATCAGACTTAATGCTGTCACTAGAGGGTACAGTACAGTACAACTCTTGCATTGTACCTCTCATTGTCCTTCCTATTTGTATTTATGCAAAATTTCATTTTGATAAGTGCATGAGCCTGCTAGAATCTACACACGTGGGTTCTAGTTAAATGATAGACTTGTGTTTTTAAATGCAACAGTTGTTTGGCTTCATATGTTGCAGCGATAGCTTTGCTGTTGCATTTGTTATCTGTTGGTGCATGCCGTCATACATGGAAGCACCATTGCTTCCACAGCGTATGGCCAATGTTTTTTCGAGCTTCAGGATCTTGTGCCATTATATAAGATGAATAGCAAATTCCTCGTTGACTCCTTTTCTGAATGACTTTTCTGGTCTTGGGATTTATGAGGTGGATGTGCTTATTCAGGCCTGAAAACAGTTTGCATTTTTTTGCCACAAGCATCTTAAGTATGAGGCGGTGTTGGTATGAGTTTGAGGTGAGGCTGTGTCCTTCAGTCACTTTTCTCATACAAATCATGAGCCTTGAGCTGCCTCCCATTTCCCGTCAGTGACGTCAGACCTGATATATCTCCCCATGTGGCAAAGTTGAATGGCTTGATCGCACATTCAAGAAAGCATCAGGAGACCACGACGAATGCGAAGAGGTCAAGGTGCCAGAGCACTGTCCCCTACAACCCAGGAATTTCCACTGGCACAGGGAACGATGTTACCCTGCCTCATCTCCAAGACAACGTGAGGAAAACATTGTCTTCTCTTTTATCACAATGTAGCAAATGGACACTGCAGCCGTTTGTCAGAGAGGCACAGCATTGGAGTAACGTCTGCATCGCAAGCCTCTGGACTAATTTCTTTCAGGCAATCAGAGTGGAGCGCAGTCAGTGCTAGCCAAGTCAAGCACCCAGTCTCACTCTCTCAGCTTCCTGCTGACTCATTTTGAGCTGGAAGAGACGAACGCAGGCACCTGCAGCCGTCTGCACTGAGCTCGCATCCCACCACTGCACAGCCGCGATCGCATCAGCGTGCCAGGAACTGCATCAGCCACAGCAGTGAGAGAGAGAGAGAGAAGGTGAAACGAGTAGCATTACAGGGGGCTGCACAGATTGCGAAGCGCTTTATTTCTGCTGCAGTTTGTGTACGCCAGGCAGCCTGTTTTTTTCCCCTCTTGTCCTGCGTTCTGCTCTTTGTAGCTACCTGCACCGTATGTTTTCATCACCGGCACGCACTATGTGCAGAAACTGGCTTTGAGATGCCTGGCTAAGAAGAGGTGGAGGGGGGCAGGTCAGAGTCAGGAAACGAGTTATATTTCACTGAAGCGTGAACCCCACACACGCACACTCCAGCCTCAGACCACAATGCTCAACTCGGTGTGGTATGCTAAAAAGATGGGTCGCCGGATCATGGGTACCCTAAGGAGAACCAAGAGGCGACGTCTGCACTTGTTGGTAGGTCTGGAACTCCGCAACAAGAAAATGTTGCGTGTCAATCACTGCAGTGAATAACTTGCTCTCGGTAAAGCAAATGATACATGCTTAAACTTAGTTTTCGATGTTGACAGAAGTTGCTTGATTTGCTTTGTATAAAACAATGTATTGTGCATCATTTGCAACTGCATTAATCTGATTCATAACAAGTAAAATGTCCTTCCACTCAAAAGACTGAATGGACTATTTAATCATGGCCAAGATTGAGAAGCTAGGTGCATTAACAAAACAGAGGTGTGTTATTTTTTTGTTAGTACGTCATGGAGTCTGAAAGGCACTGGTTGACAGACCGTCTCGTAAGGCCAGAGTAAAGTCATTTGTTTTGTTGCGTGAAATATGAGCATTGTTCTGCATTACACTGTGGCAGTCACCTGCGTGAGTGTGTGATGTCTGGCACGTCATTGTGTTTTTTGAGAAAATGTGAAAGCACATATCTCTTCCCTCTGCTGCCTGGCAACCTGCGTGCCTCTGTCATGCAGCAGTGCTTGCAGTGTCTTACACACGCGAACACACACACATGCGCTGCACAAAATGTGTATGTTCCAGTCATGAATGGCAGCGATGCTTTGCCACTGATCCAATCATGGCTGTTGAACACATTGGAATGCTTAAGCTCATTTAACTGGTCAGATTTACTGTTATGGTCCCTAGTCGCCAAATGATGCATGTAATTTGTCATCAAAGGCATGTTACATGTTTAAATACCCACATGATAGCTTGGGCTGTATCTATTGCTGGGTTGTTAGAAGGTACTGTTTGCTTTTTTGTGTATATATTCCAGTCCTTATCAAGACACAATTACTTTGCAATTGGCCTCTTGACATTTTAGTAATTTAAATTATGTAACTGCTACATTATCTGGAAAAAAATCCTGCAGATTACAAGTCATCGTTCAGGTTGAAGACGTGAGTAAATGTAACCTTAATGGGATCCCAAAGTGTATAGATTAAACATTTTTCATTTAGAAAAAGGGTAATAAACAATCCCAGTGTTTGGCTGTCCACAGATATTCTGTTAACATTAGGCCTCTGGGGAATGTGCACACAGAATTCCTTACAAAACTCAACAATTTAATTTGATTAAGCCAATCAGACATTTTTGGTCCTGTAAACATGAGACGTGCATAATAGTATCCACATTCTAAAAAGCTGTGAGGTGCAATGGTCAAAGATTTCCATCTAGAGCCATATTTATATAGAAAAGCTATTTTCTATATAATTAACGGAGCTTTGTAAACAGCTCAGAGTAATCTTGTCATCTCCATAAGAACGATATGATTTGGCAGAACAAATTTACCTGTAGTTTTGAAAAGTGTCCGTTCACACCTGATCTCTTAACGGCAATTACCATTGAAGACTGATGTGTGAAAGGGGCCTAACTCTTCCTCTGCATACGGTGAGTTTTGGGTGCTTAACTTTCATCTGGGAAACTGTGCGTACTCTCTGCAGTATTGTTTATATACGCATATTTTCCATTGTCCTTTAACAGTTGTTCAATAAAACCAGTACTGGTTTTGTACTTTATTTGAGGCCAATTATTAGTGCCGCATCGTTATTTTATATATAATAGTCAGATTAAGCCTATTGTTCACTAGTTCTTTGTGTAGTACCTACCAACATACTTGTCAAATCATCAAAATCAATGATTAACAAAATAATCATTAGTTACAGCCCTATTAGTTAAAATATTTCTAAATACAACTGAATTGTTTTACGTTTTGTAATTAAAAGACAAATATTTTGTCACTGAAAATTTCTTAAAAATAGTATTAAAACATTGTCTCATTCTAGTGAACCAATATCTGTATTTTGTCTCATCTCGTGAGCTAAGTTTATTGTCACACCCCTAGTGTTGATAAGCGGTGATATAGCTCATAATTTTCCAAGTGTATGATATAGCCTAGCTTTCATTCTTCAGGTCGATCATATACTCGTGAAAAATAAAATCAGTGAATAAAGGAAAGCGATTAACTTTGGGCCTAGTATCCTTTCAAATGTTAAGTTGTCCACAGTGGGTCATATTGTTTGATAAGTGAGATCTCTGATTTTAGTCCTTGAAACCAAAAAAAGTAGTGCTTAAAGTTCTTGAAAGTCCTGGAATTTCATTTTGCAGTATCTGTACGAACCCTGTTTAAGTTACCAGTTCTTGGAGCATTTTATTTTGTTGTTGTTAATTGAACTGAACTGTAGTTTTCTGTAGTAAACTGTCTTTGTATATTTCCTATTTTATATTAATTTCCTAGTATTTATTTACTATTCTTTTCTTTGAACAAACATTTTCAGAAATTTCATGTTTAAATTGTAGGTTATCTTTGTATCTTCAAGGGACAAAGCTAACCAGCAAAACTTATATCAAAATCACCCTAATGTTACATGTGTTGCATTCTGTAACCGTTCCGGTATTGCCGTTCAAATGCCAACCATATCTGTAGTCTGAGCCTGTCAAGGGCTAATGGCAAGGGCAGATATGTTACTAGTTTTATTGTTCTCAAGAAATCTTGTCAAATTAAGTTTTTTTTTTTTTTTGGCAATTACGCTGTGGATGTGTCCACCGCCGCAATCCCCCAACCCCCAGAAAAAAGTTCAGGCTCAAGATTTTTTTTTCCTTTAACCCCTGTTAGGGCTGTAGCTATCGATAGTTTCTAATCGAGTAATCGTCTCTAAGTCATTTTTCTTATAAGGAGCAATACAAGAGATAATAAGATGAATCCTCTTAAGTAAACACAAAGTTGTTTTCTTTTTAGAAAGAAAAAATTACATTTTTCCTTGCTGAAAGTGCATACATTAATAACCGTGAAACTAACCCTTTAATGGTATTTATGCCAATTTACATTCAAATGCAAATACAAATTAGATCATAAAAAAAAATAAAAATAAATAAATAAATAAAAATACAGAAATCTATTTCACATTACTTTAAAAAAGGTAAACAGTACAAACCAAAACTAAGACATAAATCAAAATAATAGTAATAAAAATAATACCTAAACATTGCATTTATGTAGTGCAACTTAACTTTCAAGTTTCACCCTAAATAAAGCTCAAGCATGACATAAGCCTTTACTGTATTCTTGGAAGGCTTTGTTGCTTTTGTGAGAGGCAAAGCTCAGTGGACAGGAAGGTTACTTGGAACAAGAACAAGAGACCATACACAATTTTTAAACACATTTTTCTGCAACATGAAATTAGAGTTATTTGGAGAATAAACACTCTTAAATGTCTCTCTACTTACTGGTGTGTGTGTGTGCAACTGTTTTTGATATCCTTCATATTCTGTGTGCTGGTCAGTTCACACCAGTGATAGAAATTAATCTGTTCCATTAAGTTTAAATTGATTTTTACTTTTATAAAGCCTTTTTTTTCTAAAAGTGCATCATCTTTTGAGTCAAATTCTTACATTTAATCAGTCAATTAGAATAAAAGACATTTGGCTGTTACCAAACAAATGATATCAGTATCAAAATTCATCTTTGCATTGCAGAGAAACACAGAAGCTGCATGGGATGAATTTCCCACACAGAGGGACATGAATGCATTTAACCTGCAGTTACAAATGCATAAATAATATTTTGTTATTTTAAACATAAAACATTGAATACTGATATTTAAAATTATTTTAAAAACGAAAAGATGCACTTAAATGTGAATTCAATGTGAAGTGCTGTTAAGAAGTGATTCGTTGCGATTGAACTGAATCATTTAAACTGTTGATTCATTCAGGAACGAAACACCGTCATGTTGCTCAGAGACGCAAAACAGCACTATAGTGTCTAAAACATAAGTCTCATAATATTACCTTTTTGTTTATTGAACTGTTGAATAAAATCACATTTGTAATCATGCTAATTTTAGAGGTGAAAACTGGCACTCTTCGTGTGATATTGACTAACTTTCTTTCTGTAGTATTTTTATGCACAATGGCATTTAGTCTCACAAAACATAGCTAACGTAGGGAGGGACTAACTAGCCACCATATTTGGATTTATGTCTAAATTGTTCCCAGCGCTTTTTTTTTTACAGTCTATGGTCCAGCGTTTATCGGGTTGTGAGTCAGTAATAATGGTCCGTGGGGAAACACGGTGTTCCGTGTGTAGTTATAGTAAATGGACTAAACGAAGCCTCGAGGCATTTATTTTGATTTATTTGATTATAAATTATATTATATTTGATAAATTATACAGTATATATGATTTTTTTTGTATTCGAGGAATCGTTTCAGCCCTAAACCCCTGTATTAGTTATGTAAACTATTCAGGGAAATATTGTATAGGTGTAGCATTCCATTAACTGTAACTTTATTTACTTATAAATAATACGTTTTAAAAGTTTTTTTTGGGGTTGAGCCATTGCCTTGTTGACAGCGCTTCAAGTGACACTAGTCAGAGTCCCGACTTGTGGTCCTTTCCTTATTGTGCTCCCCTCTCTTCTCCTTCATCGCTTCAGTTTTTTTTTCAGCAGTCCTCTCAAGTAGAAGTAAAAAGAGCCAAAAATGTTATTTTAAAAAGATGTTATTAGTATATTAGAAATCAATAATTCATTTTGTGAATCAAACTACACTGGTCACATAGCATGTTTTGATTCACTAAAAAAGAAACCGCTCATAACATTTATTTATTAAAAAATCAGAAAACAATGATCATGTTCGATGTTTGTTTTTGCGTGCAATGCACAAGAAAAACATGTAGAAAGATCTAGAAGTATCTTAGTTAAAAGATCTGTGAATGCCAATTTTTAAAATGCAAGAAAAGTCTGCAGATTCTGTCTGGTGGAATCTGCATCCAGTTACTACCTGAAAAATGTTGTCTTCAAAATGCTCTTCTCAAAGGATCTGTGATGGAGAAGCTACCGAAGCTGCTAAGTTCTGACATATATATATATATACTATACTATCTATATATAGATATATATATATATACACACAGTGGGCAAAAAGTATTTAGTCCAGCCACAATGTGGCAAGTTCTCCCACTTAAAACATGAAGAGGCCTTTAATTTTAATCATAGGTATACCTCAATTATGAGAGACAAAATGAGAAAAGAAAATCCGGAAAATCACATTGTAGGATTTTTAAAGAATTAATTGGTAAATTCCTCGGTAAATAAGTATTTGGTCACCTACAAACATGCAAGATTTCTGGCTCTCACAGACCTGTATCTTCTTCTTTAAGAGGCTCCTCTGTCTTCCACTGGTTACCTGTATTAATGGCATTTGTTTGAACTCGTTGTCAGTATAAAAGACATCGGTCCACAACCTCAAACAGTCACACTCCAAACTCCACATTGGCCAAGACCAAAGAGCTGTCAAAGGGTACCAGAAACAAAATTGTAGACCTGCAGTAGGCTGGGAAGACTGAATCTGTAATAGGTAAGCAGCTTGGTGTGAAGATTTCAACTGTGGGAGCAATTATTAGAAATGGAAGACATACAAGACCACTGATAATCTCCCTTGATCTGGGGCTTCACGCAAGATCTCACCCCGTGGGGTCCAAATGATCACAAGAACTGTGAGCAAAAAATCCCAGAACCACAAGGGGGGACCTAGTGAATGACCTGCAGAGCTGGGACCAAAGTAACAAAGGCTACCATCATTAACACACTGCGCCGCCAGGGACTCAAATCCTGAAGTGACAGACGTGTCCCCCTGCTTAAGCCAGTACATGTCCATGCCGTCTGAAGTTTTGCTAGAGAGCATTTGGATGATCCAGATTAGGATTGGGAGAATGTCATATGGTCATATGAAACCAAAATATAACTTTTTGGTAAAAACTCAACTTGTCGTGTTTGGAGGAGAAAGCATGCTGAGTTGCATCCAAAGAACACCATACCTACTGTGAAGCATGGGGGTGTAAACATCATGCTTTGGGGCTGTTTTTTTTGCAAAGGGACCAGGACGACTGATCCTTGTAAATGAAAGAATGAATGGGGCCAGGTATCGTGAGATTTTGAGTGAAAACCTCCTTCCAATCAGCAAGGGCATTGAAGATGAAACGTTGCTGGGTCTTTCAGCATGACAATGATTCCAAACACACCGCCCGGTCAACGAAGGAGTGGCTTCTTAAGAAGTATTTCAAGGTCCTGGAGTGGCCTAGCATGTCTCCAGATCTCAACCCCATAGAAATCTTTGGAGGGAGTTGAAAATCCGTGTTGCCCAGCGACAGCCCCAAATCATTACTGCTCTAGAGGAGATCTGCAAGGAGGAATCTGCCAAAATACCAGCAACAGTGTGTGAAAAACCTTGTGAAAACTTACAGAAAACGTTTGACCTCTGTCGTTGCCAACAAAGTGTATATAACAAAGTATTGAGATGAAATTTTGTTATTGACCAATACTTATTTTCCACCATAATTTGCAAATTAATTCTTTAAAAATTCTACAATGTGATTTTCTGGATTTTCTTTCCTCATTTTGTCTCTCATATTTGAGGTATACCCATGATGAAAATTACAGGCCTCTCTCAACTTTTTAAGTGGGAGAACTTGCACAAATTGGTGGCTGACTAAATACTTTTTTCCCACTGTATTAGGGCCGGTAAGCTATTCCAAATTTGAATCTAATTAATTACATGTGTGGGCGATTATAATATAATTAATCGCATATTAAATTTGGCTGAGAAATTACTCCCAAACGATCATTTAAAGGGGTCATATGATGTTGCTTAAAAGAACATTATTTTGTGTATTTGAAATGTGTTTATGCGGTTTAAGTTTTAAAAACACATTATTTTCCACATAATGTCCACATTATTGTTTCTCCTCATGCCCTGCCTTTCTGAAACGCATCGATTTTTACAAAGCTCATCGGTCTGAAAAGTGGGGTGTGCTCTGATTGGCCAGCTATCCAGTGCCATTATGATTGGCCGAATACCTCAGCATGTTGACGGAAATGTTATCCCTTGCCATTTGTGATCCTTGTCCCTCCGAGCGACGAACAAAAACATCTAAAACCCATTATTCCTGAGGCATTTGGTTGCATCATGGGGACCTAATACCTGATTATATTACTTCAGGAGCTGTTTCTTTTACGTTTTGCATTGCTCGTCGCCGCTAAACATAAACCCATGTCGGCATTTGTTATCCTAGAAATGACACACAAGCGCACCTACACTGCTCCAAACTCGCTTTTGAATCATCGTGGCAAATTCTTTAAATTTAAAAAACTTACTTACAGTCTGTGAGTTTGAACAGCCGGAATTGTAGTCTACTCTACCAGGTTCAGGAAACAGTCCTCCATCAAATGCGCTGGACACATCTGAATATTGGGTTTAAGTGTTTTGGAACAGTGTTGTAAATACAACTTACACTGATTTCTAGTCGTGTCCTTTTTAGGAAGGCCAAACAAAGTAGTTTCACTATCACAACGAAACAGCGTCACACACCGCGTGCTAGAGTGAGCGGAGGCCGGAGGCCTAGAGTGAGCGGTGGCCTAGAGTTGAGTGGAGGCCGGCTTGAGTGAGCAGCGGCCGGAGGGCTTGAGAAAGGTGCGGCGGGTGGGCTTGGGGCAACCACATGTGACGACCACAGGCTGGACACCACTTCGTCCATGGTGAAAGCCGATCCACAATGCGAACTCCACGAAGTTGATGTATTTCCTCAGCGAACAGCACGAATCAGCTCTAGGCATGACAAAGCAGAAAATCGTCCTCTTTTGGAAGGCCTAACAAAGTATTTTCGCTTTCACAACGACACGCACACAGTCGCTTCAACGACTGGTCGGCAACAACAACTACAGCGAGACACTACGCCTTCTTTCTTTGCGTGGATATTTGAGCGGCGTTATGCAAATCTTCCCACATCGTGACGTATACATGTGGGGGTGTGTTAGAATGAGCTGTTTTAGGTAGGTGTGGTTGACTTTTATAAAGAATAACGCTTTGAATTTGAGACTTCAGTCTTTGCAACTTTACAAATCTTCTATGCACCAATGAGCTTGTAACACTCCAAAGAGAAATTAATTTTTTTTATCGCATCATATGACCCCTTTAAAAGCCATTGTCTGTAAAGCCTCCAACAGACATTACAAACAGTAGCTCAGAAAAACTCATTGTGTTTGATAAAATTTATTACATATTCCCTTTTGGACCAGAGGGTGAGTAAATAATGACAGAATTGTTATTTTTTTGGGTGAACTATACCTTTAATTAATCTTATTAATTTTATTATTATTACTATGGAAATATGAAATTATTTCTTTAATAAAATGATACTCTAAACAATAAACTAAAACTGCTAGTAGGTGGTGGTAATTGTCTTAATGATTAATTCATCGAGTAATTTATTCATTCATTTGATTAAATGGCTGATTCATTCAGGAGTGAACTAAATGGTTCTTTATGAATGGTCCATTGAAGCGGATCATCATCATCAGGCCGATCAGTGT
This sequence comes from Sinocyclocheilus anophthalmus, assembly GCA_018155175.1. Taxonomy (NCBI): domain Eukaryota; kingdom Metazoa; phylum Chordata; class Actinopteri; order Cypriniformes; family Cyprinidae; genus Sinocyclocheilus; species Sinocyclocheilus anophthalmus. The sequence goes on along the minus strand of JADLZN010009471.1, from coordinate 121,326 downwards.
GTGACATCAAAGTACCGCGAGAGCTATAGAGAGCAGACGGCTCCTTATGCTTTAAATATGAGAATCACAAATCTCGCGGTCCTTTTGAATGTCCATATCACAGTCATCTGTGCAGCTCCGCAGTTAAAACCAACGCAGCCACTGTTCCAAACGAGCCAAATGATTCACCCCTTCGTTCAAAACGTCCAATTAGAAATGAAATGCCGCTGTGTGTTGCTCTGATGAACAGTTCTGCTTTGTCTTTTTACTTTTTGTTGCAAATTGATCAAACGCACCATTGTGGCTAAAACACACAGTATGTGAACTTCTTGTTTATTGAACTGTTGTATAAGATCAGTATCAAATTTGTACTCGCGTGATATTGCACTTATTGCTCGTGTGTTATTGCTTAACTATATGATGTAAATATGAGACGAAAACTCAAACAGGCATTTTTGCCCCATATAGGGACATTCTAACAATGTTCTCTAGGCTCCAATCACGCAGGGGGGGGGGGGGGGGGGGGGGGGGGGGGGGGGGGGGGGGGGGGGGGTGGTGGGGGGGGAGGGGGGGGGGGGGGGGGGGGGGGGGGGGGGGGGGGGGGGGGGGGGCGGGGGGGTAGAAGATTGTTGCCCAGCCCCTGCCTCATATTTGTCATCAATCAACTGCATGAAATGTCAGATGACCCACGTGGGTCTGGGGCGGGGCAAGTGCATTAAATGCGTTAATAATTTTAACGTGTTATTTTTCACCGTTATTAATTAATCTAATTAACGCGTTAAATTATCAGCCCTAAAATAAATAAACAAATAAATATATATAATAATACAGTGGGGCAAAAAGTATTTAGTCAGCCACCAAATTGTGCAAGTTCTCCCACTTAAAAATAGGAGAGAGGCCTGTAATTTTCATCATAGTATACCTCAACTATGAAAGACAAAATGAGAAAAAAAATCCAGAAAAATCACATTGTAGGATTTTTAAAGATTAATTGGTAAATTCCTTGGTAAAATAAGTATTTGGTCACCTACAAACAAGCAAGATTTCTGGCACTCACAGACCTGTAACTTCTTCTTTAAGATGCTCCTCTGTCCTCCACTGGTTACCTGTATTAATGCATCTGTTTGAACTCGTTATCAGTATAAAAGGCACTTGTCCACAACCTCAAACAGTCACACTTCAAACTCCACTATGGCCAAGACCAAAGAGATGTCAAAGGACATCAGAAACAAAATTGTAGACCTGCAGCAGGCTGTGAAGACTGAATCTGCAATAGGTTAGCAGTTTGGTGTGAAGAAATCAACTGTGGGAGGAATTTTTAGAAAATGGAAGACATACAAGACCATTGATAATCTCCCTTGATCTGGGGCTCTACGCAAGATCTCACCCGTGGGGTCAACATGATCACAAGAACTGTGAGCAAAAATCCCAGATCCACACGGGGGGACCTAGTGAATGACCTGCAGATAGCTGGGACCAAAGTAACAAAGGCTACCATCAGTACACACTGCGCCGCCAGGGACTCAAAACCTGCAGTGCCAGACATGTCCCCCTGCTTAAGCCAGTACATGTCCAGGCCCGTCTGAAGTTTTGCTAGAGAGCATTTGGATGATCCAGAGAGGATTGGATATGTCATATGGTCAGATGAAACCAAAAATAGAACTTTTTGGTAAAAACTCAACTTGTCGTGTTTTGGAGGAGAAAGAATGCCGAGTTGCATCCAAAGAACACCATACCAACTGTGAAGCATGGGGTGAAACATCATGCTTTGGGGCTGTTTTTTCTGCAAAGGGACCAGGACGACTGATCGTGTAAACGAAAGAATGAATGGGGCCTTGTATCGTGAGATTTTGAGTGAAAACCTCCTTCATCAGCAAGGGCATTGAAGATGAAACGTGGCTGGTCTTTCAGCATGACAATGATCCCATACACACCGCCCGGGCAACGAAGGAGTTGCTTCGTAAGAAGCATTTCAAGGGCCTGGAGTGGCCTAGCCAGTCTCCAGATCTCAACCCCATTGAAAATCTTTGGAGGGAGTTGAAAATTCTTGTTGCCCAGCGACAGCCCCAAAACATACTGCTCTAGAGGATATCTGCATGGAGGAATGGGCCAAAATCCCAGCAACAGTGTGTGAAGACTACAGAAAACGTTTGACCTCTGTCATTGCCAACAAAGGGTATATAACAAGTATTGAGATGAAATTTTGTTATTGACCAAATCCTTATTTTCCACCATAATTTGCAAATAAATTCTTTAAAAATCCTACAATGTGTTTTCTGGATTTTTTTTCTCATTTTTTTCTCTCATAGTTGAGGTATACCTTTGTTGAAAATTACAGGCCTCTCTCATTTTTTTTAGTGGGAGAACTTGCACAATTGGTGGTGACTAAATACTTTTTTTTCCCCACTGTATATATATAATATATATATATATATTATATATATAGCAATAAAGTCAGCAATAACAAGCAATACATTCATTCATATATATATAATATATATATATTATTAATTATATATAAATATATCTATATATATTATATATATAACAATGTACACTCAGGTAATCTCCAGATTATCTTAGGTGATCTCAAATGAAAAAAAAGACCTACAAATTTAATTAAAACATTTATAAGCAGATAAAATTATATTGTCACATTGCTCTTCAATATATTTCAGCTCTTCAAGGACCTACATTACTTCAAGGACCTACATTAGACAATGCATTTATTTGAGTTGGGAACTTGTTAATTATGGATTGAGTTTCTCTTTTGATAAAAGAAATTTCATGGGTCACAGTTGTGGGCAAGGTTGTAATTAGCAGCAGTTCTTTCATGTTTCCCGAACAGAACAGGCTTTTATCAGACACAGACTCAAGAGAAAAGGTGGTGACAGGAATAGCTAAGACAACATCTATGTATCCTGACCCTGCTTTCAACATCTATTGAGAAGCTGACCAGCAGTCTGGCCCTGTCAATAGCCAGCCTAATTTGTGTTCCATTGTGTGGCCTATGGAAGATTTGAAAACTGATATCCAATGTTAGTTGCCCATTGTTGCTGTAGAAAAAGTCAGTAGGTACCTTCGTGCAGTAGCTGTTACCGTTTCACCACATCTTAACATGTTACCCTGGTCTGATCCATTTGTTATTACTACTGATGTGGATTTTCCATGCTGCTCAGTGCTGCATCGTGCTGGTTTAAATGTCAATTAGCAAGGTGACAGGCTTGGTTCTGAGAGGCGGCTCTAAATGGTTTTGCTGGCATCTTATTAGACATGCACACTGTGTATTCAGAGGTAATTTGGTATGTATTATTGATGTCCTGCCATATCTATTGGCAATCTTTTCAGAGGGAGGAGCTTTAGCATTGTTGTTTGGGATGCCATCTTACCCTCTTGATCAATAGTTAAAGCTAAACAAGCCAATCCTTAGTCAGCTAATCCTGACAAGCCAATTCTTCAGTTTAATTCACTGGTGTTTATGTGCAACGGGCTTTATCTGATTACATGGAGGCATGCACGACTATCACAGTGCTCGAGCCAGCGTGGTGTTGACATGCAAATGATGATGTTTTCATACCATCCAGTCCCTGCTGTAGGCTCAAGTGCACTAATGAATATGTCAACAGATGAAGCAGAAGAGCGTGTTTACTGTGGCTTCTGGTGCAAGACAGGGGACCGGAGCCTGCACGGGAAATCCTGCTGGCTCTCTTAGATGTGCGAGCAGTTGCCATGGCTTTAAGCTCCCATGGGTGTGGAGGCAGAGCCTGGTGACAAAATCAGTCAACTCATCCGGCACCTGTGGCACATCTACGAAACTGTTGTATGGAAGAGGTATCTTCTGAGTGCCACTGTTAAAGGTTGGGCACTGCATCCACACCAAATGGTAATCCGGACCTGGAGAATACTTCATACCTTTGTGTTTTTTCAGTTATTGACAAAAACTTCTACACATTTGATAATCTGGGAAAGCCTTCTTGGAAGACTGAAGATTGAATGTCATTGTAGAATGAAGCATGATTGGGTCCAGTTTTCACTTGGCATAATTTTTTGACACTCGGAAGCATTGTTGGTTGGGCAGAGTGACATTCCCAATTGGACTTGGACAGGCAGCTGTTAATTATATGATGGCCTTTAAATTTACTGTCTTGGACGCTCTTTGAATTGCACAGATGGCATCAGTGGAACAAAGTAGTGCCAACTCGTAATTTGTCCAGCGACTGATCGGCATTTTTGAGTTTGTATACCCAGCATCTTGAGGCTAAAAATAGCAGCTAGCTTTGTGTAGAATATTTTTCTTTCTTCTCTTTACTTCATTCTCTCTGGTGCGTCTGAATCGAAGCAGTGTTGGATGGTTGTTGCTGTGTCACGGAGTAAGTCTTGGGCGGAATGGAGTATCTAGGGTCATGACTTCACAGCACACTTGAAGCTATGTCCTGATGAAATCCCCTGATATGTCTGGCACAGGAAGCCACGCTCATAATTAAGGAAGTTGTTTGGAAAAGCTCTTAGACTTTGGCTAGATTTGTTTTCCTGTCTTTGTCATCAACACGCTCCTGAGAAGTGACTGGCGTGCATTTATAGTGCATTTGCAGTGATGAACTACATCTTCAGTGGAAACACCCTGTACTCCAGGGGAAGTCGAGGCAGCAGCACCAGTTCAGCCCATGGTGGCTCATCTGGACCTAAGCTCAGACAGTGGTCCATACGTAGTTCCTCTGAGGAGACTGCAAAACAGACGCCGTCCCGTTGGCGCCGTGTTCTCGCTACCTTCACCCGGCTCAATACCTTCACTGATTGCATCGTATCAAGGACAAGTCAGGTAAGTTCTGCAGGCTCATGCAGAGGTGCCATGGGACACAGACTTCAAGTCATAATGTTAGCTTTCAACTCATATGTGGCAATTACAAGTTCTGTCTGTCAAATAAACTTGCTTGCTACGCATGTGCATTTCAGGGTTTACTGCCAGTCTACGGTTTTCAGTCATGGCTGTTACAGTTGAGCTAGCAGTTTTTGTGTTTTGCATAATATTTTTAAATCTAAAAAAAATCTTAAAAATACTTCAATATCAAAATATCGTTGTTATTAAAACTTCTTAGTTTCATTGCATGGATTCAAGTCCAGGCTCTGTGGTTTAACAGCGACTTTGAACCAAATGAGGCTCCACTTTGCAGCACTGATGGTTGCAGCGGAGAAAGTTAGTTGTCAGATGACAGACTGTATTATTAGTTATCCTAATAATTGTTTTTAATCAGTCAGCTTTACCTTATATTGTGTGATCAGCGCATATGCTAATATGCCCAGATAATGCCACTACATGTGATAGCAGAATTTCTTGCCCAAACTCTTGTACCTTCGTAATTGTAGTCAGCTGAATATGACTTGATATAATAGCAGCAGTTCAGCTGAAGGTCAGAGAGATAAATGAGCAGTCGAATCCCCCTTATACAGTCTAAAAGAAACAGATAAGTCTCTAAAACATACGTGCATGTGTAAATATTATGGCATGGCCTTCAAGTAATTAATTAATTTCCAAAAACTTTCCAGTTAAACTTCTTTGGGGTGGACAATATGACCAGAATCTTAAATGTTGTTATTTATATGTGTATTATTAACTGTGACAGTGATACACATCATCATCAAATAATTATTAAGATTGTCACTACAAGAAATTGTTATAAATTGAACAGAAGATTTCGTAATCCCTCATATGGCGATATAACACATGAACAAATATCTTACCAACATACAACTACAAGTATGTCCAATTTATCTGCATACATACAGCACACGCATATAAAACAATAAACACTCAATATAGCAAATCTCAATTGCGTTATTATTTTTTTATCTTTGCCTAACTGTAAAACAACTTTGAAACTGTGTATTGTGAAAAAACGCTTTACAAATAAAATTGACTTGTGACTCTCGCTATAATAGTAGTAGCAGCAACAGTAGTAGTAATATAAGTAAAAAAATAAAAGATTTGTTGCATTGTGACATAAAATCTAATTGTCATTACTGTCATTCAAAAACATTTTATTTTTAAGTAATTCTTCATAGAAATAACAGTATCATGTTTAAAGTATGTATATAAAAGTAAAAATCATTGCTCAGACACAATGAGTTTCATTACTGTATTATAAAGTTGCAATATAAAAAAAGTATGTTTCTAAAATAGGTTTGATTTTTAAGCTAAACTGATTGATTGATTTTTATTTTTATATAACCCAGATATGTCTTGGTGATGGTTCACCCTAGTGCTATGTCATCAGAAGTGATTCCTAACAAAATCATGATCCTAACATATGGGAAACTGTATACTTTCTATACCTTGTATATTCTATTTAAAATGTACAGGTGTTGGTATTATCTTTAGATAGTTGTGATCATCAAAGCAAAATTATCCAAGAACATTTTGTTGGTTGTATAGCCAGTAGATGGCACTAGAACTGCATTGTTTCTTGAGGTGAAACGGCGTGCTGTACAGTTGATCCAAATCCTGACTACATCTTTGCAGTTTTGGATTAAAACCTCTCAGATTCACCTGAATTATCCAGAAGTTGGATAAAACGTGGTCTACATAGAGCCACAGAATTATTATTAATATTACCATATTACTATTATTATAATATATTTTTGAAGCATTCAAAGGGTTAAAAGCAGCACTTTTCAAATTATGAATGAATAGACTGATTCTCTCGTCTTCATTCTGAAATCTAATGCTTTGTGCTTGGCACTGTAATTTTACATTATTAAAATACACTTTAACCTGCTCATTGTATTAAAGTTCATCCCCGCTGACATACATACTACTCTAAATGCTGAAGCAGTGGTTGTTAACAGCTTGGTGCACTCACACTCATCAATTCAAATCCACTTATAAAATCAGCCTCCAATGCAATAACCATGAGTTGTAATGTCAACGCAGCTATTCTAGGCCATTTATCTATTCATAATATTTGCAAAGGAAAGATCCTTTGCATCTGTACACTATGACAAGCCATCTGTCACAAAAGTGGTCATATGCAATATGCATTAGTTTGTGTGGCGCTTTATATGAATTATTTTCTTATTGAGTGACCCCAACGTTGTATGACCCCAACATGAATTTCCAAACATCAAATCTTATTCATCTTAAAGTGGTCATATGACATGCCGATTTCAATTGTTATCTTCCTTTCTCTTTGGAGTGTTACAAGCTGCTCTTTTTTTCTGCATAAGATCTGATCTGTAAAGTTTGCAAAGACTAAAGTCTCAAATCCAAAGAGATGTTCTTTGTAAAAGTTAAGAGTCAGCCACGGCTACCTAAACGGCTCATTCTAACACGCCCCCCACACGTCTACGTCATGATGTGGGAAGATTTACATAACACGCCGCCCATCATGGTTTTATTCCTCCGCAGTAAGTTATGTTGCTGCCGCCTGTCGTGAAGGCGCTGTGTGCTTCGTTGTGAAAGCAAAACACTTTTGTTTTTGCCTATCTAAAATAGGACGATATCGCTTCTTCTCTGCTGTAGCTGATCCGTGCTGGTCGCTGAGGAAATACTTAAACTTCGTGCTGTCGATCACCGGATCGGCTTTCACCGTGGACGAAGCGGAGTCCAGGTCGTCACATGTGGTTGCCACAGGCATCACGATATGGTAAGGGCCGTAACATTTCCGTCACATGCTTGAGGAATTCGTCCAATCACAACGCACTGGATAGCTGCCAATCAGAGCACACCTCGCTTTTTTCAGACCGATAAGCTTTGTAAAAATCGACGCGTTTCAGAAAGGCGGGGCATAGAGGAGAAACAATAATGTAGAGTATGTGGAAAATAATGTGTTTTTTTAACCTTAAGCCGCATAAACACATTTCATTACACCAAATACACAAAATAATGTTATTTTTAGCAGCATCATATGACCCCTTTAATTAATTTATATATAATATCTAAGTCACCCTGACTATGATCTCACACAACAACACAGAAAAGATCCCCCTTAAACGTCATGCTGACTAAAGGAACGCAGGGAGGTCAGGTATTATTAATTATGTAGGTGAGGAGCTGTTTACTATATGGATCCCCCTCTCACTAGGTTACAGTTGCTCTGTGTGTTGGCGCTGTTTCAGCAGGCTGGCTTTGTATGTGAATCAGAGCTCAGCATTGATTATTCATGCCAGGAAAAAGCCACTCCGTGCCTGATGCCTTTGCTCATTGGTGCTCTCTAATTGGCATGAGAATGCAGAGATGAAAGGATGGGTGAATGAGAGTGATACAGAGAGCGCAAGAGGATCATCGTGCACACAAACGCGTGAGAGCCCAGGCTGAATTTCCCTCCGTTTGTTTGTTGCCAAGGCACTGCACCAAAATACAGCAGCCTTCTCACCATCGACCTGGTTGTCCTAAAATTCAACGCCGTCTCCTCACATTTAGCTCACGTGCCGACCATGACGACCTTCTACTCCGGCCATGAGTATGGATGCCGGAGAGCAGACAGCTGTGAGAGGAAGAACGCCTCTCATGTGCAGGTCAACCTCAGGCAGAACCCGCCGTCCACCTCCATCCTCAAGCAAAAGCATCTCCAGCAGATGGTGACCCAGGAGGGCTCCATCCACCCTATCTGCTACAACTCTTGCACCCTGCCATTAAACATAGGAAAGACCAGGACTAAGTTTCTCAATCTACGTGACAGTGTGAAGAAGAGCCCCACTATGAGCATGGCCAAAGTGAACGGGCCGGGGGAGAGGTTTTCTCTTTGGCCCTCTGTGTCATTTGATAAGGTAAGTTAGAGCAGAGAAAGGAGCAGCTCCGCGTTTAGACATTCTTTGATCATTGGCTCATTGGCTTTTCTGCATCTTGATGTTATTAAATTGGGTTCCTCCTTTAGACTCGTGACTGGTGTGCTCTGTCACAATTTTGTTTATCTTGATGACTCAGGCATACCTCTTTCACTGGTTGTGTGGAAATTGTGGTCTTCCAATGGATATTTTTGCTCATTAGTGTCTGTCTTTCATCGACAATAATGGACGTGGTGTTTGTCATCACCTTAGTGTCTCAAGAATGCCTCTGTTTTGTTACTGCATTTCTTTGTGGTTTTCCAGTCCCGCATTCCTTTAATTGTCTTAGCATATTGGATTGTGTATTATATATTCATCTTTTTTCCTTTTCGAATGTCAGTTATTGTCAGGTCGATGCCAAGCTTTTTATCTGCTAATGTGTTGTTTTGTTCCATGTTAAAATCATTTAGAGCAATTAATCCCACAATTAAAGGTCTATAGAGGAACGTTTAAGTGGGATTCCAGTCAATGCTATTGACAAGCTCTAATTTTAGTTTCTGTGCAGACCGTATGTTTGGGGTTTAGGTACCACAACATTTAAAGTGCCATCAGTATTGTTTAAAATCAAGTAAACCCAATGTATGTGTGTTTTTTATTACCACAGGTTAAAAGTGGGTCCGATAAGATTTTTTGAAAGAAGTCTCTTATGCTCTATAACAGTGGTTCCCAACCCTGGTCCTTAAGGCACCCCAACACTGCACGTTTTGCATGTCTCCTTATTCAAACACACCTGATTCAGGTCATCAGCTCATTAGTAGATACTCCCAAGACCTGAAACTGGTGTGTCATACAAAGGAGACATGCAAAATGTGCAGGGTTGGGAACCAATGCTCTATAAGGCTGCAATAAAAACAGTAGTATTGTGAAATATTACAATTTAAAATACTGGATTTCAATTTTAATATATGGTTAAATGTAATTTATTCTGTGATGGCAAAGATGAAAAAAATAAATATAAAAATATACATTTAATAAAATGTTTAATATAATATATATACACACTGTATATTAGGGGTGTAACGGTACACGACATATGTCATGGTTCGGTAATACCTCGTTTACAGGGGTCCTCCGGTCGATCCGATTTCGGTACAACAAGAAAAAACACAAGATACTATCGCTAGTTTCTTTTTATTTAGTTGAACAACAGTATAGAATCACAATTTTTTTCCACGAGATGTGAAATACGAAATATTATATTAATTATCATTGTTATATTATAAGTATATAATTAAATATATATAGATAATATCTGCAGTACATTATACATACGATGCCTATCCTACTTGAATATAGTATTTGATTTAGTTAACGATACACAGGGAACAAAAACATGTAACGTAAATGTAGCCATACTCTGCTGGTTTCATTTTTTTTGACACCTTTTTGTTCACGAAGGAAATTCAATGCAGAAAGGCCATCCTATTTGGTTTTTTTTTACAAAAGCACAATGTTTTGTTTTCATTGAGTGTACACAAATAAAAGTAGACACTTAACAGGTGATTCCATTATTCTTGCTAGTATAAGGAAAGCTTTAAGTGATCGCGCACACACACACACAAAACATATCAGTTCAGCATTGCTAACGCATTGAACAGCGCAGTTTTTGGGTATTTTCCATAGAATGCAGTGAACCAAACATCAGCGCCACACCCACCTCTGTGTCACTGAAGTACAAAGCCTATCATTTAAATAATAAATAATAGTTTAGCATTCAGATACGTCACAAATATGGAAATATTATGGAATATTTGGATTTGTGCCGAATGAGAGAGGTAGGATACACGGTCACAAAGCTCCATTTCACAAACAGTTGTGTGCGCAAGCCTTTAAAGTATACTCCTTTGTCAGTGAGAGACACGTTCAGAATTAGCACATGGTCACTGTCTATTGATATATATTGATATATAATTTTTTTTGAATCTATTTAATGCTTCCTTGCTAAATTAAAAACATTTTTTTTCAGCAAAAAGGCTTACTGACCAAACATTTGAACTGTAGTGTGTGTAAAAAAAAAAATTATGTAAATGCATATTGGTTGACTAACTGGGATGTCTCAGATTTCAGAGAAACATATACGCATTACATTTATTGTTAAACTGCTGCTCAATCAATTGTAGTTATATTTTTTTTGTGACTGTGAAACTATTAAAACATTAAGAATGTTTTAAAATATTATGTCTTTATTATAGATTATTACAATAATAGCAAAACTTTATCAAATATAAAATATTATTTATTGAAAGCTGCTTTCAAAATCCATTTGCCTCAAAAATCTGAGGGGGCATGTGTCCCCATAGTTTGAATGGGCATGATTCCTCTGATTAAATATTAACATACCTGTCCAAGCACTAGATGAGTTACTCCTGAACATGCTTAGATATTGTTGTTCTGCATAAAATGGCATCACTTCTTTCAGATCTGTCCAAAAGGGATTCATTGAGCCAGTCCAAGCTGTTTTCCATGGTAAAATGTCAGTTTATTTTACTAAGAATTAAAACAGACGCATATAAATCCTGTATGGTCACACTTCAAGCTTTCTTTCTTGATGGAGAGTTAATTGTGAAATCTCTGCATATTGCACATCATTGGCTGAGTATCGCCTGTGGTGTGCGAGTGTTGTGTCAGAGAAAGCTAAACTCCTCCAAGCCATTCCCCAGGCTGGATGTCAGAGTGTGACATGGACTTATGCCATCATAGTGTTACAATGTGTGTTTTCTTTTCTCACCCATGAATATGTAGAATAAGTTCATCACTCTGCTTGTCGTCACACAGCTCAGAAAACAAGTAGCACGAGTCTCAATAACAGTATCAGTAACTCTCTACAAACTTATTTAAGTACACAAATGCAGCCGCTTAGCAAGCAAATGCCCCTTGTAACCAACATGCGTTCCTCTGGCACTGTGGGGTTAACAAACCTCAATACTCAAGGTGGCATTAGAGTTGACATCAAATGTCCATGCCAGTGTTCCACTCACTATAAGTGTTGACACAGTCAAAACTAACTTTTAACTAACTCTTTAAAACTACTTTTCTCAAGACAATAGTTGACCTAAAAAAGAAATTGATGCTAATTCCTGCTATGGCACCTATTGTTGTAACTATGAGAATGCAAAGCATGCTTGCATTGTGTCATGCCTTGGGTTCTGCTTATATTGCTAGAAGTGTTTGTGGTTGCATAGAGTAGGTTCCAGACCTGCAACTTCATCTGCATCTATGTAGGACTAGAAGGTTCCACAGCAAAGTACCCTGTGGCTCAACATTAAAAGGGATAATTTACACAAAAATGAAAATTCTTCTGTTATCAATTACCCTAACCTGTAGCCTAATACTTCTCTTTATCTTTCAAACAAAACTTTTTTTTGCTTTTATTCACGTATAATCATCAATCAATGCACATGCATAGAACACATCAAAGATGGTCAATGGCAGCTCAGCTACACTTGCATTACACATGAGAAACCTCATTAGTTCTTGTGTCAAGCCAGCTCGTTTGAGCTTCCTCTTACCATATTTTGTGTGCTTTATGTATATGTGTTGATCTATGTTTATAAATCTAAATTAAATCTGTTCATCATATAAAGTAATTGTGTCTCTTCAGTAGACTTAAACTGGGATTAAATCGGTCAGTTCATATGGGTTACTTTTACAATGTCTTTATGAAATTTCTGAAGCATGAACATTTTGGTGGAATGGATGGATAATTGGGTGAACTATCCTTTTTTTTCTTTGCAATTTTTCTTCATAAAAATATATTTTTTTGTTACAATATTTTACTTGATACAGTCTTTTTCTTAACAAATTTATAACAAGCTGAAAAATATGAATATGAACTATAAAATCTCAAGCACTAGAGTGACTGCGTGTCAGGAGCTTTTGTGTAAGAAAGCAGTTTCTAGAGACACATAGCTTTCACAAAGACAGCAATAGAAAAATACTGACAGTAACATGAATGATATACTGTGGAAGTTGAATTGCGCAGTCTAGCCACAGATATATGCGGCCACTGTTTTGTTTTCATAACTGTGCCATGTGCGTGTGGTGCCTATGTGGATTATGGTCTCATTATCATTCACATGCTCATTTCCATTCTCCAATAATCACAAACGGAGCATCTTGCAGCACCCCACTGTGATCCCCCCCCCCCCCCCCCCCTCGAATTTGCGTTCATCTTGCTCACAACACTCAACGACACCCACTGTGCACCCATCCCTCATGGTGATTCCAATGCAGTGCTGTGCAATGTTATGTTGTTGTGTATGTATATGTGACCTGACCTCTCCCCTTCCATGCTATTGTTCAGCAGACAGATGCTGTACCACCCTCCACTCTCATAATCCCTGTGATCCCAATCTCCACTGTCCCTGCGGAGCCCGCTGTCATCTCTTCATCAACGTCACAGGTCTTTTTTTCTTTCTCTATTTTCCCTCTACACCCCCTCCCTCCCTTATTTTTTTTGCTCCCTTCCTGTTGGTCATTTTTTCTTGATCCCTGCCATTCCACTGCTCGTTGATGGGCCTGAAGGATTATCAGACCCAGAGTCGGGCAAAGTACCACGGCTCCCCTTGACTAATAGCATCTGCGTGTGGACCATCCGGAGGAAGTGGAAAGCCCCACAATAAGACAGACGGAGAGATTGAGCAAGCGAGAGAGAAAGAGTGGATTGCATTTTAGGCTACTTTTGGCTCGTAATAGAATTCATGCTTCAGCATTGCATGTTCTGCAGTATAAAATGCCATGTATGTACGTATGCTGGCAGCGCTGTGTTAATCTGGTGTGAGTGCCAGTGGTGGTATATGTAACGTCATGTGGAGAGTAAGTGAACATACCTTTGCTATATAGAATGATGCTTAACATGGCTTTTTCTACTTACTTTATCTGCTAAACGCAACGAATGGAATGGAAATGGATAGAACGGGAAATGTGCTGAAATTCATGCATTAACTGGACTGTTTTCTCTTGCAGGCAAATCCTCCCCCTGTCGTGGTAAATACAGAGAGCTTGGATTCAGCTCCATATGTAAGTGTCCTTTTCACTTGTTTACACTTTTTTTTAATTTTTACATTTTGGAATTCTGAATTCCTCAGAGCAGCATGCCACATAGTTCTATCAGTTTCATTTTTATAGCTGTTATTGTCAAGTTACTTTAGGTGATGCCCACTGAAAAATGTGCAATAGGGTGAGATTTGGCAGTTTGAATTCAACATGAAATGACATTTTCTTTTTACTTATGTAATGTCATGTATTTTCAAGTGAAACTGCATATTTAACAAGAAAAACATTTATAGATGGCACTTTATATCTTTGGAACTGGATCGAGAAAGGAGGCATCATATGCCAGAATGGAGGATAGATTGTGATGCCTAAATACAACAAGAAGTGTGTAAGACTTGAAGCTGCACAGACTGATCGGTGTATGACGTCAAAGTACCACGAGAGCTAATAACCTTTTTGTAGTGGTATCTTAGTAGTTCCTTATTTTATAGTAGTAATATTATTAGAATTTAAAATAACATTCTATTGTTTTACAGTAGTACCCTATTTACTAGTAGGTCCTTGAGAGTACATATTACTACTCAAGGTTACTAATATGCAACTTTTTAGGGTAAATAAGATAGAGTTGTCCCATTAAGGACACTGCCCTGTGACAAACTCTTGTACCCCTAAAAGTAAAATTTTTGCACATTTGTTTTATTGGATTATATTATCCAGTAGCTTATGTGGCGTAGGTGACTTGAGCAAAAAGTCGCTTCAGAGTCTCAGCAAATTATTTAATTTTGTTGAAAGACTATGAAGTCAAAAATGGGATAATGTTCACTGGTGCTTTAAGCATGGAAATTATTGTAAATGTTCATTGAGGAAGTCAATATTTTAAACACGTTGTCCAGATTCAGTCATGTTTTTCACTGCACTGCTTGTACCAGGGTACCTCTAGACCTCATGTTAGCGTAGAGTCTGGAATATAATTTGTGAGGCCCATTAGTCAAGGGTGGTGTTCATTCAGCACTGTAGTGAAATGACATCTCTTGGGATTGTTTTCCGCTTCATTTCCCTTGAGTCTGCCTGTGGAGTAGCGAGGTCAGTAGTCTTGATTGTGCCACTCAGGAGCACTACGTCTGTTTTTCTTATCAAGCACCACACATTCAACCTTCACTTTAGCCTTTATGCTGTATCAGCAGTGCCGCAGGTTCTGGGTAGCATACAGATTCTCACGGGACTCATCGCCGTTTTGTCTTATGTGATTGGGGACTGTAATTGACTCATGTGGAAATTATGTTGTGAAGGCAAGCGGGGTGAGAATAATGTTTCTAGGTTGGCTTGTTTAGAGGAAACTACATTATCTGGGCAGTGTTGCTGTGGCTCAGTTAAGATGAGAATTAAAAAGGCAAATGACTCTGTCACTGAATTTATTGAATTTGTTGTGATAATGTGTTGAATATTTGAAGATGTATTAGTTACCAAAAGCAATCTGCAAACCTAGTCAAAAACATAAATGGCAAATTGAAAGTAAATAGTAGCAATATTTACTATTGTTCAAAAGTTTGGGTTCATTATGATTTTTTTTTTTTATGTTTGGGGTCGTTAAGATTTGTTATTTTTTTCAAAATAATTTGTTATTTCAATATTTTTTAAAATATAATCTATTCTTGTGATGGAAACGCTGAATTCCCAACAGCCATTGCTCTATTTGTCAGTGTTGCATGATCCTTTAGAAATCATTTTAATATACTGATTTGGTCCTCAGTATTTACTGTAGAGGTCTGCAAGCCCGTTGGGTCCCGAAATGGCTCGGGCCATTTTTTTTTTTTTTTTTACAGATCGGGCTCAGGTCGGACTCGGGCTCATTTAGCTTCTCTCCTTTTAGTGTGCCATATATGCGCAGAGCACACACAGGCTACTGTATGAAATATTGTTATATTGATTATATTATAAATATTATACATCGCCTACACAATGCACATACACACGCATTAGCATATAGGTGACAGTTGACCATGCACTGCATCAGGGAGAAGTTGGAGCGTGGGGAGTTACTAAAAGTTCCCAATGCTTCGAAAAAGCTGTATTTTGGAAGAGTCTTGATTTGATTACCATGGCAAACAGTGAGTCAATTTGTCATGTGCAGTACAGAATCTGCAAACATATCCTTGCACATGACAGCAAAAAACACACGCAATAGGCTAAAGCTTGCCGCAAAGCACCAGCAAAAGTAATTAGCATGAATGTGTCAGGGGGAAATAGTGAGATATTTGAATTATTTATTAATAAATTAGTGTTTTCTGAATCCGTGTTGCAAAGATGAAGACGATGATCCTGATCCTGAGAAATGCATCTTTACGGATTGTATAAAATCCATAAAAAGAGTTTTTGTTTTTTATTAGGAGTCTTTCGTTTTAAAGTAGTAATTTAAAGCTTTCTATTGATATATTTAGCAAGGTTTTGAGGCAAGTATTTGCTGAGTTTCGGTTCATCATTGTGAATCGCTCCTGGCCGAAATTGCAGAAAGCACATCCTGTATGTATCCTTTATTTTATAAAAGCACAACGTTTTGTTGTTATTGTGAGTGCACACAAATAAAAGTATACCCTTTACAGTTCAGAGTGATGTATTACGCTTACCTTTATGAGCAATAATTACGGAATATTTTAAGTTGTTTCCAATTCAAGTGGTTCCAATTCAATTATATATCCTACAATGTCCGCTTGCGGTGAGAGTATGCTGTTTGATTTTTGCTGCCGCTTCTTGCTGGAACTTTTTCGTTTGTTTGCTTGTTTTGCCGTGTCGTGTTTCGCGTCTATCGTTTCATCTCCTCTCCTGCTCTTCTGGATACCTGACTTTACTGGATTATAGTTTGGACTTGACTGTTGTTATTTTACTGTGGATTGTACCTCTGATTGGATAACCCTTCCTCATCGCTGCTTTCTCCTATCACCCGCACTTCTGCTCCTGTTCTGTTGTCTTCGATCTTCGCGCACCATTGGGCCTTCTACATAGCTGGCGGGTGAGTCTCCACTTCCTCGTTTATCTATCGTGGGCAGTATTTTGGATCCGCCCCCCCCCCCCCCCCCCGCAATCTAATTTGATTGATAAGGTCTCCATACTGGGTTGATCGTGCTCTATCAGCGACGTGAGTGCTGCAGCTCTTTTGTGTAGGCTATTATTGCAAGAGAAGTGTTTTTTTAATTGCCAGTGATGTTGTGCCTTCTCATCTAACCATGTCTATCACCGCTCGCAACGTTCCAGTACCTGCTCTGCTTAGAGTTATAACTCTGGGCTTATTATTCAGCTGCGTTGTTGATATGGCGCTCAACTACTCACTATCTCAACTGCGTAGCCTGAAATCGCACCCTCGTCTCGACACGACTACATCCAGGCTCTGCAAGGAGCTTGGGATTACTAGATGGATGCGTAACATTCATCGTTTCTGTCGCCATCACTTCTCATCGCGCTGCCTGACATCCTCATCTATTCCATCTATCTGGTCTAACCATACGGATATATGCTACTCTATGCTGCCGGCTAACCACCGTGGTATAAATCTTACCTCATTAATTACTGTATACTGTGCTCTGTCTCTGACTGATCTACACATTTGCAATGATTGCGTGTTACATCCTGCATTAGCGCTATTTAACTGTTGGTCACTCACGAATAAGGCTACTGTGCTTTCCACGTTACTGACTGAGAAAGACCTAGACTTTCTGCTGCTTACTGAAACATTGCAAATACCTAACAACTATTTCCACCTAAATCTCCTCACTCCCTCTGGATACAGCTACCTGGCCAAACCTCGTTTGACATCTAGGGGTAGTGGTCTGGCTGCTGTCTACCGTAGTAACATCCCAGTCAATACCATCGACTTCAACCTTTGAATACCTAGTTCTCAAAATCTCTGGTACATCTCGTATACAGCATATTGACTTTCCTACACACCTAAAAGGTCACACACTGGATTTGGTCTGTACTTCTGGTCTACATAATGTTTCTGTGCTTGGCTCTCAGATTGGACTTTCTGATCACTTCTTCATCGAACTAAACTGTGAAATGCCTCTCCCCCCACCTTAGGGTGAAATCTACCATAGCTTCCCGTAACCTCAATTCTGTTAATCAGTTACTGTTTACTGAATCTGTACAAACATATCTTTCTGACATTACTGAACACACTAGTGCCCTTGATATCCTTGCCAAATATAATACCTCTATTTCTACTGCCCTTAAAGGGATAGTTCACCCAAAAATGAAAATTAGCCCATTATTTACCCTCAAGCCATCCTAGACATATATGACTTCCTTTTTTCAGATTAATCCAATCGGAGTTATATTAAAAATGGACTTTGATCTTCCAAGCTGTTTAATGGCAGTCAGTGGGTTTGGCAGTTCATCGGTCCAACAGAGTGAATAAAGCATATCCCATCCTAATAAACGTGCCTCACTGGCCCGGAGGGTGAGGCAAAGGCCCCCCCCCCTGGTAGCGAAAGTGATGCGTTTTTTTTGTAGAAAACTATCAATTCAAACGTATATCACTTTAATCTAGCTTGCAAACCAACGTTGTACACGGAAGCAGCTCTGGGAGGATGACGCAAGATGTCGGCATTGCGCATGCGCCGGTGAGTCTCGTGAAAGCCAATGTTTGTTTTCAAGAGCAAAGGAAGCAAAGTTTCCTTACTGTAGCAAAGGAAAACCAGTCTCCTCTTGGCTTATATTGAAATCGGTCTTCTTTACAAATCCTCATTTTGTACTTCTAATTCGTGACTTGTTTTGTTTTGATCCCTCCCCTGCGCTTCCACGTTAGTCACATCTGAGTGCATGCGCAAAGCTGACCTCATACGTCATCCGCCCGGAGCTGCTTCCGTGTTCAACATTGATCGCAATCTAGATTAAATTGATTATTATGTTTTAAATATGGCCATTGTTCTTACAAAAACGCATCGATTTGCTACAGGAGGCCTTTGTTCACCCCCCGCAGCCGTGTGAGGTACTTTTTATTATGGATGGATGCTCTTTATTTCACTTCTTTTGAACCGATGAACTGCAACACCTGCTGACTGCCATTAAACAGCTTGGAAGATCAAAGTCAATTTTTAATATAACTGCAACAGGATTTGTCCTGAAGTAGAAAAGTCATGTACCCCTTATGACCCTTGAAAGGGGAGGATTCTGGGCTATTTTTTTTTGGGTGAACTAACCCTTTAATATACACGCCCCCCTTAAATGCAGACTTGTACCTTCTACACATATGTCTCCCTGGTTTACCCCTGCACTTCGTGAACTGAAAACTACTGGTCATCGCCTTGAACGCCTTTACATGAAAACTGGTTTGAACATGCTTCTTATTGCTTACAACGACCATATTCAGCGATATAAATCTGCTTTAAATGCTGTACGCTCCAGTTACTATTCTGCCCTCATTACCAATGCATCCTCCCGTCCTAAAACACTGTTTTCTGTAGTCAACAAACTCACCAACCCTTCTGCACCTGTCTTGAGTAACTCAGTAGATCTCTGTCAGTCATTCTTACACTTCTTCCAAAATAAAATAAATTGCATAAATAATCTCTTTCTAACAAAGTACTCCCTATGCGCTCACATGACTTCCCCTCTGATTTTGCACCTGGTACTTTTACTGATTTTGACCCTCCAACGCCTGCCTATATCTCTGAGCTACTCAAAAAATCTAATCCATCTTTCTGTCATCTTGATCCTGCTCCTACTGCTCTACTCAAAAACTCTGCACCTGTTATTTTGCGGCCTATTTCACTTCTCATTTCTCAACTTCTCAGCACTGGTGCTGTTCCTCTTGAATTAAAAACTGCAGCTGTCACACAAGTCTTAAAGAAACCCGGCCTTGACCCTTCTGATATGGCCAATTACAGACCAATTACAAATCTTCCGCTTCTTTCAAAGCTACTTGAAAAAGTTGTTGCTGCTCAACTTCAGTCATATTTCTCATCTCATAACCTCTATGAATGTTTCCAGTCCGATTTTCGCGCTCTTCACAGCACTGAGACGGCACTTCTTAAGGTTGTCAATGATCTCCTTATGGCCACTTACTCAGGCTCTATTAGCATTTTAATTCTGTTAGATCTTTCCTCTGCTCCTCTATCTATCTTTCCTCTATCTCTCACAGTATTCTCATCTCACGACTCTCTGTTCTTGGTATTTCTGGAACTGCCCTATCTTGGTTCACTTCTTACCTGTTTGACCATCAGCATTACATTGCTGTCCACCAGGCTAAGTCCTCTACTGCTCCTGTCTCTCACGGTGTTCCTCAGGGGTCTGTTCTTGGGCCTTTACTCTTCATCATCTATATGCTCCCTTTAGGTAACATTATCCGTCATCACGGCTTCAACTTCCACTGCTATGCAGACGACACCCAGCTCTTTATCAGTTCTCAACACAACTCTCCCTTTCCCACCAACTCCATATCAGCTTGTATTAATGATATAAATGCTTGGATGACCAGTAACTTTCTCAAACTCAACACTGATAAAACAGATCTACTACTTGTCGGTTCACCAAAAAATGTTGCTCCTTTCTGTGCTGATAATGTTAACGTTGCTGGGACCTTGGTTCGACCTTCCACCACCGTTAAAATCCTGGGTATAGTCTTTGACTCCTCTCTCTCCTTCCTACCTCACATTACTTCACTCATTAAATCTGCCTTCTTTCTCCTCCGTAATATCGCTCGCTTACGTCCCTTCTTAAATATCAATGATGCTGAGGCACTGGTTCATGCCTTCATTACTTCTCGACTCGACTACTGTAATTCTCTTTTCTATGGTCTACCAAACACAACATTGAATAAGCTCCAATATATCCAGAACTCTGCAGCTAGCTCGCCCCCCCCCCATATATTTCTGATCTCATATATACTTACTCTCCAGTTTACACACTACGATCTTCTGATACTAGTCTACTGTTAATTCCATGCCACAGGTTAGCATCGTTTGGTGGATGAGCGTTTTGTACCTCTGCCCCCACACTCTGGAATTCTATTCCCAATCTTTCTTCATTACAGGATTTCAAAACCCACCTTAAAACATATATTTTCCTTTCTTGTTTCTCTGATCTCTGATCTCTGACTGCATGATCTGATTCATGCCATGGATTTCATGTTTATCTGTATTTTTTTATTTATTTTTTTGCTGTCATGTTTATCTGTTTTGATATTGTAAAGCGACCTAGAGTTTGCAGAAAGACGCTATTTAAAATAAACTTATTATTATTATTATAGTAGAAATCACTGAGTGGAGTCCTATGTCCTTGCTCATTAGCTCAATGTTCAGGTCTCCGGCAGTGTGGCACTGTCCATGGAGACCAAACCAGACACAGCCAGCTACAGTGCTAATGAATATGTAGGCCCAATCCCTCTATGCATTACATAATCAAAGCTGAGTTATTCTGGAAAATTGCTTTGACTGCAGTCACATATTACACCATCATTGGATAGACTTTTTTTTAATTGTTTAGTGTCATAAGGTTTAAATGAAATGAGAATCTATAACAGAGCTTAGAAGGAGACTTCAAGTTTGGTTCTAAAAATGACAATCAACAGCAGTTTGTGAGCACTATTCATTTATAGCACACCTTTAAGCTTACCTTGAAGCATATAAAAACTCACAGTGTACACTTCAGTCTCTGGGCTCATGGTGTTCTGGACACCAATAAAAGATGAATCACGTGGTACTACAACACATCATGATGTCAGATTTAACAGAATTGCACTAAACAAATCCCATCAAGGTTGGTGGACCACTTTATCAGTTTTAGCTGCGTTTGCTTGTGCTTGTTTGTACGGGTGTCAGCTGCTCACCATCAGATTTTCGGGGGAGTTTAATGGGTTTATTCTTATGTTTCAGTGTCTGCTGTTAGCCAGCCATGCCACCGATTTCATTTAATAGCTCTCTGCTTCGACAGTCTCATCGGTCACACGTACTTACAAAGATCTGTCTGTCTGTCTATCATATCTGTGTGTCTTACTATCTATCTATCTATCTATCTATCTATCATCTATCTATCTATCTAGTCAATCCAAAATTTTTCACATTATCGCAGTTTATTCGCTATTGTTTAGAAAATGGTCATAAAATATGACAAGAACTCAGAGTTAAACTGTGTCAGAACAAATTCATCTTGATAATGCCATCCTTCTGTTAGATTGTCTCACTAATGAAATTGGTTGAATAGCTGCCAGCTGTTAAATTTAAGTACACAATTAGATAATACCAATTTAGGTCAACAAGTTACCAAGCAATGCTTAATTTTTTTCAGTCTGTTGTGTAAAAAGTTTGCGTTAGCAATAATAAAAAGCAAGACTTAAGCAAAACATGGTCAGGTCAAAGTATCTGAATAATTTTTGGTACCAAATTTTTAAGTTTCTATTTAAAATATATTTTAAAAATATTTTATTGAATATTTTTTTTATATATTTAAAAATATATTAACTGCTTCACTGATTTCTGGTTGATGTTAGTGATTGTTTTTAAATTTAAATATATTGGCAGATTGGGATATATAATTGTGCATGTTTATTTTAGTTTACTCGCCAGACTATATACATTCCAAAACAAATCAGCCACAGGTTTGTACAAAGATACATTAATTTGTTACATGATCTGAAAGCATAACAACTTCAATTATAAACTACCAGTTTTACAAAATATCAGTCATTTGAGTATTTTATTTGATAAAACTTGCAATTAGAACTGAAACCTGTCAACCATGTTTGAATGAAAATGAATGCATATTTGTCATATTAAACAAAACTTTATGGACTAGTGGTGGTGCTTTATACATTGTTGGTCATTCAGATTTTCTGTAAAAAAAATACTGATATGCTAATACTACTACAACTAATAACATTATAAAATATGCAAAGGTGTGATGAGCTGCTGGCTTAAGGAATATTAACCACTTTCTGATTTGCTGAAATCAAAATGTGGCTATAATACGTGGGTGCTAGCCAATGAGATTGCCACTTGCTCATTATTCCAGCCCACTATGGAAGGAACTGACAGTTGTTTGTTCTTGGCCTTAAAGGCTAAATATAATTTAAAATGAGCTCAGTCATTTTGACAGGAAAAACAACAACAAAGAATATTTTACATGTAGTGTCGATTTTTGTGGAATGTAAGACTTTCTCCTTGCATGTGTGAAAGAAACAGAGAGCTATAAGACAAGTGATGATGAGTTGGTTGCCTATGCATGCAATAGAGTTTAGTTGGTCTGTTTGCATTTATGTGTTAACTGAATGAACACTGTATCTCATTGCTTTTCTTTATACCTAACATGTTTATACCTAACTTTATACCTAACACCTAAGAAGTCTACTACACACATACATTTTTCTGTTAAATATAATAAATTGTTGAGTATTGAAATATGTAAATAGTCTCTGACATGTTGTTTTGTTCACAGGTTAATGGTACTGAGGCTGACTTTGAGTATGAGGAGATTACACTGGAAAGGGTGAGTGGAATGACTAGTGCTGCTGTTTCTAGGATCTATCTATCTATCTCTCTCTCCTATATACTATATATATATATATATATTTTTATTTATTTTTTTTTTTTTTTTTTATATATATAATTTTTTTGGTTTGTTGTTGTTCTCTTAATTTCTGATAGTCTTATAGGCCCTAAGACTTATACAGGATTCATCTTCAGGCAAGATTGGGGACAGATACGCCACTCATTAATTTTACTTACAAAATGTGATGTTTTTCCAAGTGAAAAGGTATTTTCTGTGAAGTATAGATTGTTTCATCGGTAGCACATGCCTGACCCAAAGTTAACTTTTGGTCTGTGTTTGTTTATTGGTCTGGGGTTTGGCGCCGACTACAAATGCGGTTAAAGTTAAGGTGATGTGTCAACTGAAGTTGGGCTCAATTTGTTGTGCTGTGGGATGCAATTTTTCCCATACATTGATTTATTTGTGGCGACCCGCCACAATATCAAACCTGACCACCACAAATAACATTAGATTTTCCAAAAGGCTTTGAATTTGTTGAATAAACATGAGCACTGCACGTTTCAAAATCACTGCCAGCACAACACTTGTTTTTTTTTTTTTTTTTTTTTGTTTATAAATCACTGTCCATGGAAAACAGATTGTCTTCAGAAAATTTTCAATGTCATTTTCATTTCATCTTGCCTGTAATGCCTGATTGTGAGCTCAACTTGCTTTGTGTACAGCTGTTACTGGGGAAACCTCTATTTCTGCTGCTCCAAAAGCACCTCCTGCTGGCAGAGAATTAATTTACATTTTCAATAAGAACGTCTGATTTACGCAGAAAACATTGCTTATTACCAGAAATAATCTACTCTAGAGGGGTGCTGTTGTTATTGATTCTTTGCAGAAGTCTACCGGAAGTTAAGTTTGGGCCACAAAAGCGCGCATGCGCAGTAACGTTTGTTTATGTTGTTGCCGTTGAAACCCTCTTTAGGCAGAGACTTTATTTTATCCATTGGAAATTAATTGGATTGTGAAAAGTAGTAATTTTTACAGGTTGCTGGAAGAGAGAGGAGTTTATGGCTTAAATGGCAACAACTGCATTAATATAATATTACAAAGACAGACAGATTTATTTATTTAAGAGGGTCATGAAATGGAGAATCAAAATTTGATTTAGTATTGACTAATGACAATTTTCTTTGCATACAAGGCAATAATAAATGGCAGATTAGAGCTTAGCAGTGTGTATCTGAATCATTTTAGTATTTTCACAGATCTCTGTTATTTTTCCTCTGAACAGCTTGTGTATAACACTGACCCATTGCTAAAATACAAGCAGCCACACAGCCAAATCTTTAAATACTCCTCTGCAGCGACTCCATTTACCAGCTCAAAGGCTTTCAATTAAAATGCAACACATCAGAGCCGTCAGCGCTTGAGAAAGCATGAGAAACACTCTTCTGCCTAACCAACTCACTCTATCTTTACAGACTTACCAGGGAGGAAAAAGAGCACCATCTTGCCTTCCACAGTCAAGTCTTAATCCCTGACTCTGCCTAAGGCCCCCCCTTCTCATCAGATTTTTTGTGACCCAGTTCAGCACTGCTCTGTAGTGCACATTTATTAACTCTGCATAAATAAACAATGCTCCTCCACAAGCTGTTGTCAGCCCAGCGTAAAACCTGCTTCTTATTTGCAATAATGTAATAACTCGTTGCAATCCACAACTTAAGACTAAAGGTGTTTTATAGTCTGTGCATCGTTTCTTCATGCTCTTTATCTTGCATGTTGGCTTATAGTAATTAGTATATGTTGCCTGAAAATTCACTTTATTAGAGTATTGACCTAAACGTGTTTTGATTAGCACTGTAAAAGATACTGAACTGTCAAATAATTACAGCTGTATTAGTACTATTACAAATGCTGCTCAGTGCAATGTTAGTGACTGTGGGTTGAGTTTAACTTTGGTAAGAGCTGTTTCTCTTTCTAGGGCTGCAACAACTAATCAGTAAAACCAATGCAAATCAATATGAAGCTAGCTGACAGAGCAGAACAAGCTGTAGCACTCTGTTTTGTAGCATTTAGTTTAAACCTACTAACAGTTATATTGCTTATTTCATAGATTTAATAAGTATTGCCTTAATAAATGAAGTATGACACATTTTGCAATACATTGAAATCATATATTTAAATTTTCATTTTGGAATTGTGAATTCATATACAGAAAGGGCACTGCCATTTGGCATATCATATTGCCAGTTGAATTTTAACCTGCTTTATGCTCTAATAGTCATTGACTAAAGCATAGAGTTGTGTTTTAATTGATGTTCTTCCTGACTGTAACCCTGACTCAGCTTTTCTTTCACCTGCTGTTTAGGGGAATTCAGGCCTGGGCTTCAGTATCGCCGGTGGCACAGATAACCCTCACATTGGTGAAGACCCCAGCATTTTCATCACCAAAGTCATTCCAGGGGGTGCTGCCGCTCAGGACGGGAGATTGCGGTAATGTTCCGGTTCTCATCCGTTTCCTGCTCTCTTCCTGTTGCTGTTCATACTCTAAATAGTATGATAATGTTATGTTATCTAATGCATGACATCTAGACATTTTTTTTAAATGTGACTTCATTGCCCAAATACTTGGATCTACATGAGGACAGCTTTCAATAAACCTCTTTTCACATGTCACTAGGGATGGGTATCATTACAGATTATCGATACGATACGGCTTTCGTTACGGTTATTGATCCGATATATATATATATATATCTATATATATATATATATATCATATAGTTTATAGATATATATCTAATATATATACAGTGGGTATGGAAAGTATTCAGACCCCCTTACATTTTTTCACTTTGTTATATTGCAGCCATTTGCTAAAAATCATTTAAGTTAATTTTGTTCCTCATTAATGTACACACAGCACCCTATATTTACAGAAAAACACAGAATTGTTAACATTTTTGCAAATTTATTAAAAAAGAAAAAACTGAAATATCACATGCTCCTAAGTATTCAGACCCTTTGCTGTAACACTCATATATATAACTCAGGTGCTGTCCTTTTCTTCTGATCATCCTTGAGATGGTTCTACACATTTATTTGAGTCCAGCTGTGTTTGATTATACTGTCTGGACTTGATTAGGAAAGCCACACACACCTGTCTATATAAGACCTTACAGATCACAGTGCATGTCAGAGCAAATGAGAAACATGAGGTCAAAGGACGCCGAAGAGCTCAGAGACAGAATTGTGGCAAGGCCCAGATCTGGCCAAGGTTACAAAAAATTCTGCTGCACTTAAGGTACTAAGAGCACAGTGGCCTACATAATCCTTAAATGGAAGACATTTGAGACAACCAGAACCCTTCCTAGAGCTGACCGTCCAGCCAAACTGAGCTATCGGGAGAGAAGAGCCTTGGTGAGAGAGGAAAAGAAGAACCCAAAGATCACTTGGCTCTGAGCTCCAGAGATGCAGTCGGGTGATGGGAGAAAGTTGTAGAAAGTCAACATCACTGCAGCCCTCCACTAGTCGGGGTTTTATGGCAGAGTGGCCTGACGGAAGCATCTCCTCAGTGCAAGACACATGAAAGCCCACATGGAGTTTGCTAAACAACACCTGAAGGACTCCAAGATGGTGAAAAAAATAAGATTCTCTGGTCTGATGAGAACAAGATAGAACTTTATGGCCTTAATTCTAAGCGGTCTGTATGTGTGGAGAAAACCAGGCACTGTTCGTCACCTGTCTAATACAGTCCCAACAGCGAAGCATGGTGGTGGTAGCATCATGATGTGGGGGTGTTTTTCAGCTGCAGGGACAGGACGATGGTTGCAAGCGAGGGGAAGAAAAGATGAATGCGGCCAAGTACAGGGATATCTGGACGAAAACCTTCTCCAGAGTGCTCAGGACCTCAGACTGGGCGAAGGTTTACCTTCCAACAAGACAGACCAATCAGCTAAAATAACGAGGAGTGGCTTCACAACAACTCTGTGAATGTTCTTGAATGGCCCAGCCAGAGCCATGACTTAAACCCAATTGAGCATCTCTAGAAAGACCTAAAAATGGCTGTCCACCAACGTTTACCAGCCAACCTGACAGAACTGGAGAAGATCTGCAAGGAGGAATGGAAGAGGATCCCCAAATCCAGGTGTGAACAACTTTACAAAAGAATGGCTGTATTAGTCAAAAAAAGGGTTGCTTCTAATAAATACAGCAAAGGGTTGAATACTTAGGACCATGGGATATTTCAGTTTTTTTTTTTTTTTTAATAAATCTGCAAAAATTTCAACAATTCTGTGTTGTTCTGTCAATATGGGTTGCTGTGTGTACATTAATGAGGAAAGAAACTTAAACTTAAATGATTTTAGCAATGGCTGCAATATAACAAAGAGTGAAAAAAATAAGGGGGTCTGAATACTTTCCGTACACACTGTATATACTGTTCTCAATTACTATTTGGTGCAAAAAGATATTAAGTGAAAAGTTGTTGAAAATTTCAAGTTATTTTATTACTGCTGAACTTTATTAACCAACTTTATTAAAGTTCTTCAATCAAGAGCAGTGAGTTATTTTTCTCTTTGGGTTTTATTTTATTAACATTTCACGGGGAATAGTTCACCCAAAAATGAAAATCTGTGTTACATTTACTGACCCTCAAGGGTTTTTAAACTGATTTAGACCCAATTAAGTATTGGTCCAAAAAAATACCGGTTCTTGATACCCATCCCTACATGTCACTTTAAATCAGTTTGAGATATATTGAAAGTATATTTCAATGAGATTGTATTGTATTGTTTTGACCATTGAGCATAGTAATAGATTTCCTCCTCATGCATTGTTGTTTGTGTTAGAATGGATTTGTCCTGTTTTGAATTGGTGTTACTAAGTGATAGAGCCCTCCAGTGTCTCAGTGCTGTCAGAGGCTCATTAAAGCAGCATAATGAGGTCCTGACAGCCACACTGACAGCTCTCACACACACACTGAGAGAGAGAGAGAGAGCGAGAGAGAGAATATAAAGAGCCCTATCATCGGCTGTTTGCATTATTTGTAAATTAAATTGTGTGAGAGAGAGAGTTAATGATCGTATGTCATAAAGACTTTGGGACACTTACAGACCATGTGATGTATAATTGTGTAACTTCAGTTTGTTTCAAAAGGCTTGATGACTTTTATAGTTTTTTAATTTTTTCGTACCCAGTAAGAGCTGTCACTGACAAATGAATTGTAGCCAAGGTCAGGGCTCTGAACCAGTTCAAGGAACAAAATGAAAACCGGAAATTAACGAAATTTTGACAGGAACAGAACCAGAAACAAAATCAAATTTTATAGTTCCGAACAGAATAGAAAATTTGAAATGGCCATTAACCGGTTAATAAAGTTATTTAACCGTTCCATTTAATATTTGAAATTTGCTATCAACCAATCACAAATTCAAGTAGGCCTAGTATGGCCTATGCAAATATGACGCTGCATCCAAATGCGTGAAATGCCCACACTCAGCTGTGAACTCATCATAGGCAAGTCGCAATGGCAATGCACTGGCGTTAGAGTTTATCTGAGGATAGTGTAAGATGGATTCAAACGACTTGCACCTGCAGCGTTTCTGTGAACGGAGAAAACAGAATAAAAATATATAGGCTACATAAAAAGGAATATATAGGCCTATAAACGAAATATATTTCACTTAAATCATTAACAGATAAACAAAACGAAAGAAAAAAAAATGTGAGTTACGGTTCATTGTGACGCGGTATCCCCTCTCTCTCCAAAGGTTCCAAAGTCCTCAGAAAGGAAAACTAGACGGCAGAAAGTAGTTTTCTTTATTTTGCACAAGCTTTACAGTTTTATTTATTTTACAGTTATCTTGCTTCTATAAACAACCAGCGTTATATGACCATATCGCGCCCGGAGCCCCACGCTCCGCATTGCAGCCTGTTCATTATCAAAATAAAATAGTTAAAAAGTTACACTGCTCCGTTGTACAATCTGTTGCGTTCAGCGGTGACCACCGTCTCACTGTGCTGATATAGCCGATGTAAAGGATGATGTTTTATGTCGGTGAAAGTACAAAGCTTAAATAAATAATATTTTTGGTTCAAATACATTGCGAATATGGAAACATTGGATTTGTGCCGAATGAGAAAGGTAGGCATCAGTTTCACCTTAAATTAATTTGTTTTTGGATTGACGTTTTTATAGCCTAAATGCATAGCCTTAACTTTAGAGGATTTGTTGTAGACAGAAACTAATAACTGTGTTTATAATGTTTGTAAACATTTTGCTTTACTGGCATTTTAGCCTACATTTTCTGAATGTAATAAAAAGTGACGTGAGCCTATACGCGACATATGTTTTTTCCCCCCTCTCAAAACTTTTTTTAACAATGCAGCAAACATTTTTAAATATCTTTAAAAAAAATTGTTTGTTTTTATTGCGTTGACAGTTTTTTCTTGTTCAATACATTTGGTCTTTGTTAAATCTAGAAAAGATGATGCTGTATTAGCTGTGCGCAGCAGGTTAAGATAGCCTACCAGATCTCTTCCTGTTTTTTCTTTTAAGTAAAGAAAACGCTGTACATTATTATTATAGGCAAATATATATATATTTTTAAATAACGTTATTAACCGGTATTTTTTCTACTCAAACCGGTCTTGGAACGGTAATAATACAGAGGAACAGGAACGCAGGAACAGAAACGTTAAAATATCGATTCTGCTCGGAGTGAACCGATTGAATTGTTTTTTTTTTCGTTTTCAAGCCCTGGCCTAGGTCAGTACTCTATTCTTGTGTGAAGCTGCTAAGATGCTGTGTTAAAGCCAATGTTGCTGTGTCAGGCTGGTCTGGATGCTCAAACAGCAATGTTTTGATAGCGTTACAGGCCAAAATGAGCGCAGTTACATGCACATTTTTAAACCAATTATGCCTAATAAGATGACAACATGTGTTCTTGTAAATGTGTTAAATAGTTTTCCTTTATTGTCAAAAGGTCATGGCTTAACAGGTTAAGTAAATAAATTATTAATATGTATAATGCATATTATCTGTCTGATGGCTTTTCTGAGGTAAATGAAATGTTACATGACTAAGGAAAACAGGTAAATTTAGCTCATGGGAAATTATGATATTTATAGGGAACTTTGACAGAACAGCTGTTTTTTTCGGCCGATCAACTGATTCGACCAGCGATTAATTTAATAGCCATAACTATCAGTTCTGCAACTGATATTAATATCAAAGTATACTGAAAAGCACTATTTTTTAGCAAGGTAACATGATCGGCAGTTTAAGACAGGAACTTGTAAGCACAAAACAAGATACTTCTCTTTTCAATACGAGCAGGGCCGTTTTAACCATTGGGCTAGGCGGGGCTGAAGCCCCGGTGCCCAAGCAAGGAGGGGGCCCGTGATTGGCTGTGGGGTAGATTTACTGGAGCGCCGATCGCCAAAGTCACCACGCCCCCCACTTATTAGCGTTGTTATTTAGTTGAGCTTTTCCATAAATTCCATGCATTACCATTTGAGATTGAAACGTAAAGTCTGAATTTGGTTTACCAATCAAATGCATTTATTCTATATTTGGCTTTTGAACGATATGCACACGTATCTATCAGGTGATTGCTGCCCAGTATGTCTGCATTCACCTCTCTTCACTTTGTTCTGGAGTAATCTGGAAATGGTCGCGCAAAGAACAACATTCCAATAAGTAAAAATGTCAGCAATTCTAAAAGAGAGAGGGGCTCAAAAAAAACTTCAAATACAAACAACATAAAAAAAACATGATTTAGTAAATTCCCCAGCTATCAGGATATTTTACTAAAGCTGATGATGGAGTGGAAGTTGCTGGAACAGCAAGTGAACCGGGCACATGGAGCAGATAAAAACAGTGCCATCGTCCACACAGATTTTAGGTTAGTTTGATTATTAACTGGATTTATATTGTTTTTGTGTTTGAATAAACTATATTCATTTAATGGTTGTTGATTGAAGCGCGTCATGATGTAGTCTAAGCTTATCATTTCAAGGCGTTTTAAGCAGGTTTTAAAACAAATGGTTTATACTGTTTGTAACACAGTTTGTAGATCGGGAAGAAGGAGGCGGGAACCGGCGAACATTTAAGACATTAATAATAAAATAAACAAACACAAAATAAACTCCAGGCCTGGTCCTCTCTCGTCCAACACTGTCGTCCCTCCTCCTTTTATCCTTCCGGAGCTCCTCCGTGGGACTTGAGACCGGTGAGTGGTGCAGGTGTCGTGCATTATCACTTACTCCATCGGCCTTGCTCCGTTCCCACGGCTCTCGGCCCCGCCCCTCTCGTCACACTGTTCATGGACATTACGCTGCGGGGCAGAATTCATTCTGGTAAATGCGTGCGTTAAAACGGTTTCTACCTGATACGCGCGGTGCACACCTGCTCGTATTACTGACTAAACTTTCGCTCCTTGTGCTTAAACGGTCAAATACACATAGTTATGTGTCAAAATGCCCGTCTTTGCGAGTATCCTCGTAAACACAGTTATTTGTGTCTTAAATGAACGTTAATGGTTAAAGATAAAGCATGTGTAGTGTTAGGCTATATGAGATCCTGCCTATATGATGAGATCTTAAAAGGATATTCACCCAAAAATGAAGATATAGTCATCATATACTTACCCTCAAATTGTTCTAAACCTCTATGAATTTCCTTTTCCTCCTCAACATAAAAGAAGATATTTTGAAGAATGATCGTAACCAGTTTCTGGTCCCAACTGACTCCAAAAGTGTTTTTTTTTTTTCAAATATGGAAGTAGTGAGGGCCCAGCAACTGTTTGGTTACCAATATTGTTCCAAATATATTCTTTTGTGTTCAACAGCAGGAAGGA
Source organism: Sinocyclocheilus anophthalmus (assembly GCA_018155175.1). Lineage (NCBI taxonomy): Eukaryota > Metazoa > Chordata > Actinopteri > Cypriniformes > Cyprinidae > Sinocyclocheilus > Sinocyclocheilus anophthalmus. The sequence continues at coordinate 89,203 of JADLZN010009471.1, read as the reverse complement.
ATCTCATACAGGTTTAGAACTGCAACATAATTTCATCTTTGCTGTTAATGCAACCTAATATGCTGCTTTTACCGTTTTGTCAAAATTGTAAATCAAACATCAGAAAGAAAATCCCTTACTGTCCTTGACCGAATCACTTTTGTAAATAAATAAGAATGAATGTATATTGAATGTATATAGTGAAGACTATTCAGTCTATTTGCACATTTTTTTTTTATACAATATATTTATTATTCAGTGCTTTTAAGTTTTTCAAGTAGGCCGTTTTTTTATGATCTTTGTTCTGTTGTAGCCTAATTTGTGACCGTTTACTTGTCTTCAGTAAGCTTATTTTTACTTAGGCTAGTATTATTTTTTATTGATATTGAAATTGGTAACAAAAATTATGAAATTTCAGTGCATCAAGAATTTTTATATGGTATAAAAATCCTATTTAAAGCTATATATACAATATATTTTATTATATATAAATACTATATCTGGGTACACCGGGGCTAAAGGGCGCCTTTGATTTATTTAATCTAAACCACTAGATGGCACAAAAACGTGGCGTAGCACTTTCCAAAACATCCGTTTTTCAAGATGCACGTGTATATTTGTCTGATCCTTGACGCGATCGCGCGCAGCAGTGCAAAGTTGATTCTGTGCTTACTTGATCTAATATTTTATGTTTTTTAAAATGTTGTAGATTTAAGTAGCAAATGAGAAACGCTAAAATGAATGCATACATCTTGAGAGAAAAGTCTTCTTCATGATTTTCATGAAGTTTTGTTTTAGATAAAGCAACAGTTTTTAAATAACGAAATAATATGTAAAAGTATGGTATTTTAGCCCCCTGCTGTTGGGGCTAAAGGCGCACAATAATTAACATGATAATTAATAGATGGCTGATTTTTCCATTTGTTGACATGACATGGTTAGATTCAGATGGTAAATATCATATATTATGTTGGGTGTCCATATTAGAGATAATCACCATATTTAGAATGAAACCATTATATTTAAAAACATGATATTAATCATATCATATTAAAATATCATTTGCTGTTACTACTGTAAATATATAGTGGGTATGGAAAGTATTCAGACCCCTTAAATTTTTCAATCTTGTTATATTGCAGCCTTTGCTAAAATCATTTTAAGTTAATTTTTTTTCCTCATTAAACGTACACACAGCACCCCATATTGACAAAAAAAAACACAGAATTGTTGACATTTATGCAGATTTATTAAAAAAGAAAAACTGAAATACCACATGGTCCTAAGTATTCAGACCCTTTGCTCGGTATTTAGTAGAAGCAACTTTTTGATCTAATACAGCCATGAGTCTTTTTGGGAAAGATGCAACAAGTTTTTCACATTTGGATTTGGGGATCCTCTGCCATTCCTTTTTGCAGATCCTCTCCAGTTCTGTCAGTTTGGATTGTAAACGTTGGTGGACAGCCATTTTTTTAGGTCTCTCCAGAGATGCTCAATTTTGTTTAAGTCAGGGCTCTGGCTGGGCCTATCAAGAACAGTCACAGAGTTGTTGTGAAGCCACTCCTTTTTTATTTTAGCTGTGTGCTTAGGGTCATGTCTTGTTGGAAGGTAAACCTTCGGGCCCAGTCTGAGGTCCTGAGCACTCTGGAGAAGGTTTTCATCCAGGATATCCATGTACTTGGCCGCATTCATATTTCCCTCAATTGCAACCAGTCGTCCTGTCCCTGCAGCTGAAAAAAACACCCACAGCATGGATGCTGCCACCCCATGCTTCACCAATTGGGAGCTGTATGGACAGGTGATGAGCAGTGCTGGTTTTCTCACAACATATACGCTTAGAATTAAGGCAAAAAGTTCCATCTTGGTCTCATTAGACCAGATAATCTTATTTCTCACCATATTGGAGTCATTCAGGTGTTTTAGCAAAACTCCATGCGGGCTTTCATGTGTCTTGCACGAGGAGAGGCTTCCGTCGGGCCACTCAGCAATAAAGCCCCGACTGGTGGAGGGCTGCAGCGATGGTTGACTTTCTACAACTTTCTCCCATCTCCCGACTGAATCTCTGGAGCTCAGCCACAGTGATCATTTGGTTCTTCTTTACCTCTCTCACCAAGAATCTTCTCCCCCAATAGCTCAGTTTGGACGGCCAGCTCTAGGAAGGGTTCAACGTCTTCCATTTAAGGATTATGGAAGCCACTGTGCTCTTAAGAACCTTAAGTGCAGCAGAAATTTTTTTGTAACCTTGGCCAGATCTGTGCTTGCCACAATTCTGTCTCTGAGCTCATCAGGCAGTTCCTTTGACCTCATGATCTCATTTGCTCTGACATGCACTGTGAGCTGTAAGGTCTTATATAGCCAGGTGTGTGGCTGTCTAATCAAGTCCAGTCAGTATAATCAAACACAGATGGACTCAAATGAAAGTGTAGAACCATCTCAAAGATGATCAGAAGAAACGGACAGCACCCGAGTTAAATATATGAGCGTCACAGCAAAATGTGATATTTCAGTTTTTCTTTTTTTTTTTATAAATCTGCAAAAATGTCAACAATTGTGTTTTTCTGTCAATATGGGGTGCTGTGGGTACATTAATGAGAAAAAAAATTAACTTAAATGATTTAACAAATGGCTGCAATATAAACAAAGAGTGAAAAATTTAAGGGGGTATGAATACTTTCCGTACCCACTGTATATTCAATTATTATTGGATCTCCTTCAATATTTTCATAATCTTTACTTATTAAAATGATTTTGTTTCCGTATTTTAAAATATATTTTTTATATTAACACATTTTAATGACATATTTATTGGGGAAAAAAATTTATACTTTTATTTTTCAAAATAAGCAGAAAAAGTACAAATCGTACAAAACTTTCGCTTATCGTGTTTTTTGAACAAGTATTAACTTAACAAAATCTGTTGCTCCATTAATGTTCGATACAACGTATATATTTTTTCTGCAATTATACGTTTTAGGCGCAGTGAATGGCACATTTATTCTTAAGGTGGGCCCTTAGCCCCGTTGTACCCTATCCCCCCCCACCCCCCCCCATCTATCTAGCTATCTATCTTCTATCGCCTATTATCATCGTGCTGGCGGGGCCCGCGTAGTCATAGCCACGTGGCCGCATGCGGTCTAATGCGGCACCTGCCTGTGATATGAGCAAGACTTTATTGGACCTATGAATCTAAGACACATAAACTAATCTAACACATAAACACATGCACTCCCACAAGTTGCAGAAATAAAGTGAGGAAAAAATGAGTTTGAGAGAGTGAAAATGTGAAATCCCAAGTTATAGCAATATGTGCAATTGCTTAGACCTGAACAACCATCAGTCATTTCATTTAACCCTTTTTCAATGAGGCTATGAAACTTTATATTAAATGCACCAGTTCAGAATCTGGAGGTTTACTTGCGTTGCCTGTGTTAGGGGAAAGAAAGAAAAGAAGAGAAGAGTGCGAGGACACTATATGGCTTATGTCCTCAGGATGGTAAAGGAACAGCAGGCATGCGGGCCAAGAAGCCCAAAATCCCAAAAAGGTGACAAAGGCATGCTTGAACGAACAAAAACAAATGAACACACAGAATTGTTCATGTCATCAGGTTTTAAACTTGGCTGTTAGACACATCCCTAATGGTGTTAGCTTGGGGTGTTGCTATGTTTCTCCTCCCAATACATAAATCAACATGTTATCTCAGAGTATAATTTTGGACATGATTTCTATAAGAAGAATATAATACATTTTACCAAGAATTGATTGATAGAAATATTTTAAGCACAAATTATCAAACACACACATACCAAACTCGAATATAAACATATAAACTAGTCAGTAGTTATTCAAAAGGACTTAAACATTGAGTGATTAAAACATGATCAGTGTGTCACATGTCAAATGTGTGGGTTACATATGTGACCCTGGACCAAAAATATGTATGGGTCAAAATTATAGATTTTTCTTTTATGCCAAAAATCATTAGGATATTAAGTAAAGATCATGTTCCATGAAGATATTTTGTAAATTTCCTACTGTAAATATATTAAAACTTAATTTTTTATTAGTAATATGCATTGCTAAGAACTTCATTTGGACAACTTTAAAAGCGATTTTCTCAACATTTCGATTTTTTTTGCACCCTCAGATTCCAGTTTTTCAAATAGTTTTATCTCGGCCAAATATTGTCCCATCCTAACAAACCATACATCAATGGAAAGCGTATTTGTTCAGCTTTCAGAAGATGTATAAAAGTATACATCTCAATTTAAAAAAATTGACCTTTATGACTGGTTTTGTGGTCCAGGGTCACATATGAGATATGAAGTTCAATGCAATGGTATAGGGATGTCACGATACCAAAAATCTAGTAGTTGGTACCAATACCACTAAAAGTACATAATACTCAATACCACGGGAAAAAATAACAATAATGGCCTTCAAATAATACACACACGCACACAAACACATACACACCAATTCTCTGAATGCAATTAATAGTTTAAATTCACTGACATACTGGCAGGCCGAAAAAAATTTTTTAAACCATTAACATAAACATAAATTATTTAAACCAGTAATATTAGCCAATAATATTAAAAATAATACTGCATACGGATACACAACAAATGAGCAAGCTGTAAGCTGTCAGACAGTCAGTGTGTGTGTGTGTGTGTGTGATCATGCGCAGTGCTCGTGCTTTTAGAGCTGCGTGCTCATTTAAATCTCACACAATCATATTCATATATCGTCGCCATAGGGCTGAAACTAACGATGATTTAATATTCATTAATCTGGCGATTATTTTGGCGATTAATAGATGATGAATCGGATAAAAAACAAAATAAGCAAGGGAAAGCATTCATTTCCACCCTTTATTCAAAAACAGAAATAAAACTTTAGAAGTGCACAAACATTTGCTCCTTGAAATCCCTGAGCGTATAATATAATATAAAAGAAAAATGAGATAGACAAAAACATTACAGTATACTTTACATCGCCAAATTACTTTAAAAAAAAAAAATTAAAGTGCCACCTGAGCTGCCAGAATAATAAATAATTTATAAAAAATAAAGAACAATACAAATAAGAAAATTTAACAGGATTTGTTTGAATGTCAGAACTTGTTCTCTACACTACACTGCAGACGCACACACTCGCAGACGCACACACTGACACACACACACTTACACTTACTCTCTCTCACTCCCTTTGTTCAGACACTTTGCATTGCAATGCAAAAATGTGAGCATGTCCACATGCTCCTGGCTCAGGCTCGCTCTTTTCTTTGAGGCTATGTTGCCTGCTGCAGAAAACAGCCGCTCAGATGGTGTTGAAATGCTGAATGGGACGGGCTACGGACTCAGACTCGGCGAGCACGTGCAATTTAAGTCCACGAGACCGAAAGTCCACATTTGGGACAGGGCCTATATGAGGCGCCGAACTCTGCTAGCATCAGTGCGCGAGAGAGACCGAGTGTGTTCACTCCGCTCCGCGCTCAACTAAAGTTTTTTTTTTTTTAATAATCAAACGTCTCCGCGTCGCGCGACACAACGAATCGATTATGAAATTCGTCGCCAACTCTTTTAGTAATCGATTTTTATCGATTTAATCGATTCGTTGTTGCAGCCCTAGTCCACCATCTTCCACGTATAGTTCTTCTGTGTGCTTGCCTTGTAGGAGTTTTTTCTTTTTCTTTACCCTTTGAGGACCAACTGAAACACTTCCAGGCGTATGCTTTGCCTGCCCTTGTCAGTTCCGCAAGAATTGCAGCCTTGCTAGTCGCTACCTTTGGTACCATCGGTACTTACGCTGCGGTAGAAAAACAAGTACTGGCAGGATTTTAAAATGTTTATACCGACTTGGTACCGTAGTATCGGCATAATTTTTAGCATAATTTTTTATGATGATTTGATGCATTCATTATATGTAAAGTCAGTCTCTGTGCCGTTCTGTGAGTGCTGAAGAATTCAGTTCTGTGAGGAAGAGGTCAAAAAGGTCTTAGGGTTCTGCGTCTAGTCTCTGTCCTGGGTGGGGGAAACCAATCTAGGGAAGCCTTAACTCATGATATTACTCATGATGGTCATGATGTTTTGTCTCTTTGGCCCTCCCAGATGACGACCTTCTTCCTTAGGATTCTTTGTTTAAGCTGTGAAAGAGTTGGTTGGTTAGGTAGCTTCAGACTTATTGGCTCTAGGATCCTGGACAGATTTATGGTCATCCATAATATGATCCATCCATGATATTAAAGTTGTTTTTTTTGCTTTAAGTAGTAGTAAAGAGAAGGAGTTCAACAGTTCATATGCACCCAGCCCTTTTGCTTGAACATTGAGGACTATGTAACTTCTCCTATCCTATCTTTACACTAGTAATGCACCAACATTTTGGCAACTAAAAATATTTGGCCAAAACAGAATTTTTGGTTTCAGAATAGTTTTGGTTGCTGAAATTTTGGTGCATCACTAGTATTAAGCTTAGTTACATCATCTCTAGAATTTGCTGTTGATGGACAGTGTACACTGTGCAGTTAAATTAGATTGATATGTCCGCACACTGCACTGTTACTTGTGCATGTTTGACCTGTACTTTACTCCACGCAGGGTGAATGACGTGATTCTGCGAGTGAATGAGGTTGATGTTCGGGATGTGACTCACAGTAAGGCTGTGGAGGCATTGAAGGAAGCGGGGTCACTGGTCAGACTGTATGTTAGGAGGAGAAAGTCTGCATCAGAGAAAGTCATGGAGATCAAGCTTATCAAAGGACCCAAAGGTAAAGTAACACCAGCCAACTCCTCATCATTGCAGTTGATTTTTCATTGGTGTAGCTTTTTACATTTGACAATGTACCTGGGATTTTAAAAGTCATACCAATTCTAAATGTTAGGTTAGTTTGAATGTAAATGTTTATGATCTGTATAACGAGAACTTACAGAACAAATGTGAGTAGGGCTGCACAATTTATCGAAATTATTGAAATATCGCAAATGTGCATATACTGGTATGCATATCGCAATGGTTTGTGATGAGTGATTTAATACTTTGAAAAGTTATGTATGGTCAAAGTTTTAAGTGGATGTGGATAATATAGCATCTGGCATGCGGATGTTGGTTGGGATATGTGCGCGTGTGCATGATAGTGTACGCGTGCTCTGATGCAAGACAATCAGCAAGCCATGATGCTTTCATAACGAGCTAATCTGATAAGATGAGGCAACCCGAGGCACCCACAGCTGCTGCCGATGATTTAGTGCCAAAATGAAGAAGCACCTCAAAGATATGGCGGTATTTTGGTTATAAAAGAGATGACCACATGCAGACTGAAGTTATATGTAAAACATGTAAATCTCAAGTGGCAACAATGTGGAAACACTACAAATCTTTACAGTCACCTCGAAGCGAAGCACAACAATTTGCAGCTATGCTCGGCAGAAAACCTTCATCATTGGCTTGACTAGGCTCTATGTATAGTTATAATTGTGGCTCTTGCTCTATTAAAAAAGATGAATATCATGGTGAAGAACAGTTTCAGTTTCACCCAACCAAATTTGACATTTTTAACCCTTAATCTTTCCCTGCATTACACTGAAAAAACAAGAGTGCTGCTAAATAATTTCTTGGGATTAATATCTGAGTTCAGAGTGTATGATTGTTAAAATCATGCTATATCTGGAGACCATAGACCATAAAAAGACCATTTCAATTGTCTAGCCCCGTAGCATTTTTTTTGTGCATATATATATATACACACGCACAAAAATACGCAACAGGGCTATTTTAAGGCCAGCCACAGCGTTTCCACAACACTGCAATAACCTTAAGCTGCTGTTGCCATGGATACATTCCTTTCTCACCTTTACACACAGTTTGCAGTTATCGGTTTATCTCTCTCTTTTTAGTTTATTCAAATTAAATTCAAAAGATTACAGGATAGCATTTTATGTTGTTGTTGTTGTTGTGTGTAAATGTTCATTATGGCAGATAGTGTTGATTATTTAGGTGCTGTTAATTTTTCTTCTGTCTAGTTCAGGGGTGTCAAACTCAATTCCTGGAGGGCCGGAGCCCTGTAGAGTTTAGTTCCAACCCTGCTCCAACACACCATGTAGTTTTCAAATAAGCCTGAAGGACTTTATTAGTTGGATCAGGTGTGTTTAATTAGGGTTGAATCTTAACTCTGCAGGGCTCCGGCCCTCCAGTAGTTGAGTTTGACACCCCTGGTCTAGTTGTTTTTTTAAGATGTTTTAGGAGATGCAGCTAAATCTAAGTTTTGCTGTCACCACCAAATAATGTTTTGTTTTTGTCTGTATCTTGGTTTATGCCAGGTCTGGGTTTCAGTATAGCAGGGGGTGTTGGGAATCAGCACATCCCAGGGGACAATAGCATCTACGTCACTAAGATTATTGAAGGTGGAGCTGCACATAAAGATGGGAGGCTGCAGATAGGAGACAAACTTCTTGCTGTAAGGAAACGGTCTATTGCTTCTTGTTGATGACTGTGTGCTTGTTAAACAGATTAATGTCTGTGTGTGTTTTGGTGTGTGTCATAGGTGAATAGCTCCTGCCTGGAGGAAGTTGCCCATGAGCATGCCGTGACTGCCTTGAAAAATACCCCAGACGTAGTCTACTTGAAAGTGGCTAAACCCAATAGTGTCTTCATGAATGACAGTTTTGCCCCTCCAGACATCACCAACTGTGAGTTCCACATAGGGGGAGTATGGGGGGTAAGATAAAGTGTCTTACTTGTACAGACTGTTGCATTGTGTGAAGCCCATGCCCTGCAGTGGTCGTATTGATCTGTGCTCTGTTCGTAGCCCTGCCAGCAGGAGCACTAATAGGCCACAGAGGACTAAACTACTATCGATTGCTCTTGTCTGAACGTGCTGCCCTCGCAGCCATTAAAGCTTACGTTGTGCAGTAGAGGTGAAGGCACTGCTGCACAAATGCCCCTCCATGGGTCTTCCTGTCCTTAAAAAAGGCACTAATGACTCCGTAATGCTGAGGGTTGGGATCTGTCTGAACTCTGTGGAAGTGTTTTTAAGACAGCCCAACTGGATGTGTTTCTCAGGGGGCATTTACGTAGAATACATTCTTGCGAACAGCTAAACCAGTGGTTCTCAACTAAAATCATCTCAATATGATTTTAGATTATGGTTTTTAGAATAAATCTTTTTGGAATCTTCATTCCCTTTATGGTTCAATCCCAGAGATATGGAGATCTCAATGCAGCTCCATGTCCCAGTTGTTAAATATTAGCCATTTTTGAAGGATTAGTTCACTTTCAAATTAAAATTTCCTGATAATTTACTCACCCCCATGTCATCCAAGATGTTTACGTCTTTCTATCTTCAGTCGAAAAGAAATTAAGGTTTTTGATGAAAACATTCCAGGATTATTCTCCTTATAATGGACTTCAACGGCTATCAAACGGTTGAAGGTCAAAATTACAGTTTCAGTGCAGCTTCAAAGGGCTCTGCATGATACCAGACGAGGAATAAGGGTCTTACCTAGCGAAATGGTGTTTTCTAAAAAAAAAAAAAAGTATATGCTTTATAAACAAAAATGCGCGCCTTGCACTGCTCTGCAATGCCATGACTTCACGTAATACGTAATTACGTTGACACGCTTGATGTAGGCGGAAGTACCAACTCAGTCAGTGTTTACAAATGTGGAGAAGGAGGACCGTTCAAAAGTTTTTGTATGTTCAATGACACATATTCAAATGTCTTTGTGTCAGTTTATAGTTTAAAATGGTCACTTCGTGTCCGTATCCTGGATGTTTAAATCTTTTGAAACCTAACCTCCGCCTACGTCAAGCGTGACCTTTTCAACGTAATTACGTGAAGTCGTGGATGTGCATCGCAGAGCAGTGCAAGGCGCGCATTTTTGTTTATAAAGCATATACGTTTTTTATTTTTTATTTTTTTAGAAAAAGACCGACCGTTTCGCGAGATAAGACCTTATTCCTAGGTATGGTATGTGTAGAGACCTGTAGAAGCTTGGAAACTGCACTGAAACTGTAATTTTGATCTTCAACAGTTTGGTAGCCGTTGAAGTCCATTATAAGGAGAATAATCCTGGAATGTTTTCATCAAAAACCTTAATTTCTTTTCGACTGAAGAAAGAAAGACGTAAACATATTGAATGACATGGTGGTAAGTAAATTATCAGGAAATTTTTATTTGAAAGTGAACCAATCCTTTAATGGTTAAAAAACAAATGTGGGTCACATTGTATACAGCTGATACTTATTGTATTTAAAGGGGAGTGAAAAAACAATTTTGAAACTAGAATTGTAGCTTGTTTCCCTCTATCAAAACAGTTGCATAGAACATGTCTGAGTGCTTAAACTAAATTGAAATGGTCACATTTAGGCACATTAACTTGATCTCAGTAGTCATTCATAAGATTCTATGTCTAAATATATTTGGATATAGGGAAGAAGGAATTTTGTTAATTCAAATATGCAGTATCATAACTACTTTCGAAACAGATTTCACATCCTAGGTAAATGTGATTGCTCTCCCTACACATTGTATTCACATCAATAAACCAAGATTTTCCTCACCTGAATTAAGTATTAGAATTTCCTATTTTTATAACGTGAGGCATAGTCATAAATCAAGTAGTATCCACTGCTAAGGGGCATATTTGGAGAAATCACTGATAGTACTTGAAACTTTAAAAGATCTCACACTTGAAATAATTAACACTAGGTCATTTTAAACCCCTGCTAATCTTATTTTGTTTAATGTTTTATTAATCCTGGTTATTAATCTGATGTGTCACACTATACGTTAGGCCTGTCGCAGTAATCAATATATCGACTTATCGCACAAAATATGTACATGACCGCAATCATTTTTGGTGCCGCAATATATCGCCCATTATATTTACTTAAAAATGTATGTCACCATGTTTTTTGCATTCCACTTGCGCCTGTGTTTTTTGCAGCTTCTCGTGCATAACGTGGTGTAGTCGGTGCTAGTTCAAATTTAAAAAATGCTTCTACAAAAAAAGTTTCATCTGCAGAAATGGCCTTGTTTAGGCATCTGTGCCTTTGTGCATACGGACAAGTAGGGATTGTGTTTTTCAGCAATGGTGTGCACCCTTAATTTACAGAGAAAATGGTCAGGGAAAAATCTGTAGATGGAAAACTCTCCATACAAGTTCTTTGTGCATTTATCTTTTTTTCTACTTGTTACTTTGCAAATTTTGTTAGAAAAAGTTTATTTACTATTTATTAAAATAAATAATCAATGTATAATTAATATTTTAATAAATTTTATATATAAAATATAAAAATCTTGATATAAATAGTAGAATTAAATATAATAGTTAAAAAATATTAAAACAATTAAAAAGTAAATAATAAAAATATAAATTATAAAATTTACTTGTTCTTTTTTTATTCTCGGTTTGTTTTTAGATGTCTGGTTTCTTTTCGTTAGGTTTTTATTTATTCCAGTTTTAAGGTATCTAATATTTGATAACAATTTCCATGATCTAAATATTCTTAAAAATTTAAAGTCTGTCATTTGGAAGTGTGTTGGCCTTCTTGCATTATTATGCTGTTACATTATGAATATATATTCAGTGGCATAAAATGGTCTTTAAAATGACATTAATATCGCTTATTGCAATTATTTCTGGGGCAATATATTGCACAACAAAAAGTTGTTATCGTGACAGGCCTACTATACATTCCAAAACACTTGGTTACTGTTATTATTTGCATATTTTCAGTGTCAACAGTAATGACTGGATAAACACAAAATCAAATTTGGATTTTTACCATTGAAAATGGGTGAAATTCAGCACTTTATACATGGAGCTGCATTGAGATCCTATTATTTCTTAACCATATAGGGCATTATGAGGATTCCAAAATAAAAGTTTCTTAGGAACCAGAGGCTGTCTTTACATCTGGTATTAAGATCCGTTTTTGTAGATCCAATCAAAAGTAGACAATGCTAAATGTAAATAGTCTGAAAATGCAATTCTTTAAATACTATGCATCCTTTTTTTTAACTGGTAAAATTCACGAATCTGGACATCGAGTCGCATTGGGCTCCCCATGTCTCTGGGAATGAATCATATAGGGCCTTAAAAATGAAGGTTACAAAAGAAAAGTTTATGAAGAACCAGAATTTAAAAGGATATTGAGATATATTTAAAACTAGAGAAACAGGCATGCAAACTTTGGAAAAAGAATATTTATGGCACTCAAACAGGTATGTTCTATGCAATTGTTTTGATAAAGGGAAACATGATACATTTCTAGTTTAAACATTATTTGTTCTTTAGACATACATTTTTTTATTTTTTAAAGTTTCAACTTTGTCGGTGCCAATAGCTTAGAGGGCAATGTGTCAATATAACGTCATTGCGTTACGGGCGTTCCGAGTTGGAATCCCGGCTCAAGGACCTTTCATGATCCGTATCATAATAAAGACAAAACACCAAAAAGAATCTTTAAAGTATCAGCTTTATGCAATATGTCTAAGGTTGTCTAACACAAAAGCATGAAATGCTATTAACATGCTAATTAAAGTTCCCCTATTATGGATTTTTGAAAATTACCTTTCATGCAGTGTGTAACACAGACCTAAGTGAATGAAAACATCCTGCAAAATCTGAAAGTGCACCGTGTATAAAATTATAGTCTCTCAAAAGAAAGAGTCGACTCTGAATCATTGAAACGAGTCGTTTTTAAAACGAATTCCAAGCAGTTTCATGTTAACGTCAACATGAATCATTAGCATATTGCCCGCCCACTTGTTGGTCTTTTCGCGTTGGTCTGAATTAGGGCTGCACGATAAATCGCATGCTGCTTTTTTAGGCATTACAGGCATGATGCAATGAAAATGAGGCCAATCGGACCAATCAGGGGGGCGGGCGCTGCGGGGGGGGCAAGGCAGAGACGGCGATGCCCCGCAGATCAGATACAGGATTAGACAGACCCCCTCAGGACCTGCAGATTACACACAGAGCGATTAGCATCACGCAAATGAGGGGTTTGGAAAAATGAATCGTTGAGCGAATCATTTGGAAGTCGTTGAGCAAGTAAGGTAAAAATAAATGCATATTATAAGACAATGAAAGTGTTTTTTGACCTTACATGCATGTCAAAAACCAAAATATGAACCTTTCATTACCCAAAATAGTGGCACTTTAAAACACTGCCAACATATCAAAAACTAAAAAAGAAATCCAGAAGAGCTAGTCCATCTCAGGTATTGACTAGTCAGTTGTTGGACGACTAATTTGCTTGTCAATCAATGTGACCCATCCCTTCAGTTATCAGTCAACATGATTTATGTGTCGTCTTATGGAAAAGCCAGGATGAACCCAGGTGAACGTCTTTAATGCCTTTAAAACATGATTCATGTCAATATCAACTTTAACACCATTTGTTTTTGACCTTTTAAAAACCCCGCCAATGATTATCAGACAAATAATTATTCATTACTATGTAGCTGGTGGCCTGATCCTGTGCATTTTAAGATATATTACGTTTTATGACACATGAATTGCAAATATAAACTTTCCTTTCTCCAAATTCATCTGATTGGAATATCTTAATCTCACTGGCACTGAAAGCACAGTGGTGGCAGGATGGTTAAAAAAAAACAATGACATGGTGTTCATAGAAATGTGTCAGACAATGACAATAAAAAAAAGACAGTTAAACAATTTCGCTGATGAAACATGACTAAACAGCCCTTATCTGAAGTGCTGTTCATGTGGATGTCAAAGCACTGCAGGATGCTTGTTTTGAGAGATGTGAGCATGACGCAAGTCATGTGAAAGGGACTTTAGCTTTGTACTGTAGCTTCAAAGCCCCCAGTACTGTGGGGACTACAGCTTTTGACCTACAACATTTAGACTTTTGAAGACAGAATAATTTCCTAGTAAGCTCAAGCCTGTCAAAGAAAGTTACCTTAAAGTTATTGTACATTTACATAATCAACCACCCTCATTCTCCACTGCTAAGCTCTTTAAAGGCTGTTGACCCCAGACACACAGTAACACACTTACAGACACAACACCACACCACCAAATCAGACACGCTTTCATCATAGAAAGCTCTTGATCTCTCTGCCCCTTCTGATGCACCCCACACAACTCCCTTTAGACACACTCATTTTTAATCCTTAAACAGAATGCTTGCCATGTTGTACCCCAGTGTCAAAGCCTGCACAACTCTGCTGTTAGCAATGATCCCACCTGTGTATGAAGCAATTAGACAAAATCACCCCACATCGGTCACAATTTATGACCTGCTAGACACAGAAATCAGTTCGAACCACTAGACAGAGTTCAGGTTTGGTGAATTCTGACCTGCAAATTTGTATCATGTGAAAGGTTTCAAACTTTAAATCTGCAATTTTGCAGTAGAATGTATATTTTACATTATGGATGCTCAAAGTCTAGTGTGACTCTTTAAGATAACACATTTTGGTATTGGTCAGCATGAAATGGAAATTGATGCTATCTATTTGCATTCAGATGAGGTTTCATACAATCAACAACAGTTGTTTAGAACCACATCCCAGCTCTACTTTTTTCTTTGATAATTAGTTTTACTCAGAATCATAATAGGGAAGAAATTATCTGTCATTACATTGCGACTTTAGGACAGGATATCCTTTGCAGAGGCAACCCCAGCATTAATTACAAACTTTTATGGTTTCATTCAGTGGTAAAAAGAAAATAGCTAAATAAATAATTAAAAACTATTTTACCCAAATTGTGTTAATTTTATATTTTATGCCTGTTAAGAGCCTGTGTTGTTCTGATGTTGTATTGACATTCTCCTATGCATATTTGTTTGATGCACATAGTTACTGCCTTTGTAGCACATTTCAAATCAGTTATTTAGGAGGTTTCTTTCAAGTTCTGATTCTTGTAAAGACAAGCAAGGCAGATCATTGGGTTGTGGAAGATAGCTATGATTGATTTTGATGCAGAAAGACTCACACCACTCCTGAGACTCATCTATACTGTAATGGTGGAGCCAGCAGACAAGGTTGCTTTTCTCTACTTGACTTGAAAGACAAATCACAAATTCAGTCATGGCTGGGATCAAATGGTCAAGTCTGTATTGCTAATCCAAGCAGCAATATCTTAATGCATAGAAGGCAGCATGTGGAACGATGGTACACAGGCCTCAGAAAGTGAACCTGAGTCGGAGTTAATGAATGCGAAATAATTTTGTTAAGTGTGCACAATCATTCAGCAGCCTGACTCAGAATGGAAATAACGCTGTTTATAGCTTGTAAATAGTGTTCAAGATCTGTTCTTTTTTTGAGCGTGCTTTTTGGACACACTGATCTGCTTGATTTGGTTAGTGTATTGCAGAAGGGGAGCCTTCGTGTGAGTAGATTATATTTTTGTCCCCATGGAGAGCCATAAAGCATGCATTTTACCATCTGTTGTTTTTTTTTTTTTTATCGTGCCACTCTGTTCCACTCTGCTTCGCCTGAGGGTAAAAGAGGTTTCTGCAGCTAAGCCTCTCGTTCTGTTTTAGGCTGTAGTGCAGTACTGTAGAGAGAATGCTATTGCCACTGTTTTCTGTGTTAAAAGTGGTCCTTTCCTTTCACAAGTACATTGTGGTCTTGAATCTTGCTCTCTGAGAGCACATATCTGGTCTCATCCCACTAAAGATGTCACATTTTCTACGTGGTTCAGAGCAGTTTTTCATGAAGTGTGACACACACATAAGGCGAAGATAAAGTTTTGTTTCACCATATCCCGATTCCAACAGTTAACACATTTATAAGCATCGCTCTCCACTCATGTAACATTAAAACCTGGTACAACCGCTAGATGTAAATACTTGCTCAAACAGACATAAAAGCTATTTGGGATAATTGGGGAAATCATTCAATACTTATATTTTCCACATTTTACCATCATTTTGTGATTATGCAAGTTATGTGATCATACTGTCCAAGTCAAACAGAGGCTCATTAGATGCATGCCCATACCCAGGAAAGCTTTTTTCATGAGACTTCCGTCGAACGGAGTAATCCATGCTGCAAATGAAGACTTTACCAGACAAATGAACAGGTAAAATAAGGATAGTTTTAGGCCAGTATGGATTCAATTCTCCTCGTGACTACCCTCCCCCTGAGGCGCTTCTTCCCTCCCACATGACTGTCATAGCTGTGAGCGTAAGCTGAGCCTGCACAGTGAGGCCCGGATGCGAAAAAGCTCATGCCCTGGGAGCATTACGGGCAGCGTGGCTGGTTTCTCTAGGGGATGACAAAATGAATAGGCATATAATAGGTGCTGTCCTGGAGATGAGATAAAAAGAGATCGTCGGTACGCGTTGGTGGCAAGCTGTTTAGGTAATCAGATTCACTAGGGTTTGAGACTTGTTGTCTGACCTGTCTGTTAATGTTCGGTGCCGGTTTTTCCTCGCCCCTCTTTCCCCAACCTGACTACGTCAACAACGGAAAACCATTAGTCAGCCTCTAACTCCTCTGAGATCTCACCGCACGCTAGCCGCAATCTCCGGTGCAAGACATTCCGACTGCTCTACTGTTACTCCCCAACCCCGAAAACCACAGTGGGGGATGATGATGTAACCAGGTATTGTCAAAAATTGTCTGCATAAATCTACGATGTGACACTCATACTCAAGGGTTTATGCGGCCGGTTGGGTAGAGTCACGTTTTTACTCTTATTTACTGTTGTAAATATAACAAAACTGGGTGGCAGATAGGTCCGGAGTATCTGCGCTGTGGGATGGATACGCAGATTTCCGGATTTAATCCGATCTCTGTCAATGATAAAGAATGGTGTGGAGGATTCTTAGATCAGGGATTAATTAAATGACGACTAGATAAGTCTTTTTTTTTTCAGACTCTGTGCATTGGTATGCCTGTATAGCTAAGGAAAGGTGTTTTCCTGCCATTATGTTTTTGGTGACACTGAGGTAAAGCATGTATGCACTTACCAGAGTAATTCGTGGACCTGATGGGGGAACTGGCTGCAACTCCGGCAGGAGCTTCAAGCGGTTCATGATTATTTTTATAATGTGATGTCAGAGCAAGTCAGTGCTCTGAGTCTCACGTGTGATGTTCAGGATGATATCATGACCCGTTTAGTAGATAAGATGCTCTGAACTTTTTTGATATAATTAACTGGAGTATCGAATTGCTATTTACTTTTACTCAGATCATTTGGCCCAAGCTGCAGTGCCTCACTGAGGGAGTTGTCAAATGTGAGGCCAGATGGCAGTTCCCCTTTCAGCATGCCATCCATGCCAAACATATGTGATGATTTTACAAGGTTATATCTATTTTAATTTTAGAATTGGCCCACTTAAGAGAGCACAATCAAAAATCAAACTGGTTGCAAAAAAGAGTGTGGTTTTACCATTTATCCAGATGTAACACCAGACACACCCAAAACGACACATCATTGCCGATTTAGCAATTTGATAAGCTCCAAATTTAGCCCATCCACGTCATGTGTGGGTTCGTTTTCATAAAAACCGCAGCGCATCATCAAGCCTCTTAGCCAGCTTGCCAGAAAATGAATAAACAAGATTGTCGTAATCCAGCAGAACAAACGATTCTATTAATCTGACCATTTAGGTGCACAGGAGGATTTGAAGTTTAGAGCAACAATCAAACATACAGTACAGCCTGAAACGAGCATGTGGCCCATTCTAGATGTCATTGTGTTCATTGTGGATTTTTATAGCAATGTCCTATTTAATAGGCAAGAGGTGATGTGATAAAATGGTGTTTGATTTTATAGTATCAGTATTGTAAGTTAGCCACAGGGTTGTTTTGTGTGCTTGGTGGTACATAGATGCTACGACCAGCAGTGCTGCTCCAAGTAGGTCAGTTTAATCACGGGGAACTTGCACTCGTTAAGAAATGTGATTGGGCGAATAATATCCACAATATGTCCAGTTTGGAGGAGGGAGTGGGGTGGGGAGAAAGCATATATATATATATATATATATATAATTATAGATTCAAGGAGAGGCGTTCATGGCTACATATGACGCTCAATATATTATACGATTTATAACGTTTTATTTTCAAAAATTAAATTAAATATTTCACAGTATTAATGTGAAATCATTACATCAGAATTACTGCATAAGAGACTTGTCATTAAATGTGATCTTACAAACTAGTATGTCTAACTCTTATAGAATCGTGCTGTATGACATGTACAATACAGAGAACACAGCGTACTTTCCTGATTTAAGACAATGTAATAATTTTTGCTAGCTGTAATGGTTTTTGCTATTTCAGACAAAATGAACAGTTTGTGTATGATGCTGTGAGTCTGTAAGTTTAGATTTTGAATGAGGTTGTATAAGGACATGTTTTTATTTTTTGCTTATGCAGGGAACCCAGGAAGGTGGTGTTGCATCGAGGCTCTACAGGGCTTGGCTTTAACATAGTGGGTGGAGAAGACGGAGAGGGCATATTTATTTCCTTCATCCTGGCCGGAGGCCCTGCAGACCTGTGTGGAGAATTGAGGAAAGGAGACCGCTTGGTGTCTGTGAGTATTACAGTGGGCACTGAAACCTTGCCCTGTCACACTGAAGATGAGCATCTAATCAGGAGTTTTTCTTACACTGAGCTCAGTGCTTAACAGGGTGCAGACCACTATCATACTGCTTATCCTGTTGATATAAAAATGGCTGTACCTTTCTTAGGTGAATGGAATAGACCTACGCGGTGCCACTCATGAACAGGCCGCGGCAGCCCTGAAGAACGCCGGACAAACAGTCACCATCGTTGCCCAGTACAGACCAGAGGGTGAGTCTTGCTTGATGAAAAACAGCTCCACGTCAGTCATTTGACCACTCATTAAAAACAAACCAGAAAGCATTAAATGAACAGCAGGAGACTCTTAGCTGTGTTATTGTGAGAAGTAAAAATCTAATAAGCCAATACTCTGTTTTATAGCCTTCTATTGCCATTAGGTCAGATCAATCAGGTCTCATAAAAATTAAAACTTGAATATTGAGTCATCCAGGTCTGACTGTTCAACCTGTCCTATAGACCATTATTATACTCTTAACAATTAAGGTACCATTTCTGATGCTTTCTTTCACTCCCCTTGATAAACACAGATAGACTCGCAATAGGCTCACATTTATAAAGTATTGATTCTGACATTTTTCTTCTTAGAGTCAATGGTTGTTCTGCATCACTTACATTTGTACGGCATTTACGCCATGTGAATATTTTGGAGAAGATTGAAAAGGAAGACTTCCATTATAGGGCATAAATTGGTGTCCAGTTGCTACTTATGACAATGCTATTTGTGTGAATATTTGTATAACTTTGATCATGTGCTTTGATAACATTGTTTTTTGATGCACAAATATTCAGGACCACACCCCCTCCCCCTTTTTTCGTCTCCATCATATCAACAAGATCCTTATTAGAAGTGTGAAGATCTATGTGCCTTGTGTTCTCAAGAGTCACCAGCCGTTTTTGAAAGCCCAAGAAGACCATTTACACTAAGATGGAGCAATGATGACACAAGCACGGCTCACTAAGCCCCCCCGTCAGGCGCAGGGCCCTGACGACCAGAATCAAGAAGAGCATCATCTATACGTCCAAGTACTGTGATCACAATATCTACAATATTCTACAAGGAACTGAAAAACTGCATATAAAGTCACTATGAAATCAAAACTATTTTATTTTTTTTTCCCCTTGTAATATTGAAATGAAAATATTAACCCTCGCTGATAATGCCTTTTTCGACTGATGATATGTAATACGCCTGCCGCAGAGCTGGCAAGTAAACCTCCCATCTACACCTAGCAGCAACCAACCTGTCACTCACATGAGATCACAGCAATTAGCTAACAACCACGATTCGACTGTCCAATCAATTCTTGATAGATTGAAATCAGTTTTATACTTTTTTTTCACATGTTTCAAGACACTCATTGTTCGACATGGATATACGTCACTGTATGGAAGAAAAGACGGTCACCATTTCCATTTCATCCCAGCCACTTTAAATTGCTTCGTGTTGTTTTTTTACTAAATTGCCTATTTGGAATAAGAATCTTATAATTTGCGTTTACACAACACATCTGTAACATGTTTTAACCAAAAACATTACAGACAAATTTTAGGGGTGAAGCGGCACTTGGTACAAGCATCACAGCGACCCATATGACATCGTCTAAGTCAAAGGAGCAAGTCGCATGATTAGGTGGCCCGTTGGTCGGGACGGTGACGTGTGTTTTGCACGCAGGTGCACTGGGGGAGGACGATAAAACTAAGGATTCTGGGCTGCCCAGCCAAGGCCTGAACTTCAAATTTGGGGACATACTGCACGTGGTGAATGCTTCAGATGATGAGTGGTGGCAGGCACGGCAGGTCACTCCTCAAGGAGAGGTGGAAGAAATGGGTGTTATCCCCAGCAAGAGAAGGTGAGAGATTGAAGCTTATGAAATGACAAAAAATATTGATTGCAAGTACATTTAGGCTGGTAGGTTTACTTGGATGCAGGTCATGCTGACTTGTGTTTGTGTTTGTATTAAATAGCATAAATAGGTCCCCCAGCACTAGGGCTGCACGATAAATTGAAATGGAATCTAGATCGCGATTCGACAGAAGCTGCGACTGTCATGCCTATCTTTCAGTGAAGCACGGTTCTGTGATCAGCAGTAAATCTCCATCCAAAGGCCAGAGGGCACTCTGACGCTGAAACTCCAAATACGCCTCTCAGAAGAAACCCAGAAAATGCCTATCGCTGCAACTGTGAATCACTAGCTACTTCATTGCTTTTTCATTGATTCACTTAGTATGTCAACTACACACGACTACAGCAATATATATGGTTAATCTGACAGTTCTTTCATTATAGCTATTTTGCAGTTAAAATATCAGTATACGTTATAATGCAATGCCTTTATCACTAGCTTAAACTACTTGAAATTGTTGCCTACTTGCCATTAATTCTGCTGTAAGAAGCCACATCATCTCCACAAATCGATCTTATTATCAAACACGTCGACTGACATTAATGAAAGTGAGTTGGGAGTACAAATATTATTAAATGTGGTATTTTTCAATGTTTTCAGATGGAGCACTTTATCTACCCACAGAGCCAAGGTTAAGTTGAAATGAAAATTCTGCTTCATCATGAAGCACTAGTGATGATCGAGTTCCTGCTGATACAGAAACCGTCATTAACTATCAATGGCGCACTGACAAACGCAATCTACGATTCCATCGTTGCAGTCCTTACCCAGCACCACTTTAACAGAATTCCTTTGACCGACCCGGAGTTTGTCATCGTGTAATATCTTACGCTATATGTTTACTCTCAGTACGTCAAGTGCATGTCTAGAAATGTTCCATGAAGGAGCACTTAAATGCATGTTTACTGACTAATAGGGAATAACAGCTAATGTATACTTTGGTCCTTATGTGTTTCGCTCAGAGTGGAGAAAGAGGAGAGAGCAACGGTTAACGACAGTTTTAAATCAACTCTCTATTGCGAGAAAAAGGGTGAGTGTCATGTCTTTTTATTGCATGCTACCTACAAAAATTGAACAATACTCTGTGCCAAATCAAGTGGGAGTTCTCTTTTCGCTGTCTACTAGCTACTGTGTCTTTTTAAGTTCCCGCATTCTGGACTTACGAAATTGGAGCCCAATCGTAGTAAATATTGAACCACTTTTGCCAATATACCACCCGCTCCCTGTTCGGTGCACACTCAAATACCATGTTAAATTTGGTATTTGTAAGGTCTGTGTGTAGTTTTTTTTTAGCACAACCATTTCTTCACTTGTCCGGCAGTCTCAATGTCCATGATCCTTACAGAAATCAGCATACAACATTGCCTATTTTTGTCTCAACTGATTTATTTATTTTGTTAGTGGGAAAGGTAGAATTACCGAAATTGCTACTTTAATTATAAACTGGAACTTAAATATTTTATTCTTATGCACTTATTCAATCATATATTTATTGTGGATCTAACTGGACATTTTTGTGAAATAGAAAGATTTAGTAACATTATAAATGATAATTTAATGCATCATCACTAAATAAAGATGGTAATTTCTTTCAATAAAATAAATAAATAAATCTTACTGACCCCAACCATCTGATTAATTATATTGGCATGCTGCCTTAGATTTTGGACAAAATGAGGCATCCTAGAAAGCAGCATTTTAATATGCTTGCTTCCTTCTGTATGGAACAACCTTTTCATCAGGAGTATGATGTTTTAAATGCTTTAGAAGTAGGCAACTCACTAGGGATTGGACAAAGCTCCTGTAGTATGTTGCTTATACTGTGTATCTAGAATGACATTGAAATGCATTTCAAATTGCTTTACAAGTTAGTATTTGCTAATGTTCCTACCTCTGTGAAAGTTTGACCATTTGATATTAACTCACAATTAATAATGCTCAGTGCATTCAGTGGAATGTAATATTCTGATACTAATCAGTCTGCCATATGAATGGTCTAGTCTAAATTAACAGCATGCATAGCTGTAAGTGTTGCAGGCCCAAAAAACGCATATAACAGTACTGTAATACATCTATAACTCATTTATGAGGCATAGAAGTCAAAACACCAGATTATCTAACAGCCCGAGAAAACATGCATGATAGGAAAACAAAGGACAAATACGCTTGCCATTGATGTCGAACTGTTCGTACTTCTGTATGCCACACCTCCTCCTCTCCTGTCCTTCATCCTCACACTTTCCTCTTTTTACCTACCTTGCAATGCTCTCCAATAATCCATAGTGCTGCAGTGTAAACCAGCCAGGCTTATAACTGATCACTGCATAAGAATGAAAATGCACCTCTAGTCCTGGTGCTGCATCACTGCCGAAGAAAAAAGCCATACAGTAATGCTTAAATAATTTTACATACAAGCTGTTTCTACAGCAAAGTATTTCATACTATATTCACCTGCCCTTGAACGAAAGAAAAGTAAATCAGGCCAACTTGCTTTTTTTGTTTTGTTGCATGTTGCTGCTGATAAGAAAAGCAGCCACATCCAAAGCAGTTATAGGCCTCCACATGCTTCTGGCACACTCACAATGCTTCTTACCCTCTGCATGCAAATCTGTCCGTCTGCTTCTCTTGTGTTTAAGATTTCCTGCTGCTAGCTGTTTTTTGAGTCTATGACTCAAATCCATTTATTTGTCCACTTCAGTTCTTCATGCATTTCATATACAATTCTGACTTTGTGACATCCTCCATTAATTGAGTTAACTCTTATTAATTGTATCAGTGGCATTTGATTAAGCCGTCAGAGGTCCACAAAGTCGAGAGCAGAACATTCATCTTTTATTTTATTCATATGGACATTAGACAGCCCTCTTCCCCTTCCCTTCTTTTCTTTTGCCCTCCCTTTCCTTCTCTTCCTCAACAGTCCCTCAATGACAAGCGTAAAAAGAATCTGTTTTCCCGCAAGTTCCCTTTCTACAAGAACAAGGAGGCGAGTGAGCAGGAAACAAGCGATGTGGACCGTAAGTACAGAAATCAGCACTCCAGCTCAATGCTGGGCAAGAATAGGGCAGCAGGTCATAAGGACAGAGGTGGGCACTGCTGCACTGGATGCAGCAGACATCAGAGCCTACTTTAGATATAGCAACACCAGTGGACGGAGACAGCTTGGTGCCTGCTGTGTTCAGTGGCTGGACCAGGCCTTAGAGTGTCTCAGTAACCCTTGTACTCTTGTGGTTGTTGTCTCTCTTGTTGCTCCCTTCCTGACCGATCCACAGGACAACCCAGATGACATGCTATCCAAAGGCCAGAGTAAGTTCCCCATGTAGATGCCCACTCGGTCACCTCTGGACCAGACCTCCACGCTATCTCTCTTCCTCTCAAATGTTTCATTCCTTGCTCTCATAATTCATACAGTACCAGACAAAGAGTTTTCTGTTTCTGCTGTTGCTGGTGGAGGTGAAACTTTGTTTTTGTTTTTTCCTCCACTGTCTCACTTTGCTCTATGGAATGTCCTCTTATTCAGTACCTGCATATTTTATATTCTCTTGATGAGAAAATCTGTTTTTGAAACAAAAATGTGATAATTATTTGCCATCATACTCTATAGCAGCGTACGATCAATTGGCTGCTTGGATTAAAAAACTAAACGCATGGGTGGCGAACCCAGGTCCTGGAAAGTCCGAGCCCGGCCAGAGTCACGCTCCAACCCTCATTAAAACTCCCCTCCTGTAGCTTCCTACTATACCTGGATCAGTAACCTTGATTTATCCTTTCCTCAGGTGTGTTTAATTAGGGTTGAAGCAAAACTCTGCAGGGTTGCGGCTCTCCAGGACCGACGTTCGCCACCCCGTGTCTAGATAGTTCAAGACTATTATCTAATTACAGTTGACCTTGTTCCTGGTTCGAATATATGTTGTATTTGAACATGTGGCCTTCAGTACCAGTACATGCTTTTTTAACATCCCATAAACCAACTGATTGGGCAAAGCATTGAAGACACACCTTCAGACTTAATTCCAAGTACTTTTGTGTATCTAAATGAGGTTTGGGCAAGTGATAGAGGAAATGCATACGAGCACTCGGCTGAAAACAAAACCGTGATTTGCTGTTTCTGGGTTGAGGTTGTATCTTAGGGATATTCCGCCAAAAATTAAAATTCATGTCATTAATTACGCACCCTCATATCGTTCCAAACCTGTAAAACCTTCGTTCATTTCATCTTCCCCCCCCGCAACACAATTAATCTACTTTTTGCGATGAATTTCTGAGAGCTTTCTGACCCTCCCGAATAGACAGCAAGGTCCTAAACAGGACTACATGGCTCAGAAACGTTAGCCAAGGACATTATCTTTTAAAAAGAAAGTCACACACGAATGACACACACATACACGTTGTTAACCGTTAATATTTCCACAAATTGAAGCTTAACGTGTGCAAAGAAAACATAAATAACGACTTTATTCAACAATTCGGCTCCTCCGCGTCACCCAATTTCTTATAGAGATATTCTCTTTACTGTTAAACATGCACGTGCGCGGATACGCTTGTTGTTACAGTCCAGATCAAATCATAAACTTGTCTGCATACATACGAAGTGTCATGACACAAGATAGCTGAGTCGGTATAGAATAAAGTCATTATTTTTGTTTTCTATGCGCACAGAAGTATTCTCGTAGCTTCGTAAATTACGGTTGAACCACTGATGTCAAATTGACTATTTTAAAGGGGTCATATGATGCCCGGCTGAAAAAGCAACATTTTTTGATTATTTTGGTGTATTGAAATGTGTTTATGCGGTTTAAGTTCAAAAAACACATTATTTTCCACATACTGTGTACATTTATTGTTTCTCCTCTATGCCCTGCCTTGCTGAAACGTGTCGATTTTTACAAAGCAATCGGTCTGAAAATGCGAGGTGTGCAGTGATTGGCCAGCTATACAGTGCGTTATGATTGGCCGAATACCTCAAGCATGTTATGGAAATGTTATGTCCCTTACCATACTGTGATGATGCCTTGTCCGGCCGGAGCGACGATTCAAAAAAATTAAAACCCATTATAAACGAGCGAGGCATTTGTTGCATCCAGTGGTGGATATAATTATGGATTATAATGACTTATCTTTTTACGCGTTGCGTTGCGTCGCGCCGCGTAACCAAAAACCATGTCTGTATTTGTGATCGGAGAAATTACAAACAGCAAGCCCTACTCTACACTCCCCAAAAAACTCGCTTTAAATATATAATATAAATCTCTTTAAATATAAAAATGTACTTACAGTCTTTGAGTCAAAACAGCCGGCAATTTAGTCTACTCTCCCAGGATCGACTTTGGTACAGAACATTTGGCAGCGTTTTGCAAAGCCTCCCCATATTGATTTAATATGTGGGGGACGTGTTAACACGAGCCATTTTGTAGGTGTGACTGACTCTTTAACTTATAAAGAATATCTCTTTGGATTTTTGAGACTTTAGTCTTTGCAACTTAAAAAGATCTTCTTTATGCACCAAGAGCTTAACACACCAAAGAGAAAGGAAAACTTGAAATACCATCATACTGACCCCGTTAACGATGTCCTTACTAAGTTTCTGGACTTTGATCGTGTTAGGATCCTTGCTGTCCATGGAGGGTCAGAGAGCTCTCAGAATTTATCAAAAATATCTTAATTTGTGTTCGAAGATGAACGAAGGTCTTATTGGTGTGGAACGACATGAGAGTGAGTAATTAAAGACAGAATTTTCACTTTTGAGTGAACTATCCCCGTTATGTGGTGATTGAAGTGGACGTCGCAATCTAAGGTACCTATGTTATTTGGCCAAAACATTTGAATGCATTCCGGTGGTTAGCAGATGATTCAATCTTTTGCTTGGTAAGGATAAGGCTTAAGGTTGATGGGTGTTAGTATTCCACATACCAAAAGTAAATTTCATCATCATTACGACCCCTCGTTCAAGACTTTCTTCTAGATCGCAAAAATTGGTGTGTTGAATATATAAGTTATTTTAACATTGAAGTATGTTTATTTAGCTATGGAGTAAGTAGGACAGAATGCGGCGGAAAAACCCTAACACTGTTAGACAGTGAGTCGCCAACGGGTCAAGCTGTCGTGACTGCAGTGCCGGTGCATTTTTGTAATTGTTCTAAGCTACACACGGTTGAGAGATTGAATTAACGGGGGAAGTTTGAGAGATAGAGGGTGAGCTGAGGTGTTGACGAAAGGGTTTCCAAAACGCTAGTGCCGAAGAGGACCCGGCGGATAATGACAAAAGGTAGACCTTTCACACATTTTAGGCTTGTATGTGTTAATGTGTGTTGTCTGTTTATATAGCCTGTTTCAACCATATGCAAGCAATCCTGTCCTCTACAAGATTTCATGAATTCAAATTCATATGGATTCAATTATGGTGTCTTTAATGACCTAGTCCTTTGAAGCTTGAACATACTTTAAAAATATCATCCTATCTTTGTGTTCCAAGATGAATTGAAATTCCGGTATTTTGGGAACAAGGAATTAAGTGACAACAGAATTTTCACTTTTGAACTATCTCTTTAACATTCTAAATCTGTAAATCTGCCAATTTAGTAATTTTTAATTGTTACCACAGACCTCTTTCTACATTGAAAAATAATACAAATAAAATAGGGCAAACTAGCTGAAAATATTTAGGTTCTATTGCATTAACATTTTATTAGAGTACTTTTAGATGTACAACCTGAAGAGATCTATATGAATCAATGGCTGATAGTAGAAATATTTTTTTGACTAATCTCATTCATTCTGACCAGTCTATAGAAAGCAGAATGAAACCGTAATAATGTGAAATTATGTAGATGTAGCTTATTTGGAATTATTATTATTTATTCTCAGAACCTATAGACCTTGCTACTGACACACTTTGTCATCCTAATATAGAGTACGTAACAGTCACTGAGGTAGCCGGACAAACTTACCGTGCTTGTGAACCTAAAAGCCACAATACTCATCTGCCGTAGGATGTCGCTGGTATCAACTCCCTTTAGTAGTGTGTAATATTTCTCCACTATGGGATAATGCATGACTGGTATGATATCGACTTCTTATTTGAAAGCCCCTTCATGCGTCATCGAATGGGGCTCCTATTCTGCCATTTTCATCCTCCAGGTCCCCCTCCACGTTCCAATGATATTCAGAGCAGGTCACCTTACTATTCATGTACACCTTCAATGCCAGTGTAGTTGAGAGTAGTTAACATCGCCTCGTGTAAGTGCTTCCCTCCATTGTAGCCCATCTCACCCCGTCTTGTCTCGTCAGCTTTTGTCTTTTACAGAGGCACAACACAGTGAGTCTACTGCGCCGCTCCCACATCGGCGAGGCAGGATACTGTGTATGGGAGAGCCATTTGTCACACAATGCCTACAGAAGAAACTAAAGAAAAGGACGTAGGGCGAACAAATTACCGAGAAATGCTATTGTGGATTTATCAGGTGTTTGCATTGCTGAATGCCTGCCCCCTCAACTGAGCAGCACTGCAGTGAGACAGGCTGGGTAATGTTCCAGAAGCCACACAGATACAATACCAAAATCAATCAGTGAGCCCTCTGCCAGCCCCCTGGCTCAGTCTCCATAGCAACAGTGCACCACCCATCACTTCCCAGCCCTTGCCCTCTCTCTGTTAGAGACAGTCAGAGTCACAGTGGTGCTATATCAAAGCCACTCTAAAGATATATACCGTCTCACGGGGGCCAGATATAACACACCGCTGTGATCAGCAGTACAGACTGTGCATTAGTGCAGGGCATTACCAGCTACTGCATGGTATGGTACACTTTGTGTCACTATTCTATACGTTGCAACATCATAATGGGATTGTGAATGAAACTGGAGCAAGGACACAAGAGACTTGAATCTGTGGAATCAACGCTTTTGTACAGTATGTCCACTAACATTTGAAAATATGAATGCAGACATAAACAATTAAAAATTGATGGTAAATTTTTTTTTTTTTACATATTCACTGGTCCTGCTACATCACTGTTCAAAAGTTTGGGGTCAGTAAGAATGCTTAAGGACCCATTAAATGAAACAAAAACTGATTAAAAAAGAGATGAAACTCATAAAAAAAAAAATCAAAAGTGACAGTAAAGACATTTATACAACATGTCTAACAAATTCATCGATTAAATCACCACTAGTTAAAATATAAAATATGAACTTTTCGTTTTGACGTGTCTATTAATGCTAAGGACATCCTGAAAAAAATTTGTTAAACATGAAAGTCTTTGTAACTTATTAGAAATTTACTTGAGCATCAAATCAGCATGTTAGAATGATTTCTTAAGGATCGTGTGACACTTGTGAAGACAGGAGTAATGGCTGCTGAAAATGCAGCTTTGCTTTCACAGGAATAAATTACATTTTAAAATATGAAAAAAAATGTACATTGTAATAATTCTTCACAATATTATAACGACGTATCATATAAACCATTTTTTTTGCAGCTATTTTTCTAATATTATAATCATTTCCATACATTTTTTTAATAAAGACATTTTAATTTCTTGGTAATAATTGGAAATTACATAGCTATAGTGCAATGTAACTCCATAATACACATTTTTGCTGGAGACAGTTTGTGTTATTTGCCTTTGTGATCTCTCATACATGTAAAGAACTAACAAAACAGCCAGTTAATTCTATTTCTTTGGAATAAATGCTTAATATTTTGTATTTTAAGTATGCAATATGCTACACTTTGATGCGGTAAACAGCACTAGCATGTCACAGGCCCTTAGGAATTCTGCCCCTAACTTTGAAGAACAGTTTTCATTAATTTACAGCACGTATCTGCATCTAACTCATAGTGCACATGCGGGCGATCAGGCCTACTGAGATCCACAGAAAGAGCTCCACTTTAATCATTTTGACAGTCACATACCAACCATGATGGAGAACTCCATTGCTATTCACTATTCACATGTGTGGCATACAGGACCTCTAGTGGCCACAAGTAGATCTCACATAGCTGTCTCTGCGATTTCATACATTTAATAATAATGCATGAGCAGAAAACATTGCATCGATTTCAGGGTCTTAATATGCTTGACTGGATGTGATAACATAGTGATAACATAAAATGATGAATTGTACAAAAATATATATATTTTTAAGCTTAACTGTATGTGTGTGTTCATATATCAGGTGGTCAAGAGGAATATGTGCTGTCTTATGAGCCAGTCTGTCAGCAGGAAGGTAAAATGCTAATGATTGTCCGTATCAGCAACATTAACCCATAAGATTTCATCTAATAAGTCACATAAATTATTCTTTTTAGGAGAATGTATTTGATTTCATGAATGGTCTTTCAACAGTGAACTACTCACGACCAGTGATTATCTTGGGTCCGATGAAAGACAGAGTAAACGATGACCTGATTTCGGAGTTCCCTGACAAATTTGGTTCCTGTGTTCCTCGTAAGTATCTGTACACTGTTTGAACTGATTAGATAACATGATGAGGGACACATTATTACAGTTGCTACAGTGAAAATTACAGTGTAGTTTGCAAGCATGTCATATAAAAAGGCATTTAAGACTGCATTGACATGATTGAATATCTTTTTCTTTTCTTTTTTTGACATTTTAATTTATGAATTCTTCCTGTAATTTATGTAAATTATTATTCGCAGGGGTCTGTTTAATAGGGATGCACAATGAATCTGACTATATGGTTTAGTGAGTTTATTAAACTGTGAGTAGCTGTTATTTAATTAAAAGTAAGTTGGTGCTGTGCCCTTCAAAATGAAATGGACTCAGACCATTAATGGTGAGGTTTAAATAAAATGTGCATTAAGAATACAGAAAACCCCATGTTCTCTATATTTAGAAAATGTCACATTTTCAAATATTTCTGAATGTTATATTCAAACAAACAGGTCTGTAAGCATGTTTGTTGAACAGTCGATAGTAGATAAGAGAAGAAGTCCCATGTACTGATATAGCTTACAAAAAAGACAGTGGTTCTTAACCAGGCGGCCAAAGCAAAATACCACTTAAAAATATTTAAATTAAGCCCCAAAAAAGCATTAAAATAAGCCAAATCCACATATTCATTTTTCTAGTTATGACAAGCTCTAAAAAAATTTGATCGGGTAGAGATTGAAAGTAAAAAATATTTTCAAAAATCCTCCTAATCCTTATTGAGTAAATCTTGAAAAACTGGAAAAGTCATAGGGAATAGACAGAAGCAGCAGCTATCAGGATTTAATGCTTTATGCATATACACATATACATATTGTATTTGAAACTACAAATCGTAAAACACCTGTAAACTACATTTGGTAATTCTGCTATAACCATGGATTTAGAACAGAAATTAAGCCTGTAGCATATGCTGCTCTCTGTCTCAGATACAACAAGGCCGAAGCGAGATTATGAGGTGGACGGGAGAGACTACCACTTTGTTGAGTCCAGAGAGCAGATGGAGAGAGATATACAGGAGCACAAGTTCATCGAGGCAGGCCAGTACAACAGTCACCTGTATGGCACCAGTGTGCAGTCAGTCAGAGAGGTGGCGGAAAAGGTGAGATCCAGATTTATTTCTCCCCATAAGAAGTGTGTTTTATTACCAGCACCAAGTCTACAAACATTACATGTACAAGGCAAAGATTTGAATGCCATTACCCAATGTTTACATAAGGTGTTATTGAGGAACAGAGCTTAGTATTGTTTCTGGAGAAATAGGCACGATAGGCATGATACACCTGCACAACTGCTGACAACACAGGACTATAATGCATAACATGCAGCCTTATTGCTTACTGTATGGAAACACTGTCTTTGCTCTCCTCAGGGCAAACATTGCATTCTAGATGTATCAGGCAATGCCATAAAGAGACTGCAAGTTGCTGTGCTTTACCCCATCGCTATTTTCATCAAACCAAAATCAATGGAGAACATCATGTGAGTAAAAGACAAGGAATCCAACTAGTATTTGCAAAGATTATTGTCCGTTGAAAACAATGTCACGCTATCAATGACCAGTGTACCGTATTTGCCATTGTGTCATATTCTGTAAACTACCCAGTCAAACACTTTGGGGTGCAGTTAAATTTATTTTTCTCAAAGTAGTTTAGTATGCAAGAATCACTAATCCATAAACGTTTTTTCTGTCCCCTGCAAGCACTATAATATAAAAAGTATGCTGTAATACTGTTTGCTCTCTCCTCAGGGAGATGAATAAAAGACTGACAGAGGAACAAGGCAGGAAGACATACGACAGAGCCATGAAGTTGGAACAGGAGTTCATGGAGCACTTCACAGGTCTGTTTGCTCAATCTGTCTGTGACTGTCATATAGGCATCAAGACAACAGCTAACCCCAACTCACATTTCTGATTTTACAAGACCTTGGAGAATCTTTGACCACTCAAACGATCCTCCTTGCCGTGCATTAAGACAACATAAACACATGTCCAGTTCCAGGGGGATTTTTAACATCTCCAGTTGATTGGAACTTAATATTTTTTGTAGAACTGCCTATAGCTGATCGTTTAACTTCACACAGTTTTTGATCTGAACTGACTTGAGCTAAATAATAAAACTACTGTACTCTTTTAGAGCTGCTTTACAGCAGAATGTAAACTGTTTCTGTAGATAAGTTTCCAGAATTGCTTCTGCTATTTCCTGTTTATCTCTGTGATGCTGGTTTGACACAGTCTGTATTGTGTAGAACGCTAAGGAAATAAAGGTGACTTGACTATTGGCCTGATGGTGAACATGGGAATTTTTAATCCCTTAGCTATTTTCTTAAAGCCACGCTCTATTTTGTGAAGCTCAACCATTTTTGTTGCACATCAGAACTATTTATTTGGTTTTACTCATTGTGATGGATGACCTTTGTGTTACCTTATATTTATATTGGTGCTGTCAAACAATTAATCGCGATTAATTGCATCCAAAATAAACGTTTTTGTGTTATCCATATAATGTGTGTGGGTACTGTGTATATTATTTGATTATAAATACACAACATGCAGTATAATTTTGAAAATATTTCCGTCTATAGTTCAGTCATAAATATATATCTATAATAAATGTGTAACTATATAAAAATAACCATTTTTAAATAATATATATACACTGTGTGTGTAGTTAATATACAAAATAACTATACGCAGTACCACAACAGTAATTTTAAAGTGTGGGTCCGTAACGCATTACTTAGTAACGCGTTACTGTAATTTGATTACTTTTTTAGTAACGGAGTAATTTAACGCGTTATTTTCAAAATAGTAATTGGAGTATAGTTACAAGCCGAGGTGTCTATACGTTACTGTGGCGTTACATTGCTGACAGAATGAAGTGTTTTATAATCTAGAGATTGTAAAAAGGATGTAGCACACGCACTGTCGAGTCAAGTGCCAGTGGATTAGAGACCTGCTCCCGCGAGACCCGACGCAAGACAAGATGGGGCGCGTGATGGTGAGGATGCAGGAGAATAAAATTATTCGCGGGACTCCCGCAAAATAGAAATATCTAAACATAAAATATCTAAAACAAATAAATTGTTATTCATCTATTGCACAAAAGCAACATGAACTAATATAAACGATTAACAGGTGCAAGTGTATGCAGACTTTCTATTTAGGCTATAACACGTGTTTGTAGCGTTGAGCAATGCAGTACTGAAATTTGTGTGCTCACTAATCCTCTCATTATAACACACGAATTGTAGACATTATGAAAGATTCATTATGCATATATTTATTGTGTTATAATAACTGAGATTTGGGAGATTGCGATGAACTGAGATGTCTTTTAGAGATTATAATTGCAGCGCTCTTTGCTGGCATTCTGCCATGCCAAACCATGCACACTTTAGATAAAAATAACAGTGTTCTGTGAATGTTGATGCTTTAATAACAAATATTTATCGGGAGCGTGTATTTCATAAATTTCATGGAGAAAAAAGTAATGTAACTAATTACTTTTGAAATAAAGTAATCAGAACACTAACGATGAGACTTGTTACCAGGATACCTCAGTACGTTGATTACATTTTCAGAGTAACTTGCCCAACACTGCACATATATTATGTAAATAAAAACTTTTATTTTGGATGCGATTAATCGCAATTAATCATTTGACAGCACTAATTTATACTCCTGTCAAACAGGAGTATAAATGCCTGGACAAATTGAATTTTTAATGAAAGATCATGAGGATAAACAATGCGGATTGAAAGATTGAGTATTACATTTTGTTTTTGTATTTGTAAACCATAATTTTTAGTAGATCAAATCTTGGGTTGTCTGTTCTAAATGTATTAGTTATTTTATTCTTGTCATCGCTGTCTCCTCACTGTGATCTTTTCTGCATTGCAGCTATTGTTCAGGGGGACACTTTGGAAGAGATCTACGATCAAGTCAAGCAGATAATTGAGGAACAGTCTGGGCCATACATATGGGTACAGTCCAAGGAGAAACTATGAACGCCTTCAGGAGTTTATCATCCCCCTCTCTCTGCCTGGTTTATTTATTGAATCTGTATTTTTTTTTCTTTTTGGTAATCTCAGTTGGGCTTCTCCAGCTGACAGAATTCACTCAACAGATTAATTCCTTAATCCAGCATACTTCAATCTCTCTCTGTTCAGTCCTATATCTTCACCTCCTACTTCTAGTTCCTCAGTAGCTATTTCAAGAGAAGATGATCTGTCCTCCTCAGATCTTTACTGCTTCCATGCTTACAGAAAGCAAAGCTATGCCAGACCTGCATCTGTTTACCAGGGGTTTGGAAACGGTACAGTTCCTTAATGTTTAAGGGAGGTTACTTTGTAAGGACAAAGACAGCGATCTGGATATTCTGACAGGTCTCTTTTCATTTTACCCATTCTATTGTTTTTTTTTGTTGTTTTATTTGTGAAAATGGTAACATGGAGCTCAAGTCTCAGGCAACGGATTCGTTAAAATGGTGAGAAACACACAAAAAAGCAAAACTTTGCACGTTGTAGCTTCTAAGACCAGGTGTTCTTCAGCCCTTCTTTCTCAGTGTTCATTTCCACCATAGTCCCGTATGTTCCACACGTTATTGATTTTCTTCTTTTACCTCTCCCTTGACTGTTGTATTGGCATGCTTATTGTTCTCCTCATTCTGATCGTCTTCGTTATGGAGCCATTGTGTTTAGATGATGTCCCGCTGCACAGGTGTGAGACGTGTGCCGCCACTGTTAGAATGTCGGAGTCTACAATCAGTGTCTTACACGGAGTATGTGTTTTCA
Source organism: Sinocyclocheilus anophthalmus (assembly GCA_018155175.1). Taxonomy (NCBI): domain Eukaryota; kingdom Metazoa; phylum Chordata; class Actinopteri; order Cypriniformes; family Cyprinidae; genus Sinocyclocheilus; species Sinocyclocheilus anophthalmus. Next base: position 54,496 of record JADLZN010009471.1, on the reverse strand, counting down.
ACACTTTGATTTACATTTAGGAAAGTCTGCCATTTGTAAGGAACTGATATTTTTAAGAGGCAATAAAATGCCACCGCATATGTGGAAGAAATTTATTGTACAATGAGATCTTAACAGATATTTAACCCTCCATAAACTGCCTATTTTGTTATAATAAAAGTCTATATTGAGCTTTACTTAAGCACTATTATGATGGGAGTTATTTTCTTGACATCGTAAAATGTATATCAGAGCAAGAGATTTAAAAAAACAAAACAAAAAAAACAAAAAGAGAAATGGTATGAATATATTTTTCCCCTTTTTCTGTTACCACCCTTTATTTTCCTAAACTGAAACAAATGACAAGATGCAGGGCAGTGAGGGGAATGCGGAGAAAACCGAGCCTAGCGGATGATTAACGTGCTATTTGAAGCTAGTTCAGTCTCTTCCTCCCCTCTGCCCACCATTTCAACATCATCTGCTCCAAGTGTGCTACATCAGAGTCATCATGTGTGGAGAAGAACATTCTATCCGTCCCCCTCTCAGACACAAACCGTCTCAGCTGGAAGAAGAGCTTCACAGGGCTGACGAAGCTTTGGCGCAGGGCTGATGTTATGCAGCTAGAAGCTCCAGAGACTCCTTTTTTCTAAACCCGTCCCAGAGAAGGGGGTCTTGCCTGCTCTTCCTATGACATGATTGTTTTGTATACTAAGACTGCTTGTTCTACCACCTCTGCTTTTTAGGGACATTTTGGGACTGGAAAAAAAGAAACATGTAAATAACCTACTGTTCTGATTCATTCCATTGATCAAAACGAACAAGAGAATGGCTAATTCAAGAAAAATAAAATCTTTCTCATACAGCACAGTGCTGGTGTGAGTATTCCTTCAGATGGAGGGCTAAGGTGTGACAATGCAATGGCACACTTTATTCTGTCTAGCTGTACACATCAGTGCACTTCTGAAAAGTTGTCATGTTGATTGTCACAGCTGTTATTTTGTGAGGACATATGGCACCTTAAAAGGATAGTTGACTCAAAAACATAACATTCTGTCTTTTACTCATCCTCATGTCATTCCAAACCTGTATGATTTACTTTCATCTGTGGAACATTAAAGATATTGTTAGAGTTTTTGAGAACCGAATGCTGTATAAAGGAAGTCAGTGGTCACTAAAATTGTTAGGTTACCGACATTCTTCAAATTATTTTACTTTCAAATAAGAGTAAGTAATACAGGCTTTGATTGACATGAGGGTGAGTAAATCCAACACACTCTCATGATATTTAGTAACTATTTTGTGTTGAATTAATGGCTAATTCAGGGCTCTCCAACCCTGGATCCAACTCCAATCAAATACACCTGAACCAGATAATCAAGGAAATATGAAAGTTATAGGCATGTGTGTTGGAACCGAAGTCTACAGGACAGTAGCTCTATCGGAGCAGAGTTGGAGAGCCCTGGGCTAAGACCTGCTCACTCCCCACTGATGGTTTTGTTTGGAGTTGGGGTGGACCTTCTTGCTTTTCCCTCCCCCATATGAATCAAATAATATGTATTCATGCCACCTCGTAAAATAGTTTCTTTCTCATGGTTACATTTTTGGGTTGGAATTTAGATTTTTGGTTGAAAAAAAAAAACGTTTACATCATTTTCAAACCTAGTTAAGAACAGTAAAACGTTCCAGTACTTGTTTTTACAAAATATCAACCCTAATGGAAAGCTGCTTGTCCAATTCAATCATATTTGGAAGTTTTTTTTAGGTATTAGCTTCTTTAGATAAGTGTTCCAAGATGTCATGTGTCAAATAGTTTCAGTCCACTTATTACTTTGACAGCACATGCAGTTGGACTTCTAACAAGTATTCTTCCAGGTTTTTCTATTGCTTTATGTATTATGGAAACCTGTTTTCGCTTCAGAGTAAAAACTATAAAGAGGAGCATAGAAAGTTAAAGTTGAAAACAGTCACACTGTGAGATATAAAGTTGCGATGAACCTTCTTACTCTAAAGCGGACAATCCTATAGTAGCAAACTACATGTACTCTTATTTACAGTGTTGGGGGTAACGCATTACAAGTAACGCAAGTTACGTAATCAGATTACTTTTTCAAGTAACTAGTAAAGTAACGCATTACTTTTTAATTTACAAGAGAATATCTGAGTTACTTTTTCAAATAAGTAACGCAAGTTACTTTTTTTCCCCAAATTATTGACAGCTCTCCTGTCCCCATGTTGAGAGAAATCAGATGTTACTGTAGTTCTACAATAAATATGCATTAATTCATCTCACACACAAAAAAACAGATTCAGTATTCCTCAAAATGAATACAAATAATGCAACTCAGAATAAGACGCAAACCTGCAATAATTAAATGTTAAACAACACAAATATCCTTTATGTATTTAATCCCATTCTATTAACCAATGTCTTTGCTTCTGACCTTCGATGATCCAGTTCAACCGTACTAATAAGCACAAATGACTCTAGACAAACATTTGTGTATTTTTTTTATTGCTGAAGTGTGTTGATATTTCTTCTTCTGCATTCTACTGAACGGACGTAAATTTACTTTCCCTTCAGCCTGAGGCTTATTCATTTCACTTTTGGTGTGAAAAGGCTTTTATATTTGCCAAAAATAGAACTTTTTTTATTTTAAAAACAAACAAGCAAGCCCTGCCCAGATTTTAAAAGTAACGCGAAAGTAACGTAACGCATTACTTTCCATAAAAAGTAACGCGCTTCGTTACTTTTTTATGGAGTAACGCAATATTGTAATGCATTACTTTTTAAAGTAACTTTCCCCAACACTGCTTATTTATACTTTTGATTTTAATAAAGCTTCAGATAGTTTTGATGGTCATGCACCATGCTTATGTCACGTCACATAAACGCAATATCTGCAGTACAGTCTCGCGCTTCGTCCTCGTGGAGCTCAACATTTTTGTAGGTTTAAAATGTTTTCATTTAATAACTTGGCTTCAAATGTTGTCATTAAGGTGGCATAACTAATCGCAAATCCTTCATTTATTTCACAACAACAAGGCACATCCAGTCATTCACGCATCATTATCAACACTCATAGACTTTACAGTGATATTCATTTAATTTAGTTTATTGAGGGCCATAAAACCCCAGTCTTACAGTAGGACGTTCTAAATGAAGTCTTTAATAACGCTGTCCTCGTATTCACAAGTGGAATCGTAATAACGCCACTAACACAAGGTTCACTCATTCAGTCACTCTCTGTCTTTTATCCGTCTGTTGGCGTCTCTCATTCCCTCTTTCACTTCCTTCACAAACGTATCCCGCAGTCTAGTAGCTCTCCGACCCAACTCTCCCGCATCCCTGGGCATCTTTGACGTCTCCTCACGTATCTGGCGAAAAGTGTCGGATCTGAGCAGCTTGGTCGAGGCGTCTTTCCCGGCGATCTGTGCTTTAGCGATGGCGAAGGCCGTGATCTGCGCCGCGCGTCTGATGGGTCGAGACTCCGAGAGCTTCTCCACCACTTGAGCGTTATTTATCAAAGCATGAAAGATCCGCCGCAGCACCATTTTGAACCTGTCACAAATATCTACGTTAGATGTCACTGATATTAATCAGGTTTACATTTAGTATAGATTTTCTTAGGTAAACAATACATTACCTTCAAAGGCCCTTAATCGACTGCTCTGCACGCTACTGAGCGGGTCTTTTTCGACGCGACATGGTGCCGTTTACACACCACAGTGCCCTCTGCAGGCGTGGGGGAGTAATACATTTTTAGACAGACGAACGTTTTAACAAGTTTATGCGTGTCCGTTCAAGTTGTGCTATAAAAAATATCTTCAATATGTGAATCGTTCTCGATAATCAATCTCAATCAAATCATAATGGAGCTTTAATTGCCAGGTATGTTTACTACATACTAGATTTTTTCCCCGGACAGAAGTGTAACAGAATGACAGTGACAGAACAAAACACACAGATAATAAAAAATAGAACAAGTAAATAAGGAATAAAAATATATAAATTGACAGTTTCGTATGTCATGTATTCAAAGAACATTTTTTGTATGTACAGGTACCGTATATTATGTGCAAATTTGAGGTGTAAGCTGAGTATGAGTGTTAGATAAATAAGTGTATGAGTGAATAAATAGTGTGTGTTCCACAGTTATTGTCAAGTGTTCATGAGATGGATGGCCTGAGGGAAGAAACTGTTCCTGTGTCTGGTCGTTCTGGTGCTCAGAGCTCTGTAGCGTCGACCAGATGGCAACAGTTCAAAGATGAAGTGTGCTGGATGTGAGGGATCCATAATGATTTTGCCAGCCCTTTTGCTCACTCTGGATGAGTACATTTCTTGGAGAGAAGGGAGGGTTGTACCAGTGATTTGCTCAGCAGTCCGGACTGTCTGCTTTAGTCTTCTGAGGTCAGTTTTGGTAGATGAGCTGAACCAGACAGATATAGAAGTGCAGATGACAGTTTCAATGATGGCGGAGTAGAACTGTTTCTGCAGCTCCTGTGGCAGGTTGAACTTCAGCTGGCGAAGGAACTACAACCTCTGCTGGCCTTTTTTCACAATGGAGTCAATGTGAGTGTCCCACTTCAGTTCCTGAGAGATTGTGGTGCCCAGGAACCTGCATGACTCCACTGCAGTCACAGTGCTGTCCGTCATGGTGCGTGGGTGCTTGGAGGGGTGGGTTCCTCCTGAAGTCTACGGTCATCTCCACAGTTTTGAGCGTGTTGAGCTCCAGGTTGTTGAGACTGCACCAGACAGCCAGCTGCTCGACCTCCTGTCTGTAAGCAGACTCATCACCGTCCTGAATGAGGCCGATGAGTGTGGTGTCATCTGCAAACTTCAGGAGCTTGACAGAGGGGTCGTTGCAGTCGTTGGTGTAGAGGGAGAAGGGCAGTGGGGAGAGAACACAACCCTGATGAGCTCCAGTGCTGAATGAACGGGTGCTGGATGTGTATTTTCCCAACCTCACTAGCTGCTGCCTGTCTGTCAGGAAGCTGTTGATCCACTAACAGACGGAGGTGGGCACGGAGAGCTGAGATAGTTTGGGCAGGAGGAGGTTTGGGATGATGGTGTTAAAGGCCGAGCTGAAGTCCACGAACAGGATCCTCACATAAGTCCCTGGTCTGTCTAGATGTTGCAGAACATAATGCAGTCCCATGTTTACTGCATCGTCCACAGACCTGTTTGCTCTGTAGGCAAACTGAAGAGGATCCAGCAAGGGTCCAGTGATGTCCTTCAGGTGGGCCAGCACCAGTTTTTCAAAAGACTTCATGACCACAGATGTTAGAGCCGCAGGTCTGTAGTCATTAAGTCCAGTATTTTTGGGTTTCTTTGGGACGGGGATGTTGGTGGAGCGTTTGAAGCATGAAGGGATTCGCACAGCTCTAGTGATCTGTTGAAGATCAGTGTGAAGATGGGGGTCAGCTGGTCTGCACAGGATTTCAGACAGGCTGGTGTAACACAATCTGGGCCTGGTGCTTTTTTCCTTTTCTGCTTCCGGAAGACCTGGTGCACCTCTTCTTTGCTGATCTGAATTGCAGGTGTGGGGGAGAGGGGGGTTGCTGGAGGTGTGAATGGTTGTGTGGAGAGGTGTTCAGGGCAGGTGTGGGGTGTTTTTTCAAACCTGCAGTAGAACTCATTCAGGTCGTCTGCCAGTTGTTGATTCTCCACAGTGCTGTGGGATGGTGTCTTGTAGTTGGTGATTCCTTTTAGACTTTTCCACACTGATGCCGCGTCACTGGAAGAGAATTTAATCCTTATTTTTCAGAATAATTCCTCTTTGCCACTCTGATCTCCTTTTCCAGTGTGTATTTAGCCTGTTTATACAAGACATTATCCCCCTCCCTGTAAGCATCTTCTTTGTGGGGAAGTCGTGGCCTAATGGTTAGAGGATCGGACTCGTAACCCAAAGGTTGCGGGTTCGAGCAGGGATTGTAGGTGGGGGAAGTGAACGTACAGCGCTTTCTCTCCCACCTTCAATACCACGACAAAGTGCCCTTGAGCAAGGCACCGAACCCAACTGCTCCCCGGATGCCGCAACAAAAATTGCTGCCTACTGCTCCGGGTGTGTGTTCACAGTTTGTGTGTGTGCACTTTGGATGGGTAAATGCAGAGCACTAATTCCGAGTATGGGTCACTTTCACTTTCACTTTGGCCTGACGGAGCTGTCTGAGTTTTGCAGTGAACCATGGTTTGTCATTGTTGTAAGTTAAATGAGTCTTGGTAGGAATGCACGTCTTCACAGAAACTGATATAAGATGTTACACGTGTCTCCTGTGGCGCTCCAATCAGTGAGGTCAAACAAGCTTGTAAATCCTGCTCTGCTTCATTAGTCCATCTTTTTACAGTCCTTATTACAGGTTTAGCTGATTTCAGTTTCTGGGTCACGGTCACGGTTTTCACGGTCTCTGGTGGGACATGTGATGTGCTGTCTGTATTTTGTCAGTTCACGGGAGAGATTTGCTTTATTAAAGTCCCCGAGAATGATTAAAACAGAGTCTGGGTGTTGTTGTTCTGTGTCTGTGATCAGATCAGCGAGTTTCTGTAAAGCGGTGCTCACGTGTGCTTGCGGAGGAATGTACTGTATACACTTACGAGAATGAACGAGCAAAACTCCCGCGGCGAATAGAACAGCTTGCAGTTAACGAAGAGCGCTTCTAGATCGGGAGAGCACATCTTCTTTAACGCTGTTACATCTGTACACCACTTTTCATTGATGTAAAAGCATGTCCCACCACCGCGTGATTTCCCCGTTGATTCTGCGTCGCGGTCCGCTCTGAACAGCTGAAAGCCCGGCAGACTCAACGTGCTGTCCGGAATGGCATCTTTCAGCCAGGTTTCCGTGAAACACAGAGTAGCAGAGATTGAAAAATCCTTATTTATCCAGGAGAGCAGAAGAAGTTCGTCCGTTTTGTTGGGTAGAGAGTGAAGATTTGCCAGATGGATGCTTGGCAATGGCGTTCTGAATCCGCGCTGCCTGAGCTTCACGAGCAAGCCGGCTCGCTTCCCCTGTCTGCGCGTCCTGAAGCGAGTGATCAGCGCTCCAGCTCCCCCGATTACAATGTCCAGCAGAAGAACATCAGAATAATCAAAAACCGGTGAAATATCGGGTGGTGTACTTCCTAATGTCCAGCAATTAGTCTCTGGTGAAACTGATTGCAGGGATATAACTAAAGACAGGACAAACTAACAAAAACATAAAAACAAATGCAGAGCACGCCACGGAGGCAGCCATCACCGTCGGCACCATCTCACATATATATACGTATATAATGTACAATATCATACATACTACAATGCTATCATAATACATTTGTGGCAAAATGATGAACGCTAGTATTTTCACCAGCTAAAAATGGCTTTATGTAATTTATTTCTATCTTTTGCTGTAGTGTGTAAGTTGGAAAGCAGTCGTTCTTGAGAAGTGGGACAAAACAGGGTGCAAAATTTAAAAAAATAAAACCTTGTACTCAGACAAATGAAACTACATTTATGTACTGTATGTACAAACCCGATTCCAAAAAAAGTTGGGACACTTTACAAATTGTGAATAAAAACAGAATGTAATGATGTGGAGTTTCAAATTTCAATATTTTATTCAATACAACTAGATGACATATCAAATGTTTAAACTGAAAAAATTTATAATTTTAAGGGAAAAATAAGTTAAATTTCATGGCATCAATATCTCAAAAAAGTTGGGACAAGGCCACCATGTTTACCACTGTGTGGCATCCCCTCTTCTTTTATAACAGTCTGCAAAAACGGCTGGGGACTGAGGAGACAAGTTGCTCAAGTTAGGAATAGGAATGTTGTCCCATTCTTGTCTAATGCAGGCTTCTAGTTGCTCAACTGTCTTGATCTTGGGTCTAGATCTTCCTTTTTATGATGCGCCAAATGTTTTCTATGGGTGAACGATCTGGACTGCAGGCTGGCCATTTCAATACCCAGATCCTTCTTCTACGCAGCCATAATGTTGTAATTGATGCAGTATGTGGTATGGCATTGTCATGTTGGAAAATGCAAAGTCTTCCCTGAAAGAGAAGACGTCTGGATGGAAGCATATGTTGCTCTAGAACTTGGATATACCTTTCAGCAATGATGGTGCCTTTCCAGATGTGTAAGATGCCCATGCCACACGCACTCATGCAACCCCATAACCATCAGAGATGCAGGCTTCTGAACAGAGAGCTGATAACAACTTGGGTTGTCCTTGACCTCTTTAGTCCGGATGACATGGCATCCCAGTTTTCCAAAAAGAACTTCAAATTTGATTACACTTTCACATGTGAGCAATAATTCACAACAAATATAAAATAGCAAGAATGAAACTTTTATCAAAATATTCAACGGGACTGAGGTGACAAACTGACGGAGTTGACGCATCTGACGGATGTGACGAAAACCTGAATTTGTAGTCATTTTAATTATCAAATACATTGAATCAGTCAATTACTGTATTAAAACAAACATTGAGTATGTTATTGTTTATAAAGCTTTTATTTAAGAGTCACATTTATGTATTTTGATATATTATTGGAACTTAAAATCTTTTGGTGGTGACATCTGACGGTGTTGACTAATTTGGCATTTCTTTCACAAAACCAAAGGAGTTCATGTAGTAGCCATTTTATTTTTTTATGTTGATGCTAGATGCTAATGGAACCTGCTTCAGGATAATAAAATTATCTAAATATTTCAAATAATTTCCTAAATTGGAAGATGGTGTTGACATATCGTGGCAGTGACAAAGGAAACATTAATATTAGGATTTTAAATATTCTAAAACTATAAAACTTAGCATAGCCTGTCTGACACTGATGTACTCTGCAGAGGTGAACTGTGGCAAGGGGGTCCTTTAGAGTGACAGCTGCCCCTGATATTCTCTGATTCGATTACATTTTATTGAATTTCTGACGGTGTTGACAAAAAGTGGGGACACAGTTTTGAAACCTTATGAAACACGCATGTGTCATTGAAAACAACCTTGCTTTGATATGAGATTTTATTAAGTGTTGCCTTTGATAAAACAAGCTCTTTTCGTCATTAAAAAACATTTTTATTCATTTTATTGCATTTGAATGATTGAACCCTTCTCTGTGGACTTGGACACACTTTTTTAGACGTAGTGAGAGGACATTAAGAAATACAGATTTGGTATAATAATGAGGAAATTAAATTGAAGGTGATAATTGTGTTAAATACATTCTATTATTAATCCCTCATGACATTTAAATTGAAAATATATATATATTTTAAAGCTAATAGCAGTTACCCTTGCTGGACCTGTTTTGTCCCATGTCTCATGAATTTCCAAACATTCATTTTGTCATTAATTGTAATAATATCCGGTGGTTATTTTTTGTTTGCACAAGGAGTCTGACAACAGCCAGTGCTTCACACAGAGATCTGATCTCATCATAATTCAGTCTGTCTGGAATGACATGAAGAAACAGAACAAACTGAGGCAGACTAAATCCAGAAGAACTGTGGCAACGTCTCCAAGATGCTTTAAAATGAATGTTTGGAAATGTAAAGGGATATTTCCTACTGACACACTACAGCAAAAGAGAGAAATAACTGACTTAAAACCATTTTAACACACACACACACACACAGGCTATATATACAGTATATATCCTATTAGCAATTCAATACAATTATTGTGAACACCAAGTATTTAATTTGGCATTGGAGGGCCATGCTTTTATTGATAAAAAGCTGTATTTGTGATCTCGGTCTGTGGAGAGCTGATAGTGTATCTCCTAGAAACACTTGTCAGCATGACACACACACGTCCAAGTATGCTTCACTTCTAATGGGAATTGCATCATTCTTGGGGGTGTCTTTTTATGTTGAGGTGGGCCGAATTAATGAACGTACTTCTTCAGCATTGACGGAAGCCGAGTTTATCTTCCATCTTTATTTTTAGGTTTTCACCTCATAGCAGTTCTTGTGAAGTTGTCCTTAAATTATAACTTGTTTATATAAAAGTCATCCCTCTCACTGTTTTCTTCATGCTCAGTGCTCTTCATGCCTTACAATAGCTTTGGTCTTTTTTCACTGCTTTTATGAAAATATCCACCAGATGATTTGTGTGGAGCACAAAAGAAGATATTTTTGTACAGGGAAATTCATTGGGGCACTGTGTTGTTTTTGAACAAAAAATTTAAATAACAAATAAAATAAAAATCTCAATTTGTGTTTGCAACTCAACTTTGTGTTTGAAAATGTTTTAAATTTTAAAATCTTTTAACTTTTTATGGAAATAACTATGCCTTAGGAGAATATACTGCAAGTGTGAAATTAATGTAAAGTTTTCGGACATTTAATTGCATGTAATTTAAGATTAAAAGAAAACGTATTTGTTTAAATTCATAATAAATGTAATTAGTTAAGTTTGTATTTTTTTGACCTTCTTAAATAAGACTTAGGCCTAAGTACATGTACTGTATATGTATTACTTCTATTGTCTTTGAAGTGTACTGCTGAATGTACTGACAACGGTAACTAAAATATACTTAAATGTAATTTCTATTCAAACTTGTGTGTTATGTATCTAAATATGTTTGTAACACATTTGTGATAAAGTTGTCACGAATCCTGTCCATGGACTTCCGTTCGATCGCCACCAGAGGTCACCCTTCCGTTATATTGACTCTCACACTACAGACTGTTACACATCACCCTGGACTACATTTTCCATGCTCCATTGTACTAATCACAAGATCACCTGAAACCAATCACACACAGCTGTTACCAATAACGCACACTATATAAATCAGTCTCACACCACCATTCAACGCCGAGTATTGTTTAGCTGAAAGCTACCTTACGGCGCCTGCTTTAGTTTTCATAGCCTTATCTGAGTCTTGCCTTGTCTGTTTTCTCGTGTTCTGATCATAGCCTGTGTACCTGGATTATCCCTCTAGTCTCGCCCTGTTGGATTACGTTCGCCGTCGACTGACCCTCGCTTGTTTACTGGACTGCTCTTGCCTTGTCTTCTACATACCAGTTTGCCATTGTCTGATCCATGCCTGTTTTGACTATGTTTTGGAATAAAGCTTTGCACATGGATCTGCATGTCTCATGTCTTGTCAGCCCCGTAACAGAATACTCGGCCAAACTAGAATCCAGCGGCTTCACCAAGGAACATTGGCCAGGTATGAATGCCGCAATTCTGCTGCTAGCGCTCAAGCAGGGCACACGATCACTCGAGGGTTACATTGTGGAATATTTGGCTTTGGCAAATGGCTCCGAATTACCTGACTGTTTGTTAATAGACTTTTTCTGTGATGGTCTTAACCAGCCTTTAAAGTCAAGAGTGGTTCAAAAGGGTAGTTTTTTGGATTATGTTTTGTGGACTGTTGGTTCAGCGTTCACTGTGGGTGTCGCGGAGGAACACGACACCGCACTCACTCATGTAATGGTGGCCGCACTAGAGCACGCTCACAAAATGACGGCAACAGCGGAGCCTGATCTTAAAATGGCGGACACAACAGCGCCCCGTTCTGTCACAACTGCCAATCATAAGTCAAATCATCACCGATTGTCATGAGTCAAATCAAGTCATCACTGATCGTCATGAGTCAAGTCAAGTCACAACTGCTCTTCATGAGTCAAGTCAAGTCACAGTTGATCGTCATGAGTCAAGTCAAGTCACTGTTGATCGTCATGAGTCAAGTCATCTGGGCAGTCAAGTCACAGTTGATCGTCATGAGCCAAGTCAAGTCACAGCTTCCATTCCTGAGTCAAGTCAAGTCAAGTCACAACAGATCTTCATGAGCCAAGTCAAGTCACAGTTGATCGTCATGAGTCAAGTCAATTCACAACAGATCTTCATGAGGCAAGTCAAGTCACTGCTGATCTTCATGAGTCAAGTCAACTCACAGCTTCCATTCCTGAGTCAAGTCAAGTCTCAGCTGATCTGCCAGAGCCTCGTCACGTCTCAGCTGTTCATCCAGAGTCACGTCACAGCTAATCTTCCAGAATCTCATCACATATCAGCTGATCTTCCAGAGTCACGTCCCGTCAGCGTTAAAAATTTTTTTTTTTCATCACCAGATCACTCCCGTCTCAGCTGATCGTCCAGAGTCACTTCACGTCTCAGCTGATCTTCAAGAGTCACGTCACGTCTCAGCTGATCTGCCAGAGCCTCATTATGTCTCAGCTATTCATCCAGAGTCACGTCCCGTCACAGCTAATCTTCCAGATTCACGTCCCGTCACAGCTGATCTTCCAGATTCACGTCACATCACAGCTGATCTTCCAGAGTCACGTCACATCACAGCTGTTCGTCCAGAGTCACTTCACATCACAGCTGATCATCCAGAGACACGTCGCGTCACATCTGTTCGCTCAGAGTCCTGTCACTTCCTGTCTGTTGCACCCAGATCCTCAAGGACTGTTCTCCAGTATCCCAGACTGGCATCCAGCGTGGAGGACCCTGAACCATTTCCCCTGTCTGTAGCGCTTCCCACAATGGGGATCGCTTTATGGTGTATTTGGGCTGCGTATACCACCACTGAAACTTTAGAGATGGCAGCGGCCACTGTGATGTCTCCCGAGGTGTCGGCTGATGCTGCAGATCCTCCCGAGGTAGTGGCGCATGCTGCCGTGTTCCCAGAGGAGATGGCGCCCGCTGTAGCTTCTCCAGAGGTGGCGGCCCATGCTGCAGAACCTCCCGAGGTGGCGGTGCTTGCTTCAGCTCCTTGCGTGGTGGTGGCGCTCAGCAATGCACCTTCAACCTGTCATGTCGCGGTCAAAGGAACTGTCTGCTGATCTGGTTTCTGTTAATGCCAAGTCTAATTTCGAACTGTCTGTCGTTCTCATGTTAATTAATGAGTCTGAGTATGATTTATCTTCCCATCCAGTTTCAGTCAGTGAGCTTGCCTATGTACTGTCTGCCCATCCAGTTTCAGTCATTTTCCCCAGGTCCCGGTCTCTGCCATGGGTTCCTGATCCATCTGCTCCGCCCTGGAGGTCTTCTGCTCCACCCTGGAGGTCTTCTGCTCCGCCCTGGTGGGCTTCTGCCCCGTCTGCTCCGGCCTGGTGGTCTTCTGCTCCGCCCTGGTGGTCTTCTGCTCCGCCGTGGGGATCTTCGGACCCGTCTGCTCAGCTGTGGTGTGTCTCCATCCCTGCCCCCATTTCTGGCTCCCCCTCCTCGCCAGTTCCGCCCGGGCTCCCTGCTCTGCCTCAGTCCCCGGGCTCTCAACTTCCACATGGACCTGGCCCTCCATCCCTCCCAATGTTCCACCTCCACTCCACCGCCCTCCAGAATCATAAAGGGTTTTGAGCATCTGGAAGCCGCTCCTTGGGGGGACTATGTCACGAATCCTGTCCATGGACTTCCGTTCAATCGCCACCAGAGGTCACCCTTCCGTTACATTGACTTTCACACCACACAGACTGTTACACGTCACCCTGGACTACATTTCCCATGCTCCATTGCACTAATCACAAGTTCACCTGAAACCAATCACACACAGCTGCTACCAATAACACACTATATAAATCAGTCTCACACCATCATTCAACGCCGAGTATTGTTTAGCATTTTAGCTACCTTACGGAGCCTGCTTTAGTTTTCCTAGCCTTATCTGAGTCTTGCCTTGTCTGTTTTCTCGTGTTCTGATCATTGCCTGTGTACCTGGATTATCCCTCTAGTCTCGCCCTGTTGGATTACATTCGCCGTCGACTGACCCTCGCTTGTTTAACGGACTGCTCTTGCCTGGTCTTCTACATACCAGTTTGCCATTGTCTGACCCATGCCTGTTTCTGACCACGCCTTTGAATAAAGCTTGCACATGGATCTGCACGTCTCACGTCTCGTTCGTCCTTAACAAAATAAATACACATTTGTAATAATGAAGTTTCAATTTAAAATATATTCATATTAAATGTAAAATTGAATAACATGCTATAGTTAAAATTATACAAGGGCTTTAGTAGGTTAGTCAGCACAGCAAATAAGTGCATGTCTTAAAAGCATGATAAATGATTATTAAAACAGTTTAAAAGATTTAATGTACTTTAAAGTAAAGCATTTATTTAACGTTAAAAGTGCCCTTTTTATAAACAGTCAATAGTTATAAAAAATATCTCTCTTTACTTATTTTACACTTTATTATCTGCAAGTACAAATTGTAAAAAATATAATTTTTATAAATATAATAGGCTATGTGCTAAAGGGTTAAGGGTTTGTTCAAATCCTAACATTATAAGCAATAGTATTAGTGATACTCACCTCCGTTAACACTGCTTTTGAAGAAAATTTGCAGTTAACACTGAAAATATTAAGATAATAATATTAAGTCTCAATAGTTTAATGAACAGATGGCGTAGCTAGATAGGGAGTAAAAAAAACGAGTATACATGTGTGAGGAAAACAAAGACAGAGTGTGACTGAATGCTTAAAGTGCACTTCTGCCTACTTCAGCTGCCATAGCAAAACAGGAAAACCTTAAAATAAGAATAATTTTACCACGGAACAATGCTGTATTCACATACTCACATGCACTTTCCATTAAACTCCATGTGAAGTTACAGCATGTCATTGTGCTCTCACATTTACTGTAACAATAACACTTTCTGCTGTGAGTGAAACACTCACACGGCTTCACCTCTGACCAAACCAAACATATAGAAATTGAAATGTTCTTAACAACAAAATATTGCTTAATGAAATCGCTCCTATCAGATAACACACTGACTGAGCAACACTGTTTCTTCAAGTCGAAAGAAACACTGTTTCTTTTTTCACATAATAAGATGTTAATGTAAAGATAGTCTCAAAGAATGATGTGCTTGAACTTCCCACACTTGAATTTGTCACTTGTAGGCCCTAAGAAAAAGAAAAGAAAATCCTGTCATTATTCACTCACTTTCTTCTGTGGAATACAAATTTTTTTTTTTGAAGAATGTACCAGTGGCTCTTTTCCATGAAATTACTGGAGCTTTCAAACTTCAAAAAGGACAAAAATGCACCATAAAATAATGAAATTGAATTTTCATTTTTGTAGCTACATGTAAGGCTAGTTTTTAGTCAGACCTGCATTGTTTTCCACAATCCGCTCCATCTGCTAATGCTGTTTAAATAATAGATTAGATTGCAATATGAGAAAACTGCAGTTGAGGTGGTCAGATCAAGGGGTCAGAGAAGGGCAAAGCAGATATCTTCCATTATTCTCTCTCACTCTGATCTCATTCTTGTTGCGTGCCAGACCTCTCCCCCTGCGTGTGGGACCCTGATAACAGGATCTTCTGAGAAAGTGAGGAAGTCCTTTCAGGCCTTGGGTGTGTGCCTCACCAGAAAGACGCGCAAAAGAATTGTGTGCAAAAACGTGTGTGTGCAGCTGCTGTAGGAAAAGTTCATACTTGAGGTGTGCGGCCATGGCAGGTATCTGAAGCTGAAGGTCATGGCGTTCTGCAGCATGTCAGCTGTGTCTGGTGCTCATATCCAGTACACAAAGGCCTTGAAAAGAGTCCACCACAGCTGTGCATCACATGCAGGACAAGAGACAACAGTCTGACTGCTACTAGTCGCACATGTCATACAGTAAAAAATTGAATAATTTAATTAATGGTTTAGTTAAGAAAGAGTGTTTTTTCAGAGCACCAGACATCAAAACCAAAATAAAAATAATGTATATTAATTATTATGCTGCATTTATTTATTTTCAGATACAAAATTTACATTTTTACACGAACTATCCTTTTAATAAAGAACAAGAGACATAAAAAGAGCATACAACTCTTTTATATTATATTTCTGATTATTTTACTCCATATTATATTAATATATTCATTGATTTTCTCTATAATCTTATAGTATATTCTTTCAAATGCTGTATGCATTGAAAATGAATACTTCCTCATAATTACTGTTTGTTTCAGGACCAGCAGATAACCTCAGATGGGGAATGAAAACCGTTTATGTGTTGCTCTGCAGGTCCAGGATTTGTGGGCAGATGTTTATGTGATCATTGGGTGAATGTTGCACAGGTGGATGAGGGTGAGACTTGTTATGAGTTTCTCTGACTGGTTCAACCTCTCATATCCTGCCTCAATATTCTGCAGCAGTGTTTACTATCAAACAGAGCAGTGGGAGTATTTGTTTTTTCTGTTGATCTGCTTGTTTAACAGCAGACATGGAATTAACTTTTCTAGAATGAAGAATTACAGTAGTGCCGTGAGAGCGTCAGAAGTGCTTGTGTGGACATGAATTTTATTTCATGGGAAAAGGTGAAGAAATGAGAAACACAAACCAGCTTGCTGTTGAACAGCAGGGCAGTACATGCAGTCTGTATATCAGTGATTTACTGAAACTAATTCAGAGACTGGGTCAAAGAAAAAAGACCACGGTAATGAAGCTTTGGTGTACACATAAATAACATTTCAGTGTCCTTTTGTTCTGTGGAGACTTGCTGCAAAGAAATAAAGCACTCTGAAAGCTCACCAAACATTTGTTACAGCTTTCTTGAATTTCACTGAAAAAGTACACGACAAAATCTCTTTACTGTGATTATCATCGTGAAGAAAAAAAGAAGTTATTGTGCATGGGCTGTTTATAAAAGCTGGAAGAAATGGCTCAGCTGAGCACCAGAAATGGAGAGATTCTCTCTAAACCGCAGCAATAGTTAATTATAGAGGCATAAATCATAGACCACCCATTGTGTCTGAGATTGTAAAGAAACCTGCTTTGGAGTCTTGCAAAAAATGGGGTTTACCTTAATACTAGCAACAAAAAAGACTTATGAAACACAAGTCACTCTAAACAATAATCAAGCAATAATAGAATTATTGATATCCACAGAAATAAATAAACTAATAAATAAAAATAAATGCATACAAATCGATAAAGAAAAAATGTGGTTGCAGTTCTCATATTATCGTTGTGCCCTTGAGCTAGACCTAATAATATCATGGAGACTGTTCCTGGCATAAGATGTTTCGACTGAAAAGGGAATTGTTTTTGGGGGCAGTCTGACCTGGTAGCCTAAAAGTGTGAGTATAGTGACTATTTTAATATGATCAATTTTGCAGCATATATTTTATTTTAATTGTCTAAGCAG
Organism: Sinocyclocheilus anophthalmus; assembly: GCA_018155175.1. Taxonomy (NCBI): domain Eukaryota; kingdom Metazoa; phylum Chordata; class Actinopteri; order Cypriniformes; family Cyprinidae; genus Sinocyclocheilus; species Sinocyclocheilus anophthalmus. The sequence continues at coordinate 37,447 of JADLZN010009471.1, read as the reverse complement.
ATGCTTAAAGTCCCCATGAAATCAAAATGAAAGTTTTTTGGGCGTTAGGCTTAAGGTTATCCATAAGGCAGTGTGCTCCAAAACAGTGACATAATTTGCATTTAGAAGATATAAGCATTCTAAGTTTGCAGTTCGTCACTTCCGCCAAAACGTTTTTTTTGACGTCACATCGTATTTCAGCTTCTCATCAAACTTTCTGTCCAGTCAAATGCTCTCTAGAATCCGAAGCGCCCGCCCCCTACACTATAAAATAGACGCTGAAGCCGCGGCTGAAATCGGTCACTTGTCCACAGAATAAGTATTTTCTGTACAGTGAATGGCACGTAGTGCACTATATAGGGGACAGGGAACGATTCAAACAGTGTAAATATGCTTTCCATTGAGGAAAAAAAGAAGTCTGGTTTCGCGCTGTGTCACGCTAACCACCGCACCACACACACTCTGCTCCGATCCAGAGACACGATAGCACGGAGCGGATCACATGCGCGAGTCGCCGCAGACCACAAAATGTATCCGAGCTATTTGAATTCTACACAGAATGCTATATTTTATAGCAATAGGGATGAGATTGTGGCTGGCATACCCTGTTAAATGCGGCTTTACGGAGCTCAACGGCTCTGAACGGCTCTAGCCCAAGCTGTGATATAAACGAACGCTATTGGCTATTTTAAAAAGGGGCGGGGCTGCTTGATATGTCCCGCCCTGTCTTCCTGTTTCAGTTAAAATGACGTCAACACATAGAGTAACAATGCGTGTTTAAGCATTTCAGGGGACCTTTAAACATGCTTATTACTAATTGATTACATTTTATAATTTCAAATATTAACATAGTGTATGTTGCTGTGTGCTGTATGCTGTGTTCCTGTACAGCATGTGAAATCTCAGCTGTGACAGGTAAGAAACATACAGTTAGGTTACTTAAATGCGCTTCGGCAGTCAGAGAATGAAGCCTCTCCAACATTTGGACACACAGTTAAAACTAAATCTGAATTACAGTATTTTCACAGGTGCTGCTAAATTTAGAAGGAAACCCACATTGGTCATGTCCTTTACTTTCCTGAGCTCCTCCTGGAAAATGTCTCCCAGGTTAGATTACTTTGGCCCAAATGTTCTTCTTCTGCCTGCTCAGTTACAGATGTTGGTGTGTGAGTCTGCTGAGCAGGCACTTTGACAATAAAGCAATTGTTTCATTACTTAAAAAAATAAGAATATTTAAGATCCTTTTTAATGGGGTAGAAGACACTTTACATGACCCTGTCTTCTACATATAGTACGTTATTATAATTAATTTGTATAGCAACCCCCCCAGCAATGCACAATAATAACCAGCTCAAGATACAACTAAATATATTAGTTTTACTCAGTTCTTATGTAATTATACAGTACCACATTTTATACTAAATACTCTCAGAATGTAAATGAAAATTCGAGATTAGGCTAAATGTAAGTAAATCTTCGTGCACTTGAACCGATATACATACTTAATAAATCATTTCCTAATATAGAAAACAGGAAGTGACACCAAAGCACGCGCCTCCTTCAATAGGAGCACTTCACCAAGGTTATTACGTGTATTTGCGGCGCTCGCGCTGCTTGTGACTTTCGCCTCCAGTAAGGCAGGAGCTTGAGAGCAGTGGTAAGATCATCATACACTTCATGATCTGCTAATATAAATGCATTGGCTTCTGCATGTTGACTGCGCACCATTTCTTATAAGTGAAATGAATGGCTTTTAATTCGTATGGCAGCTGCTGTATATGTTTGTACAGAGCAGGTGCGGACTAGACTTAGCCTTTATTTGACTACAGCGAGTTCATGCACGTGCTCTGCAAACCCCTCTCTGCTGACCTTTACGCAGATTGTCAAACTGATATTAGATAGGGATTGTTTCACTTGTACGATTACATTAATAACAAAGTAGGCTACTAACTTTTTTTGTGATCATTTAATTGACCTTAGTTTCAATATTAATAAAATTTCAGTAACTGAAGTAATAGCCTATTGTTGTGTTTCAAGTTAAATGTTCAATTATTGTTTTAGTAGCTATAACTAAATTTAAATTTTTGCATTGTGATTTGCTGGCAGATGGATGTGACATTTTCTTCAGGGTCAGCTCTGAACACTTGTCCTTCCCAGTTAACCCGAATCCTTTTGGGTTGTGCATGTCACCTGTTACCAGCTCATCTGTCTACATTAATTATCACTACTAGTTTGAAAGGCACAATATTTACATTGCAGGAGTTTTTTTTTATTAACAAAATTGAGTGTTGCTTGCATAAACGTTTTAGTGATTTTAAACTTTTATGAGAAAATGTGCAGTGGTTACTTCATGAAGCTAATTGTAGCTGATCTGACCCTATACAATTAATTCATATTTAATATTTAATTTAACTTAAGCTAATTTAGATGTGGAGTTACCTAGCAAAACATTTTTCACACTGTGTGCCCATCACATGATTTGCTACAGTGAAGTTTTAATCCTCTTTGCCAGTTCTGTAAAGATTAATCAACAATGTCTGGAATTCTTGGGAACGTAGATTATGATCCAAAATAGTTTGATGGTCATAAAAATGCAGTTGTACATTTATAACGTGCGTCTACAGAGGTTATTTTTAAATGTGAGTAAATGACACAAGCCTATTTCATCCATTTACTTCTCAGAAAAAATATTCAAGAGACTGTGGCACAGAGTCACATGATTAACTGGCTTTAGATAGTACTTTAAATTCTGGGTGTATTGAATGGATTAACCCAACCAGCACTTTATGCAGATTTTTTTTCTTCCCCATAGTAAAACATTTGACTGGCTTGTCCTTGGTGCTTGAATTTAAGCTTATTTTCTCTCCCAGTGCAATTATTATTATTATTATTATTATTGTTTGTTTTTTAGTCTTAAATGATAAGTTTCCTTTGTCTAGAGGTTTATTTGGCTCTCATTGTTCCTATTAAAAAATGTAGAAATAAATAAGTAAGCACTAGGGCTTACGTACCTATAGAATTGCTCAGACAAAGAATGAAGATTAGTGGGCCGTCCTTAAGGAGTCCAGCAGACTGTGCAGTTTCTCAGGAAGACAGTAAGGGTTACATGTCAGGCCCCAACGGACACGAGGATTGGTTTGATCTGATTGTGTGCACGTTCTTTCCCTGTAGGGTGTAGCCCCAATTCATTTTCCTATCTCTAGCTTGCATGTGTCCAACCAAGTTAGCAGAGCACTTTTGGTGCATTGCATCAGTGTGACTTATGTTAATGTATGCCTGTAGTTATTTCTGAACAAATTTAAAATATAGTGTGTATTACCCTTTGTTGTTCATTTGTTGAATGAGACCATCTCAAGGATGCATGTTTATCTTGCCTGCAGTGTTTTTCTCTTATGCTTTGGATTATTAGATTAATTTGTAACCTTCAACCTCTGAAAAAAAAGAAATTAAGTCCTTGAGATGTCTTTCAGTCCATTGTCATGTTTTTCAAACTTTATAATTTAAGTTAAACATTCATATCTATCTATCTGTCTGTCTGTGTATGTATAAGCTACATATACACTTGTTTCTAATTCTTGTATAAACGACGAGAATTAGATTTGATCACCTTATATTAACTATGGACTTCATAAGATATTTATTTAAAAATAATTTTATCACACCACCAACCTAGTTTAAAGAGATAGTAAACCTACACTTACATGATTACTGTCAGGATTAAGTTTTGCAGATAGAAAATGTATCTACATTTAAAAAAAAATCTACATAATTGTTTTGTAGAACAAATATAATCTTCATGCAGTTCTTTTTCATTTATTGACCTTTCATAGTGACCACATTTATCACGCCCCAAAAATATGGTCAATATGACCAATATGTTATAATACAAGTTTTCTGAATTTGTATGATAATAACGAAGTCTAATAATGAAGTGATATGTTCACTGATAATCTTCCCTGGTGAATAGAGTATTTCCACAATGACATATGGAACAGAAAAATGTGAAGCTGCACTGACACACACAGGTGTCAAGTAAAGGTAAAAGTTCAAGACCATGTCAGTCACCCAGAGAAACCTAAACAAAGCACTGCATAGTGCACCTTAACCAGCATTACAATAAATATCTCTGTTTAAGATAACATTTTTTTTTTGTTTACACAAGGAATCTAATTTTGTTTTATGATTATGATTTATCTACTTCCCTGAGATATAGAGTTCAACAATTCTCATTCTCTTGCAGCAGTTATTTGAGGCCACGATGGATCAAGCCAGGACAACAATTTCAAAAATCGTAAGACATACTTTTCATACAAATTAATTTTGCCATGGCATTATAACAGAGTCATCTGAACCAATCATTAACCATATAAGGGCTAACAAAGAAAGCACAATTTTTGACACGAGATCTGTGACTGCTGAGATTTAAATGTTTCTTTTATAGCTGAGAAGATTTTTAGGCACTTTGACTGAAACCTTCTTAATTTGTTCCTGATATCGGTTTTACTACTTGTGCTGAAATCTTTCAATATTCAAGAGAAAATCTGAAACCTCATGACTTTAAACACGACTGGCCTTTTAAGTGTTCTTACAGTGACGAGAACCCAGGACAGTATTTTATCATGGTGTCTTGTAATCTGTATTTTCCCAGTTCAATGGGGAGCCGCGCTCCTACACTCGCTTTAACCTGACCCAGAACATGGAGGGTGACAACAGCCATGTGGAGATGAAGCTCTCATCTGACATGGATGATGAAGTGGAGGCTAACGGTGTTGGGGAAAACACAAACCAACATAATCATCCATATTACCCCAGCAAACTGAACCAGCGTTCTCCTAAAACCGTCTGCGGATATGTCATTGGCATTCTGTTCCTTTTCGTTATTGGTAAACCAATATGCTGGTATATTCAAGCTTATTATGTGGCCCTCTGGAATTCTTTATTCTGATTGGTCAAATGTTTTTGTACAATGACCACTAAACTGTAATAATTTCTATGCACAAAAACAACTCCTATGTTTGTCTTTCAGGATACCTCATTGGTTACCTGTCTAATAGAAGCACAGACAAAACAGAAATCAAGTCAGATTGTCCGGTCTTTAATGAGATTGCCCCAGTGAAAGCAGAAGCAGTTTATTCGTTGGACTGGAGTGATCTCAGGGCATTGCTGAAAAAGAAATTGACAACCGACAACATTAACAGCAACCTCAAGTAAATACACACAACTGCACTGTTGCTTTTTCCATACTGTAAGTTTGAGCAGGTATTCAAATTAAAGATGATCTGTTTTGCCTTTCTATTTTTCCTCCTTGCAGGGAATTCTCTAGTGCCAGTCACCAGGCAGGAAGCACAGGAGATGAGGCACTTGCTAATAAAATCATGGGGAAATTCAAAACTTTTGGAATGAGTACCTGGACCGATGAGCACTATGTGAATATCCATGAGCCTGGTTCCTCAAATAACCAAGTCCTGTTCCGTGGTAACGTTGTGGGAACAACCGAGGGCTATTTGGCATACAGTGCAATTAAAACAGTGCAGGTTAGTTTTGAAAAGGAATGTATGTTGACAGCCAACTGACAAAAAAACACCATAAAAGTATCATAAAATTAGTTTATACAACTTGTGAGCAATTTTCCAAATCTTTTGAAAAAAAAAAAAAATCAATATATGCTTATGTTAAAAATTAAGCTCTGAGAGAAGTTGTAACTTTCTTGAGTATGTTTTGTAATTATTACATACTTATATAAGACTCTTCAGGCCAAATAATCAGTGAGAGCAAAGGTACACCTGAGCAGAACGAAGGTGTTTCTAAACACGTTTTAAACTTTTTAAAACACGAAAATGGAAGAAGCAACAAAATAGTCAAAGACATTTGTCTAGCGATTTTCGCGTATACTGAATAACAGTGCAGACATACACCGAACAACACTTTTGGAGTGAATGGGCGCTTATTCACATGATACAACAATAGCTGAATTTTCTTAGTTACTTTTCAAAAAGTAGTCATTTTGTAGGTGAATTATCACTGCATTCAGGAATTCAGTTAGTTCTCTGTGTTGTGATATGCCATCCAAAAATGAAAAGTCTACTAATTTTCTCACCCTCATGCCTTCCCAGATTTATGGCTTTCTTTCTTATGTGAAACAGAAATGAATGGAACCCTGTGAAGTTGAAGCTTCAAAACAACCTGTTACTACCCAAAATTATTAGTTGATCATGTTGTGAAACTCGTGTGAGAAGTGAGGAGCATCATATCACAAGTTTACATCACCGTTCACAATGTGCTGGAAAAAGTTTAAAATGTTAGCTATTTTCTCACACACTTATCATTTCACTTCAGCAGATATTGATTCTTAAGGTGGGGTTGTTTGTTTTGCTTAGTTTTTGATGTATCAACTTTGAGGGCCCATCCACTTGCATTATATGGACTAACAGAGATGTTAAAAATTTCAGTTAGTGTTCCACTGAAAAAAAGAACGTCATACTTCTGGGATTAAAATGTGAATATAATTGAGATACAAGTAGAAGGAAAAGTTTTCGGTGTATAATGACACATTTCAGCCTGTTCCGTATTATTTATTCTGTTGTATAGGGTGCAGCTCTGTATGCCCATTATGGGCGAGCAGAAGACTTCAGGCGCCTGCAAGAGCGAAATGTTGACATAAATGGAAAGGTCGTCTTGGTTAGAGCTGGACTCTTAAGTTTTGCTGAAAAGGTTGGTTCGCTCATATTTTAAGACCGTTATTATTGATATTTACTCATTTATCCTTTTGTTTTTATTTGCTTAATACAGGTTGCTAATGCTGCTAGCTTGAATGCTAGTGCTGTGCTAATTTATCCAGATCCTGTTAACTACAATATTAAAGAGGACACTGCTCTTTTTGGCCATGTAAGTTGTGGAAACTTTCTTTTATCAGAATATTTGTGCATTTAGAAGTTAATGTACAGTAAAATGCTCTTTTCATAGGTCCATCTCGGCACTGGTGATCCCTATACTCCAGGATTCCCTTCCTTCAATCATACCCAGTTTCCACCGGCTCAGTCCTCTGGCTTGCCCAGCATTCCGGCCCAAACTATAACCATAAGACAGGCTACTGAGATCATGAGGTGCAGTTGTGCCATTAATTTCTCTTGCTATTTACGGTCACTGTTGTTGTTACTGATATGTCCCTATTTGACTTGTAGTGTTGTTACTGAATTGCGAATTCAGCAAAAAGGCACATCACGATTAATCATGACCGATCATTGTTCTTTACATTAATGGTCAGTGTACTTTTGCACATCCTTAGAGATATATATTATACGTACCTAGAGTTTTAATGCTTAATATTTGAATAGAACTATATTGAACATCTTACCATTTGGGATTAAAGACAAATTGGAGGTTATTATAACTGTAATAAGTTATTTACAATTATTTTAAGAAAATGTTTTAGTCATTTTAAATTCATGTTTTGTCTTTTGAATAATTTAAAGAAAATTTGTCAATTCTTAAGAAGTGTTTTTGGGAATACAAAATATTCTTAACTTTATTTAGTTAGAAAATAATGAGAAAAAAGCCGTTAAGAATTTTATTCTTAAGAATGTAAATGTAAATCTGGCCTCAGAGTGTAATATGGGCTTAATGTTGGGCTTTTTTTGACTTGAGCCAACATCATCCTACAGCAGCAACCACACAAAACATCTAAATATCAACCCCATGCAACAATGCACTTAAAAACACTCAGTCTTGGAACTCACCCAGGTCACCCTAGCATCCTGGCAGCAACTTGTGCAAGCACCACTTGGATTGTTAATATTTCCTGTATTTACATGTTTGTCACATTTGTTTGCTTCTGCCCTCTAACAGTAAGTTAGGTGGTCGTACTTCCACTGATGGCTGGAGTGATGGGATGCTTCGGGATACCATGTATAAACTCGGTGATGATGGCGACAATATTACAGTGGAAGTAAAGAATGTCCTTATTCAGAAAAAAATCCACAATGTGTTTGGAGTCATTAAAGGTTATACGGATACAGGTACTATATTCTGTTATATTCTGCTTTAAACAGCTGTGTACATCAAACAATAAATTGGTCCAGGTCACTGATCACTTAATTTTGGTTTTCGTCCTGTGCTTTAGATCGTTATATGGTGATTGGCGCCCAGCGAGATGCATGGGGCCCTGGATATGCCAGAAGCACAGTTGGCACTAGTTTACTGGTGGAGTTGGCCAGAACTGTCGCAGATATGATCAAGAATGGTACATTAAGTACAAGCAATGTGCCTTTTTAAATACATAGATAAATGTCATTATAAAATGAATTATACATGTTCACTTTTAATCAAGAATAAATCTGTTGATTTCAAGTGCATCTTTCTTTTCTTCCAAGATGGATTCAAGCCAAAGAGGAGCATAATTTTTGCTAGCTGGAGTGCTGGTGAATTTGGGAGTGTTGGGGCCACTGAGTGGTTGGAGGTATGAATGCATCTTTGACTGCCTTCTGTTAAACAATAACCATTTTAAAGATGGGAGTAAATACTCTGTGTTTGTATGATACAACAACAAATAATAATAACAACACAAATAAAAGTAAGCAACAATAACAAAAATGTACATACAGTATATTAAACCATTAATCATGCATATTTCCATTCTTTCTTATCAAAATTAAAACGGACTTCAAGTCATTCGAAAATATGAAGGTTTTAATTATAAATATTTACTGTATTTAATTGCAGTATGTATATGGTTATTGCGTTTTTAATGGAGTACTAGTTGGTAAAAACCGCATTGTATACACTGCCAACTATTTAAAAAAAATAACAATAAACTGTTACATCATCACATCGCATTATAGTTATATCATCTTGGAAATGTTACATTTTGTGCAAAATATCTTACCGTTTGTGATCTAATAAAAAATGGAATATACAGAATATATCTGTGCACAATACACATACTGTACTATATACTGCAGAAATAGTAAGAGTACTGTAGTATGTTAGTATGCAGTTTAAAAGCCTGTGCATTCAGCTACTGTAAATCTGTGAATATATTTGTGTTTTTGTACCCTCAGGGCTACCTGACCTCCCTGAATTTGAAAATGTTTTCTTACGTCAGCCTTGATGAAGTTATTTCAGGTTTGTTAAGAGTCATTTCTTGAGGAATTGAAGAACTTTGATCTTGAGTTGATGCTGATCATCTGACATTCTCTTTAGGTTTTGACACTTTCAAAGCAGCTGCCAGTCCACTGCTGTATGAGTTACTAGAGAGCACTATGAAACAGGTGCTGTATCACAAACGCTAAATCTTCAGCATCAATGTCCTTATAATCTGCAAAAAAAAAAAAAGCTTTATATATATATAAGATTTTCCGTTTTGTCTGTCTAAAAAGAGAAATGACCTTTTCCCCCATGCAGGTCCATCTCCAGTTGATGCAACAAATCCTTGGCATGGACAGTTTGCTGGATCAACTGGGGAAATCGTGTAAGTTCGTTCCCTCATGCTTATATGCTCCACAGTTTCATTGTAAAACTTCATTGGTGGTGACGGACCAGTGTATTATTATTTTAGTATTATTTAAATACTATATATTACTATTTTATACTATTGTTATTCATATTTTTGAATGAGCTTAGTTTAAGTTGTTGTATGTTTTGTTCTTTTGTCATTTTATTACTTTAAATATTTCTATTCATCTTTAATTTTCTTTCAATTGAGTAATGTTAATGCTTCAACTCAAAACTTGGAAACATTTGAAATCAAGTTTTTCAGCTAATATTTTTATTTTATTATTGCTTCGTTTCAGTTAACAAAATATTTTTAAGTTTGTTAACAATAACACATTTAAGCTGACACATTCTGATCAAACAAATTATATATATCCTGTAGAATGTCCATATAAAAACTTGGTTTTTTTTCCTCCACAGAATGGAGCCTATGGGTTTGTCTCACTCTGCTTATCCATTCCAGACCTTCTCAGGCATCCCGTCACTTTCATTTCGATTTGCTTCGGTTAGTATCAAGGTTTTACTGAAGCTATCAAAATAAAGTAAAATCGATTCAGGTGCAGTTTGTTTCATGATGAAAGATGGGAAGTAATCATGTTCCTGATGTGTTTCAGAGTACAAAGTCATACCCTTTTGGCACTATTGAGGATACGGATCAAAATCTGGAACGGTACACTTCCTACAACACCCTGAAACTTGCCAAGACGGCAGGTGAGGTGGTCGGACTGGTTACGCTTCGGCTGGTACACGACCACTTGCTCAAGCTGAACGTGGCAAAGTATACCAGCGTCATCCGCAACTATGTGTCCCAAATCAGGTCTAAAGTTGAATCACGCCAAATGGTGAGTCTTTTTGCGATTCCCAAAGAACTTCAGCTTGATGTTTGATGAATTTCTGTAAAGGCTACAGGGAGATGTAATTATCTTTCTGCATGTATCTTTTGAAGTCGGGCCGCCTTCCTTCCACTGTGACGATGCAGTGGCTTCTCTCAGCTCAGGGGTCATACGATCGTGCTGCCAGCGCTCTTGTTTCCGCCATCCGGAACAGTGATCTTGATGACATGGAGCAGTGTCGCATCATCAACAATCGCATTATGAGGGTAAAAAATGGTCAAGCTGTTTCATTCTTTCCTGTGTTGATGTATATTTCCTGTAGAAAAAGGAAATTGAGATCGAATATATCAAAGGGCTTTTTAAAATATCCAATAGCCTTTGCTGCTGCTATTGATAGTTAGAAGCAAGTGGTTTTAGGAAGAGGGCCATTTTATTGGAAAAAATTTGGATATGATGATAAAGAAAGATTTTCTCAGAACAGAAAGATAAATTTTAAATGCATATAATTGCTAATTGTGTTAGATACATATTAAATGAGTGTAATGGCTAAGCATATACTTTGTCAGCTTCTGGAGTGCAACAGCATATATAGCACCTCAAAGCGAATAGACATGGGCTAAAAGCAACAAAATGTCAGCCTTAAAATGCTTTGAAAGGTCTTTCCAGATTGCATTCTTGGGATATACAACCTTAGAAACAGCAGCAGCTGTAGTTTCTGTAGTTCTGCTGTTTTATACTGTGTATGTTAACATGATGTGTCTGTTTGAAGGTGGAAGGCAGTTTTCTCTCTCCCTATGTGTCTCCGCGGGAGAGTCTATTCCGGCACATTCTGCTGGGCTCTGGATCACACACTCTGGCAGCTCTGGTGGATCACCTTGAAGCCATTAAAGGAGGGCTTGAATCTGCTGACATTGACCAATTCAAGAATCAGTTTGCTCTTGCCACTTGGACCATCCAGGGCTGTGCCAATGCATTGGCAGGGGAAGTATGGGATATAGATAATGAAATTTAGACAAGCAGATTCAGCTCACCTCTTTAACTGTGTGATAAGTTTGAACCATCACTCAAGGAAAAAAGGAAAATGAAAGCAGAAAATGATTTTGGTGCTCTATTAACATGAATTGAGGATATGTGGTTTACATCAGTATTTACAGCAGTAGTTGATCCAAAAATTGAACATTGTGTCATTTACTCACCTTCATGTCATTCCAGACCCCTTCTGTGAAACACAAAAGAAGATATTTGAAGAATGTACTAGTCAAACTTTTCCATGAAATTACTGGAGCTATCAAACTTCAAAAAAGACACAAGGGCATAAAATATTATAAAAGTAGCTCATATCACTCATGTGCTATACTTCGTACTCTGAATCCATACAGATCAAAATTCATAAGGGGTTTGATTGACATCAAGGTAGATAACCCAGAATTTCTATTCTTGGAGGAAGTTTTTCTTTGAGATCTAGTTTAGATTACACAAATTCGGAATGTGTTACTGGTTTATTTTCAGACTCCTTTTAGGAACTTCTTGCATAATACCTGAACCGTCTGGATTTAGAGCATTGGTCTCAAACTCAATTCCTGGAGGGCCACAGCTCTGCACAGTTTAGCTCCAACCCTAATCAAACACACCTGATCCAGCTAATCAAGGTCTTCAGGATTACTAGAAACTTCCAAGCAGGTGTGAGTTGGAGCGAAACACTGCAGAGCTGTGGCCCTCCAGGAATTGAGTTTGAGACCACTGATTTAGAGGGTTTTTTATACAGACTCCAGTTAGACAATCAGCCATTGCCATTTTAATGTTTGTAACCTAACTTACCTGTGGTCATAAAACACCTCGTAAAGCACAGTATTTTTCCAATTTTCTGGTTGGATACACTTTTTCAGTGGCTCTTCAGATCAGTTCTGTCAAATAATAGAAAGAGGCTTTCCTATGTGGCTTTGAAATTCTATTTATTAGTTTTTTATTTATCAGTGACAGGGATCACTATAAATAGCATTTTGTAACGCCTTTTTTAACAAATGTATAATTATCGGAAGCAGTGCCTTCCATAATTATGACAGTTATACTGTCGAAATGTGAAAGCAGCATCTGCTATGGAGATAACCTTGTTTTCAAAAGCTATGACCACAGACTACATTGTATTTCTTAAATGATAATAAAAAAATCAGTAAGTTACTGGTATGTATCAGTCTTTGGCATCCTCCTTTTGAATCAATGTTATACCTGATCCAGAATCATTATCGGGAGCAGTGCCTTCCATAATGCGATGATGGTAGTTTTTGCCTACCGATGTGTTGATATCGAGGGCAGTGCCCCTCATATTTCACTGTGATGTGGATGTAATTATTGGGAACGGTGTTTCCCATGATGTATAAAATCATCTATTCACACACTCTTACCATAGTAGTTATCTGTTGTAAGTCATGTAATCTGTCAGTTTTTCATACACAATGAAGTGCTGTTACCTTCTTTATCCTTGGATTAATCAAATATGGAGTGGGTGAGGATCACAGCAGAAATGTAAAAACTATAGAAACATTCTCTGTAAGATCCTGTCATGGGCTTCTAAAAGATTCTGCCCTGTTCTCTTATTCGGTTTTCATAGTTCTTTTGTTTCTGGTGTATTATTATTTGTGCCTTGTAGACTATGATAAAGCCTTTAAAATACTTTTTCCTCTTCTTTGTTCTTTTCTTTGTTTGTATTTAACTTCACTCTTGCTGTTTTACTTGCAAATCAAAGTGAGATTAAATTACAAAACTATTCAAAACTATTTGATGCCAGTATAATCTTTTTATCATTATACCATGGTTGTCAGAAGACGTATCAATATGAATCGAAAAGTGGGAAACACTCATGTCATGTAAGATTTTGAAATAGGTCCTGTACAGGTCATCTTACTGTGTATAGACATATAACGGTGTAATATATATCTATATATATATGAATATATATATTTAGCAGACGCTTTTTTTTATCCAAAGCGACTTACAAATGAGGACCATGGAAGCAATCAAAATCAACAAAAGAAAAATGATATGCAAATGCTATAACAAGTCTCAGTTAGCTTAACGCCGTACACGTAGCAAGGATTTTTATTTTAAATTATATAATAAAAAAAAGAAAGCAGATAGAATAAAAAAAGAATAGAGAACTCTAGTGTTAGAGGGTCTTTTTATGCTTTTGTTATTGTATAATAACTGAAAAGAAAAATGAATCAAAAAGATTCGAAAGCAGTGTTAGTTTTTTTTTAACGGAAAAACAAGCAGCAAAATGAATAGTGCAATTCTAAAGGGACAAAGTGTTTTTTTTTAGAATCTAGAAACAAAGAGGTGAGAGTTAGAGGGTCCAACTAAGATGGAAGAGAATGGGTTTTTAGCCGATTCTTGAAGATGGCTAATGATTCAGCTGCTCGGATTGAGTTGGGCATGTCATTCCACCAGGAGGGAACATTTATTTTAAAAGTCTGTGAAAGTGATTTTGTGATTCTTTGGGGTGGCACAATAAAGCGACGTTCACTTGCCGAATGCAAGCTTCTAGGGGCACATAAGTCTGAAGTAATGAAGTTAGGTAAAGGGGTGCAGAGCCAGTGGTGGTTTTGTAGGCAAACATTAATGCCTTGCATTTTATGCAAGCAGCTACTGGTAGCCAGTCCAAATTGATGAACAGAGGTGTGACATGCATTATTTTTGGCTCATTAAAAATGTATCTTGCTGCCGCTTTCTGGATTAATCGTAAAGGTTTGATAGAACTGGCTGGAAAACCTTCCAAGACAGCGTTGCAATAGTCCATCCTGGACAGAACAAGAGCTTGAACAAAAAGTTGTGAAGCATGTTCCGAAAGAAAAGGCCCGATCTTCTTGATGTTGAAAAAAGAAAATCTGCAGGACCAGGTAGTTTTAGAAATGTGGTCTGAGAAAGTAAGCTGATAACAATCATAACTCCAAGGTTTCTGGATATTTTTGAAGGAGTTATGGTTGATGTGCCTAACTGGATCGTGAAATTGTGATGAAACGATGGGTTCGCTGGAACCACAAGCAGTTCTGTCTTAGCAAGGTTGAGTTGAAGGTGATGGTCCTTCATACAGCAAGAAATGTCTGTTAGACAAGCTGGGATGCGATATAACTGATATATATTACTATATATATTATAGATATTATAGACTGTCTTTATCTGACCCGGTTTGTCCCACCCTTCATCAACACTCACACTCTGGACATGGATGACGTTAGAATATATCTGATGCCTCCACACAGAGCAGCAGCAGCAGATAAATGGAAAGTTCAGTGACGTTATAGTTCCACCCACAGCAGTTCTCCATAGCTCTGCTGCAGACTGTTCGAACTCAGTGGGCAAATCCCGCCACCGTCAAAAACAATAGGCAGCGTGAGTCCATGAAGCAGGATTTACTTAAAGAACCGAAGAACATGATATTTTTATTTATATACATGTATCTCAGTATATATATATATGATAGATGACATATATCATATAAGGTGCATCCAATAAATTAAAATGTGTGGAAAACGTTAATTATTTCAGTAATTCAACTAAATTGTGAAACTCGTGTATTAAATAATTTCAGTGCACACAGACTGAAGTAGTTTTTGGTTCTTTTAATTGTGATGTTTTTGGCTCACATTTCACAAAAACCCACAAATAAATTCACTATCTCAAATTAGAATACTTCATATGACCAATAAAAAACATTTTTAGTGAAGTGTTGGCCTTCTGGAAAGTATGTTCATTTATGTACATGTACTCAAGACTTGGTAGGGGCTCCTTTTGCTTTAATTACTTCCTCAATTCGGCGTGGCATGGAGGTGATCAGTTTGTGCCACTGCTGAGGTGGTATGGAAGCCCAACTCCTTTGACAGTGGCCTTCAGCTCATCTACACTTTTTGGTCTCTTGTTTCTCATTTTCATATCATCAGGGTTACTCATAGATTCTCTATGGGGTTCAGGCCAGGCAAGTTTGCAGGCCAATCAAGCACACCAACACATGCTCATTTAACCAACTTTTGGTGATTTTAGCAGTGTGGGCAGGTGCCAAATCCTGCTGGAAAAATGAAATCAGCATCTTCAAAAAGCTGGCCAGCAGAAGGAAGCATGAAGTGCTCCAAAATTTTTTGGTAAACGGGTGCAGTGACGTTGGTTTTCACAAAACACAATGGACCAACATTGCGCCCCCCAAATAATCACAGACTGTGGAAACTTAACACTGTACTTCAAGCAACTTGGGCTATGAGCTCTCCACCCTTCCTCCAGACTCTAGGACCTTGGTGTCCAAATGAAATACAAAACTTGCTCTAATCTGAAAAGAGGGCTTTGGACCACTGATCAACAGTTCGGTTATTTTTCTCCTTAGCCCAGGTAAGACGCCTCTGATGTTGTATGTGGTCAGGAGTGGATTAACAAGAGGAATACGACAACTGTAGCCATATTTCTTGACACGTCTGTGTGTGGTGGCTTTTGTTGCCTTGACCCCAGCCTCAGTCCATTACTTGTGAAGTTCACTCAAATTCCTGAATAGATTTTGCTTGACAATCCTCACAAGGCAGCGGTTCTCTCGGTTGGTTGTGCATCATTTTCTTCCACACTTTTTCCTTCCACTCAAATTTCTGTTAACATGCTTGAATACAGCACTCTGTGAACAGCCAGCTTCTTTGGCCATGAATTGTTTGTGGCTTACCCTCTTGTGAAGGGTGTCAATGATTGTCTTCTGGACAACGGTCAGATCAGCAGTCTTCCCCATGATTGTGAAGCCTAGTGAACAAAACTGAAAGCTTTGCAGGTGTTTTGAGTTGATTAGCTGATTGGCATGTCCATATTCTAATTTGTTGAGATAGTGAATTGGTGGGTTTTTGTTAAATGTGAGCCAAAGTCATCACAATTAAAAGAACCAAAGACTTAAACTACTTCAGTCTGTATGCATTGAATTTATTTAATACACGAGTTTCACAATTTGTGTTACTGAAATAAATGAACTTTTCCACGACATTCTAATTTATTGAGACGCACCTGTATATAGGCCTTTTTTTAAGTTACCTAACCGTGGCATAATGTACAGCAATTCTCATCCAAGATTGCTGACTAAATGACACTAAAATTATGTTCTATTCATCACTTACTGAACCTCAAATGTTAACCTGGACATCTGACTCAATTAAGCAAATAATAGCTAAATATGTTTTAAAAAAAATAATTTGTAATCATAGCTTGTATGTATAATGGCATGCCACAATAATAAAACAAATGCATTAATAATAGGTTAAATATGTTTGAATTAAAAATTATTCTCAAAATAAACAGAAATAATTTCAGTCAGTTAAAAAAATTAAAAAAATAAAAATATAATTTTAGAAGCTGGTTACTTTCCGCTAAGTCTAAGCAAATATGTACAAATAGACAGTGACACCCATAGACGTCCTAGGTCATGTCTATGATTTAAAATTTATTAAATATGCACACACGATGTTTCCTTGCACTATAAAATCGTAAGACAGTATTTGTGTGTACCAGGGACTTGTTTGCAATTCTTCAAATGACCACATGATAGAACTAGAGTACTTTGCAGAATTCTCTTTGAATATCTTACGACTGCCATACTTAAGCGAGATGATCTGTAAATTTAGCTCACATCTTAACAGCTGTCGAATTGATTTTTTCCCCTTTCTTTAAACAGCCTGATGGTGGCTATAGGCTTTATAATAATAGGTGCGTTTCAAAAGCAAAATACGTCTTCCCCTAAGCCTGTAGAAATATAACATATTAAATACAAACTTAAAACCATACCAGTTATTTGGTGTTAAAAGTTTAAAATTAAGTTTAGAGTTAGCTGTTATTGTTGTTTATTGCCGTGTGGAGTGCCGTCATAATTAAAGCGTCCTGTCTCTTTAAGAGTGGGTTGCCAATAGAGCCACGAGCATGTACTGAGCGCGAGTGAGATTGAGTAATGACGCTAGAGTTCTGCTGTAAATTAATTTAGCGACAGAAACGCGAGTGAGAACGCGACAGCGGTTATAGAGCAAAGCATATTACACACTAAAACAAATTGATAAACTTTAGAACTCCGTTGAGCTTTGCCGTATACACCCAGGACCAACATAGAGTGAAGTTTTGTTCAGTCACCAGACACCTGGCGTTATCGAGTGAACACCAAGTCTGACAGGTAGGACTTAAAAGAGTGTGTAACACGGATTATTGTAACACCTTACCTGTCACTGCTGTAAAAATAAGTTTCACAAGGGCGTGAAATGTAACAGATAAACACAAATTAAGATTTGTTGGTTTCCTTTTTATCTCGGTCCTCGCGCTGATCTCAAGATTTCACCTGCATGTCAGGAAAGTCAGTGGCGGGAATTTGGCTCCTTATAGGCTTAAAAGATTGATTCAGTCTCAGTCTATTAGTGTCTTTATTTGTGTTCAGATGGTTGAGATTTGACAAAATGCGTTCAGTTTTTATTACATGTTTGGTGCTTTGAGATGCGTAATTTATAGTCTAGTAAGTGGTCGTGTTCGATTCACAATATTAAAAATGTAACTCATCGTGTAACTTAACTGTTATTCTGGACCTTATGTGAGATTTCTCTGTATTTTCATCTTAAAGTGTCTCATTTCGGTGTGAGGAGTGCTTAAATGTGTAGTACTGAAATGCTGTTATGCTGGCGTCACTTTACAAAGATGAGACTGAATCCTTTCCAAATCCCTGCTTCAGCGCATGAAACGGGCTCCACTTAATATGTCAGAGACTTTTAGTCTTTTTTTTAACATTTCATACCAAGATGCTTGTTGTATCTTCATTCATTTGTGACGTTAAAAGCATCAGCCTCATCACTGCCATTGTTATTTGCATTACTGCCTCTTATTGTGAACAAAGAAAGACTCAATTGTGATCAATGCTGAATTACAGTCATGCAGGACAAAAGGTTGATTCAGATGGAGAATGTATGGCTGCTTTAGAGCTCAGGGTCACTTAAAACTGCAGCTGTTGCTCTTAACCTACATTGAAGCAGCATGTAAATGTGAGTGGGTTGCGTAATGACTGGCATAAAAAGTGTGATTATTTGTGTTATGGCAGCACAGCATGACTCATCCAGGCCTGCAGGTAGGGGTGTGTGTTTTTCTAAGAGAGGAAGATGCCTGCTTCAGTGTGTTTGCAAGGTGATGAATGGTTTGAGGCCGTCTGTGCAGTTAGTTTCTCGTTTGTGTTTGTAGTGTAGGGTGCTGCCTTTCGTACTAGTGCTCAGTGCGTATGTGATGAAGACTGTTCAATAAGTGCTGCCCCTAGGCCCTGTATCTTGGTCTAGGTGTGATAAGTATCCCTGCATGTAAAGGCAAGCCAGGCCACAAAACCCACTGCTGCTCGGCTCTTCTTTTTTGCTTGTGAAGAAACAAGCTGACTGAAAAGACACATCCTCTTGCCCCAAGGAAGATTTGTTCTACGATACCTGCAGATTAGCTGTCTGATTACATCTAACTGGAGCTAGACCATTCTCTCAGTGTCATTATTAGTGTCTTACACTTTTGACCAACTTGGTCTTTGTACCTTTGATTTCACTGAGCACCAGATGTTAAAGGAGTCATGAACTGAGAAATTAAAATTCCCTTGATCTTTTGATATATAAGAGGACATTGTGCTATAAAAACATTATGTAAGTTTCAGAACTCAAAAACTTTCTTGTTAGTCTAAAAACAGCTTATTGAAGCCAATCTGCCAAAACGACAGGTTGTGCAATGTGCCACTTTATGACGTAATAGTGTAGCTAAACACTGTCTCTGCAGAAGAAAATCAACGCCTGCTTCTACATCACTGCCTGTTTAGCCCTGCCCACCGATTTGTGCACATAGGTAAATGGCAAGAGCGACAAACGCAGGTCTACGCAGAAACCAAAAAAACGATAAACCGTAGCTATTTGATGAACTTTATTTTTTAATGAAGTGCCAGGCTGCCTCAATAAGAACTTGGTCCTTTGTTCACTTCATTTTACCACGGATTCATTTACAAACAAGGCACAATTCAACGCAGGATTTTCAGAAAGATTGAAACTAAAAGACGATGCTGTTGGCTGAGATGTCTACAAGGGTCCAAAATTCGTACCCGAAGGAGACCGTTAAATGTGACATGACCGACCGGACCCGTCCTATTATTTTGAAGTTGGCCCGGGCCGGGACCGCAACCGAGGAATGTCATTAAAAGTACTACCCGGAACCGATGCGGACGCAAATTATTTGAACAGATGGACCAAAACCGGCGGGAAGACCCAGACCGATTGGACACGATCGGCACCCTCCACAGCAAAATTTGCTATAACAAAAAAAAAAAAAACAAACAAAAAAAAAAAAAAAAAAAAAAATGTCAAAAAAAGTTGTGAAAATTAAACTTTTTGTCTTGCCTAACGTAAGAAGCCTTCTCCCTTGTACCTGACTGTGATGCACACAATCCTCCATGCCAAGAAAGTTCTATCCGTGTTATTCCTCTTGCCAATTGAAATGCCTAATCCACTCATTATTCCAGTTTCAAAAATCCACTTGCTGTCACAGATGGCAAATGCGACTTTGCAGTTTTGCATTTTTCGTATCTCGAGTCAACTTGCATAATAATTGAGACTGTTTGCCCATTTGGATAATCAGTGCCGTTCAGTGCCATGGCTGCTGATGTTAGCTTTACTTATTTGCTATCATCTCTGTGCTCTCTGAGCCGAGTCTGAGAAAAATTTTAGATATAACAACAAGACTGTTCATTCATAATATTATTTTAAAAATTATCAATAATGACTCACATCACTCATTAAGTTATCCGTTATCACCGTGCGTGTGCATTAACTCCACCCACCCTGCTTCTGATGTCGTCGCTCGTGTTTTATTTATTTTTTATTTCACTTGCACTTTTTCATATTACCGACTCACACTTTTCTCATCCTAATTTAAAGTTGAAAGTTACAAAACAACACACACACAGCGCTGACTGACTCTGATAACGACCGGGTGTTCTCCGAGTCCGATCGATTCGGGTATTACACACAATGTTAAACAGACCCGGGACCCGACCCGGACCCGGATGACCATTTTAAAATATAGCCCCGAACCCGTCCCGGGTCCTTGGGTCTTGGGTCCTCCATGTAGACCTCTAGCTGTGGCAACTATATTGGATCTGATGTCGCACCACAAATGTGTGAGTAACTGGTTTCATTACGTGAGCACTATTGGTTTGTCTGCTATTACAGATCGTTTGATATGTACTGAGTACTTATGCGTTTTTAGCATAAATCAAAGCAGCGTCCATCTGTGAAGGGGGTAGGCTGTCAAACATACACAACTGTTAGCCAATCATAGCAGTAGGCATTTACTTCTGAATCTACAATATGCCATACCTATTCAAATGGAGCGTTCCGATGAGCGGGGTCAAAACAGGACAGAAAATATCCTATTACTTCTAAATTATGATGTTTTTTGATGTAAAAATCCTGCTAACATTATAAGTGGACATCAGAGAACAGTACAAAAAATTAAAAGGGCAGTTCATGACCCCTTCAAAGTATCAAAAGAGAATCACAAGGAGAGAAGCTTGAAAAACTGATTGAGAAATTCAGGAAGCAAACTGATAACCAACACCATGCTTTTATATAATCAGCAGATCTCTGACTCAGGTGATGGCTTTCATTTTGACGGGCTCAGTGAGCCCAGGATTACCTCCACTGGCTGTGTGCCTGAACTTAATAGCAGCATCCCTTCTCCTCTTAGAAATGTCACTGAAATGGTCACATGCCAATCTTCTCTATGGCAGGCTGGGTCCGAACCGGTAACAGTTTCTGAGGAGAGATCACAGAATTAACGGCTTGCATGAGTAGTTGGCGCTGCAGAAAATCGCATTCAGCCCTTCAGCAAATTTTTGCATGCGTGTGTACAGTGCATTACTATAGTGTAGCATTTAGACCAGTCAATTTCACAGCAGTTAGTACTCTTACGGCTCATTGACTTGTGGACAGAATCCAGTACAGATCAATGTCTTACTGGATGTATTATCTCGTTGTGATGAGTGTGTCTGTTTTTCTGCCTCTGAGTCTGAAGTGGTGATTTATTCACCACCGGTTTTATATATCATGTTTAATATTGAGGCTTTGCCCGTGATGTAATTGTGGTGATAACATTTAGCAGTGCCCACTCCTGGCTCTCAGCCCCTTCAATGTTTACTCATAATGGTGATGCACATTTTTTGTCAGTGGTCTGCTTGAGTGTTAATATGAATCCTTTCAATAGTGTTGTCCTCTTGTGGAGAGTAATACCAAGAACATTTTTTCCAATCCTGCTTTCACTTGATCTTTACTTTCATAGGTCATATTAAGTTGTGGGCACTGAACACTGCCAGTGGACATGACATATGTTGTGCAGTACTGACAGGCCCGGTTCTTGATGGCTATAGAAGGGTGGGCTGGCAGATATCCTGGGTGGGCATTTTTAGTCGTCATATCATCACATAGTCTAGAAGATATTTATACTGTACATATTGCTATAGTGACTATATTATATGTACACTGAAAAAAGCTTTCATGAGCAGCCTAGAATATCATGCACTTTCACAGCAAAATAAACTTCTTTTTTTTTTGAAAAAAGTTGAAGACTCTTTTCAACTAACTTTTTTATTTAAACCAAACAAGGCTGTAATCATGTGTAGAACATTGGGGGGACCATTGTTTTGAGGAATATAAAGACCAGACCACTATGGTAATGATAACTAAAGAAGAAATTAAATAAAGGATTTAAATGGATTTAAGGGAATAAATTAAAGAAAAAAGAACTGTAAAAGAACAATAATAAGAATTTTTGGGAAGTAATCAATCTGAACTGCAAATAATATATTTATTTTAAAATATGCACCCATTCAATTTAATTTGAATTGTTGAAAATGCACAACTAAAAATGCTATTGTCGTCATAATCAATTATAAATTACATGAAACATGTAAACGGCAGAACTACTTTTCATTCAAAACCGTGGAATTTGACAAAAAAAAGGTTGAATAGTTTGCATCACTGGATATTGTTGGTCGTTTATGTGGGGAACGCTATGTGTTCTATACAGTCGAGCCGACGTTGCAACGAACACAACATTTCACCGCACAAGCTCTTTACTTTGGTAAGAATAATGAATTAATTGCCCCCCCCCCCCCCCCCCCTCCCCCCAGCACCCCCCCCCCCCCCCCCCCCCATCATGCACTTAAACTGCATGAGCATCATTGAATGTCTGAAAATGTACCTACAAGCCACTTTTGTGTTCTTCTGTGCCACCTCTGTAGTACAAATTAATTTTTCATTAATACTAATTTCATGATTGGTAACTTATTTGTCTTATTCTACTTATTATATAGTTTTAAATAGAAATTTAAAAAAGCTTATAAACATAAATTTTTAATTTGACAGATGAAAAGGATGCCATTGCAAAGGTAAAAAGAAAATGCCCCTGTAAATCACTTCACCTCATATTTGGAAGGCTAATTTTTGATCAGAATTTGATTATTGATCATAAGGTGCTCCTAAATTTTTTTAATTAAGAAGACAAGCGCTCCTGATTACAAGAAGAAAAAAACTGCTCTTAAACTGGGTGTGTGACAGGTATGGCTGAGGAATGGGGTTTGGCCGAGGAAAAATTCAGTCAAAATATATATTTTTTTTGCTTTAACCCCTGACAACAATTACAACTTTTGTTTAAAATAATAATCACACAATACGCTATTTCTTTCCATATGTCAAATGGCAAAACATCTGTGTGCCAAATAAATAAAGAGTTGGACTCTTTAAAATAAAGCTCTAATGGGAGAGCTACTACCCTGAACCAACACAAGGGAAGGCCCCAGTTTTTGTCAGTAGCCCCTTAATTCCTAATTGATGACAAAAATTTCTTTTACAACTGACATTTATTATATCGGTTCAAAATATTGTTTGTTCCTTGGTGATCGGTCTAATTGATCTGGTAATAACGTATAGCATCGGCCTTGAAAAACATCATATCGTTCGACCCCAAAGTAGGGGTATGTGCGATATGACAAAAAATTAGCACCGATCTTGTATGGATTTTATCGGTAATGATATTTAGACGATATTTTGCTGAGTGTGTTATTGTGCTGGTACCTTAAGGACTGCCGAAAACAGCTGACTCCTAATGTTTTTAATATTCTTCATATTCTGTGTGGTGGTCAGTTCATCCTGATAGAAATTAATCTTTTCCAATAAGTTTAAACTGATTTTTACATTTTATGGGCATTTTTACCTTTATAAAGCCATTTTTTCTAAAAGTGTCCATTATCTTTTGAGTCAAATTCTTACATTTAATCAGGGAATTAGAATAATAAGACATTTGGGATGTTACCAAGCAAATTAAATCAACACAGAAACTGCATCTGAAGTGGCATTAGTGTATTTACACAGACTGTTTGATGTTGAATGCAAGACATGAAGCAGTTAACTGCATTACAAAAAAAAAAATGCATAAATAATGTTTTGATATATTAAACATAAAACGTTGAATACTGATATTTGAAATGATTTAAAACATGAAAAAAAGAAAAGAAAGAAAAAGCCGAAATTTGAAATTAAAACCACCAGCAGGTGGCAGCAAATCACTGTTAATAAGTGAGTCATTGCGATTGAACCGAATCATTTAAACGGTTGATTCATTCAAGAACGAAAACAGCACTGTGGCTGTATTCGGGATGATTTTTGTTGGCGAAATAGAGCAAAAACAAGCAATATGGTGTCTAAAACGTAAGTCTCTTAATTAACTTGTTTATTGAATTCAATGTCACATTTGTAATCATGGTAATTTTTGGAGAAAAACGGCACTCTTCGTGTGAAATTGAATAACTATATGAAGTGGTATAAATATATAAAATTTTCTGCCATGTCTTGAATTTGTGATCATTCTAAATGCATTTTAATAGACTGAATCATGCAGTGAAAGAAAACACACTAAATGCGCACACGCACTAGTCTAGACTTCACGTAATGTATGTGTGCACTCTGTAGGTGTGTTTTGAATGTTTTTTGCAAAATACTCAATAATGTCAAATCGCACATCGTTAAAACAACAATTACAATATTATCGCAGACGATATATATCGCACACCCCTACCCCTAACAGAGTCATTTGTGTTCATCGTTGAATTCAAGCACTTCACACTGGATCTCACAGCAATGCTTGGTGCTCACGTGACCGAGTAAACAGCATCGGCTATAGTGATTGTCGCCCGTGCGGCAGGTTTGAACTTGAACGAGTGCGTAAATGGTCCTAGTGGCGCGTTCAAAGATTGCGCTGTTCGTCCGCTTTTGGCGCATAAAACTTATATACGAACAGTTATCAAAACTCTTCATATCATTTTAAGAGGAAAATTTATCACGAGTATTAACGTTATCCGACATATCGACCTATTCTATTCTGTTCTGTCTTTCATTTATATTTCAATTTATTATTTATTAATTTACCTTAACAACACCTAGCTATGTTCACTGGCAGACTAAACTGAGACTTGCCATGCAAGCACTGGAATATTGTTGCTCTTTGTTGTCGATGCTCTACCTGTAAGTCGTTTTGGATAAAACGTGCTGCTAAATGACGAAACGTAAAATAAGATAAATTGATTTATTTATATTTGGGTCAAAGACGACAAAGGTGTTCTCAAGCATCAAAAATTAACAGTCAATGACAGCTTTAAGTTTTGTTTTCCCATAGATTGAAGGGTCCTTTTTAGGTTAATTTTGAACAAAAAATTAGTATCTTGCCTTTTTTTTTTAGATGTTGTACTGGGCTGGACTATAATTCAATATCAATATGTATCGCGGTATAATTCTTTTCAATAATGTTGATATGATTTTTAAACACATTTCCGTTATTTCGATATACATTACCAGTGTTTCACATACATTGATTTATTTGTGGCGTTTAACTTCATTGAATAAACATGAGCACTGCACGTTCAAACACTCAAACACGCGTGCGGGTTTTACTACTGAAGTATCTCTAAGAGACAACCGGACCTCGGTCTTCACGGACATCGTTAGATCGGACGTTTTATCTGATACAGTAGCGTTCAGAGCGGAGCTACTTTGTTTCAAGCACATTACCATCGGACCGCAACCGTTAGTCCACCGCTCACAGAGCCTCCTGCGGGCAGCATCAACCCTCGTTGACCAATTTTAAAGAATAAACCCCCCTTTCCAGCAATGGCTAGTGTGTACTTCTCATTGTCGTTTCCTGACAGCACAACTCGCGGAGCCATGTCCTCATACTCGGGTCCTTGGCTTAGGCACGTTGCAATCACTATAAGAATATAAGACTACAACTACCAGTTAAAGGTTTTGAACTGCAAGATTTAATGTTTCTTAAGGAATTATCTTCTGTCACCAAGCCGCATTTAATTGATCCCCAAAAGCACCAAAAAGCAGAACATTTTTAAAATTAAATTTTTTTTTGTTACTATTAAACCACTCAACACGTCGCTTTCTATGTGAATATAAGTTAATGTAATTTATTTCTGTGATCAAAGATGAATTTTCAGCATCAATACTCCAGTACTCAGTGTCACATGATCCTTCAGAAAACATTTTTTTATTTTAAAAATGCTGATTGCTGATTATCAGTATTTAAAACAGTTGAGTACATTTTTAGAGGATTCTTTGATGAATAGAAAGATCAAAGATCAGCATTTATCTGAAATAAAAAAGCTTTTGTAACATTTTACACTATACCATTCAAAAGCTCTTTTAAAATTTATATTATAGAAATTAATTACTTCCCGTTAGCAAGGATGTTTTAATTGATCAAAAGTGATAGTAAAGACATTAATAATGTTACAAAAGATTTCTAGTTCAGATAAATGCTGTTTTTCGAAACTTTCTATTCATCAAAGAAACCTTAAAAAAAAATTCTACTCAGCTGTTTTCAACATAATAATAATAAATGTTTTTGAGCAGCCAATCAGAATATTATAATGATTTCTGAAAGATCATGTGGAGGAGTAATGATGCTTCAAGGTCTGCTTGAAAGTCACAGGAATAAATTATATTTCAAATAGAAAAGTTTTTTAAGATAGTAAAAAATTTTCAAAAATGTACTTTTTTGCTGTATGTGGAATCAAATAATGTTAGGTTTCCCCCCCGTGGTGAGCAGAAGATAATTCTTTAAAAAACATTAAAAAACTTTTTGTTCAAAAACTTTTGACTGGTATGTTGGCCTATAGTTTGAAGTAAAACATATTAATATTAATAAGGAGAGTCTGAGATGTTTATTTGACAGTGATTTCACATTTCTTGTTTGTATGAAGGATAAATACCAATAAAAGGTGAACATTTATTTATTTGCACCATTTTTTCCTAAAATATTATATAGTTTTATACGAGTAGGTTTCATAGAGTTGGCAAATTCATTTTTTCATAAGTTTGTATGCACAGACATCAGTTGTGGCATTCTTCGCAGTTTTTACAAGGCTTTTATAAATAGTGTTCATATCGATATCAGAATTATATAGTATCGACCGAAATTAAGAAACATATCGTGATATAAATATTGGCCATATCGTCCAGCCCTATGTTGAAGAAGAAATGCACTAAATATCATTCAGTGTAACTGTTATATACCAAAAAAATCTTGTTAAGGCTATTTAAAACATGAATCATTTGATGGCATATTAAAAGACTCTAAGCAGTGCAGCCCTCAAATATCAATTAACTTTAATTTTTAAATCTTTATACTTTGCTAATGTCCCATTTGCCAGCAAGAAGTTTTTATAAGGAAGTGAAAATAATTTAAAATATATTAAAACTTAGTATGATCATATATTCTTATTTGTATTTTAATAAGTACAGGTCAGAAAAGTATATTGTTCATTTGTACATAAATTAACAGGTGCATCTCAATAAATTAGAATTTGTCGTGGAAAAGTTCATTTATTTCAGAATTCAACTCAAATTGTGAAACTCATACATTAAATAAATTCAATGCACACAGGACTGAAGTAGTTTAAGTATTTGGT
The DNA here is from genome assembly GCA_018155175.1 of Sinocyclocheilus anophthalmus. Taxonomy (NCBI): domain Eukaryota; kingdom Metazoa; phylum Chordata; class Actinopteri; order Cypriniformes; family Cyprinidae; genus Sinocyclocheilus; species Sinocyclocheilus anophthalmus. Next base: position 10,123 of record JADLZN010009471.1, on the reverse strand, counting down.
TCTTTTAATTGTGAGGATTTTGGCTCACATTTCACAAAAACACACCAATTCACTATCTCAACAAATTAGAAATACTTCATACGACCCCAATAAAAAAAACATTTTTTTTGTGAATTGTTGGCCTTCTGGAGAGTATGTTAATTTACTGTACATGTACACAATAATTGGTAGGGGCTCCTTTTGCTTTAATTACTGCATCAGTGCGGTGTGGCATGGAGACAATCAGCCTGTGGCAATGCCCAGGTGTAATGGAAGCCCAGGTTGCTTTGATAGCGGCCGTCAGGTCATCTGCATTGTTGGGTCTGACGTCTCTCATCTTCCTCTTGACAATACCAAATAGATTCTCTATGGGGTTCAGGTCAGGAGAGTTTGCAGGCCAATCTAGCACAGTAACACCATGGTTATTGAATCAGCTTTTGGTGCTTTTGGCAGTGTGTGCAGGTGCTAAGTCCTGCTGGAAAAGAAATCAGCATCTCCATAAAGCTTGTCAACAGAAGGAAGCATGAAGTGATCTAAAATTTCCTGGTAGATGGCTGCGTTGACTGGGGACTTCAGAAAACACAGTGGACCAAACACCAGCAGATGACATGGCAGCCCAAATCATCACAGAATGTGGAAACTTAACACTGGACTTCAAACAACATGGTTTCTGTGCCTCTCCACTCTTCCTCCAGACTTTGGGACCTTGATTTCCAAATGAAATGCCAAATTTAATTTCATCTGAAAAGAGGCTTTGGTCCACTGTGTTTTCTGAAAGTCCACAGTCAACGCAGCCATCTAACAGGAAATTTTAGAGCACTTAATGCTTCCTTCTGCTGACAAGCTTTAAGGAGATGCTGATTTCATTTTCCAGCAGCACTTGGCACCTGCCCACTGCCAAAAGCACCAAAAGATGGTTCAATGACCATGGTGTTACTGTGGTTGATTGGCCAGCAAACTTGCCTGACCTTGAACCCCATAGAGAATATATGGGGTTTTGTCAAGAGGAAGATGAGGGACACCAGACCCAACAATGCAGAGGACCTGAAGGCCACTATCAAAGCAACATGGGCTTCCATTACACCTGAGCAGTGCCAAGGCTGATTGTCTCCATGCCACGCTGCACTGATGCAGTAATTCAGGGTTAAAAGGAGGCAAAGTATTGAGTAAATGTACAGTAAATGAACATACTTTCAAGAAGGCCAACAATTCAATAAAACATTTTTTTATTGGTCTTATGAAATATTCTAATTAGTTGAGATAGTGAATTGTTGGGGCACCTCTCCCCTGGTTTTTGTTAAATGTTAGCCAAAATCATCACAATTAAAAGAGTCAAAGACTTAAACTACTTCAGTCTGGGTGCATTGAATTAATTTAATACACGAGTTTCACAATTTGAGTGAATTACTGAAATAAATGAACTTTTCCACGACATTCTAATTTATTGAGGTGCACCTGCATGTGTGAAATGAAGACCATGGTTTGTACTCTGAATGAACGATTTGCCAAAAGAGAGGAAAACAGTGCCATGTTATAATAACTGAAATATTTTTTTTTAGTTTGACTAATAATCTGAGTACATGACAGCAGAAACAGATGTTGAAATTAATAAGCATTCCTGATGCTCCCGCAATGCTGCTTAGTTGTCAATTTGTTCTGACTTGCCGGCCTCAACATTCCTTCTGCAGCCACATTTATTATACTTGCTGTTTGCAAACATGAAAATGGACATTACAGTTGATAGTATTGGGTGGGCCAGTGATCGTATTGACCTATGACATACTGTACATCAGGGGGTCTCCTGCAGATTATTGTCAAGATATAATCCAACAATTTTTTCTTTGTTCAATCCTCAATACCCTTCTCTTTCCGGCTATAGCAGTTCATACCAAGTTGGTAAGGGGATAAAGATAAAAAAATTATTTTTAAAAACAGGTGGTTCACAAAAGTGGAAAAAAAACACACCCATGCTGTATAAACGAAATAGCCAGATTCTAGTGCACAACTACGATAACTGAGAAGAGAAACGATATTGTGGAATCTTGTATATGACTGGTTGTTTTTTCCACGGAGGAATGAAAAAAGCATTGAAAGCAATTAGAATTCATTCAACTTAAAGAGCTCGAGCATTAAGTGGCAGACAATCAAATCTGCAGCCCATGTAGAATGAACTAGCTGCTATTGTTTATCGTGTGGAAGGCTAACATAGTTACTGTCGATAGTTTTTATAGTTATTGTTCTTGGTGTGAACAGGCTTTAAGAGTGCCACCCACAGATACGGGGACACAGTTAGTTATTAGCTTTTTGGGATTGTTACAGTGCAGTGACTCCCTCTGTTCAGGGGGCTCTATAATTCAATAACTACAATCAAATAAAACACCAAAATGCATTCAAATATTTATATTTAAGTTTAACACATATTTGTCAATGTGTGTTAAATTCCTCATTTATCTGTAATATAAATAAGATGCTAAAATTGTTATTTATACAGTGATACTGTCATTCAGTGTAATGGATGACACTGTGGTGTAACAGAGAATTTGCATTACACTGAATGACGAAACTTCTACATCAGCTGATATTTCAGGCAATCAAATGGCCACCTATTTCAAACAGTGAACTTGACCAGTAAAGTTAATCACAATTATTCACAAAATCTATTTATCTTACCATAAATCTCACAATAAAAGTGTTTTTTTGGCATTTCACTGAATGACATGTGTTTTTGTAACCTATGTTACCACACCATGAAAAGGTGAAATTATCAAGTATTTAAGAGCAATAAACTCACTTTTCTGCAGCAACACACTGTCTTCCAGGTGCCATTTTATAATATCACAGACTGCTGAATGACTATCAGTTTTTTTTATATGATTTCAGAATAACTGAATTACACTGAATGATCTCAGTTAAACTGCATTTTTGGGACAAAAGTCCCCTGTCCATTTAAATACTTAAAAAAAAAAAACAATAAGACATAGTCCTTTTAATATAACACAGCCAATACTTACTTGAAAATGCCAAGACAGCAAATATATTTTTTTACTTGGTATTTTATATGTTTATTTAAAGATGTATTGGTAAAATCAAAGTCCGGACCATTACAGTGAATGACAATTTTACACTTTGGAACATTATTTCCCCTATATTTTGACATTTTATTGTCACAAAAGTTATTTGAAATATGAAAGTAGACAATTTACTTGCATTTAAGATGGTTTTTTTATGCATTTAAAATTTAATTAAAAAGACTTTTGTAAGTGTAGTTTGATGCAGACACCAAAATGGTGATGTCTCGTCTTTGACCCATATATACAGGTGCATCTCAATAAATCAGAATGTTGTGAAAAACTCATTTATTTCAGTAATTCATCTCAATTGGTGAAACTTGTGTATTAAATAAATTCAATTCACACAGACTGAAGTAGTTCAAGTCTTTTTTTCTTTTAATTGTGATGATTTTGGCATTTAACAAAAACCCCACCAATTCACTATCTCAACAAATTAGTAGAAATCTGAAACGAACATGTGACAAAAAATTGGGCATTTTGATTTTTTTTCGTGAGATATTATCTTCATAAATAAAATCTCCTTTACAAAGTTATAATGGTTATTAGTTTATATATAGTTTTAGCTTCAGCTGCTAGCATAACCTACGAACTGTGGAGCATTTTTATTATTCCGGTTTCATTTAGCGCACTTACATGTCTGGCCTACTCACTATGACATATGTAAGGCCAATGTTAAGTTGAAAAGGACCAGGCAATTCAACAGACTTAGTCACAAACTAAACGTGTACTAGGTACAGCTATCGCTAAAGAGAAAGTAATTGAATGTCTATAGACACTAGTGGCACGATGTAGCCTACCCTGAATTGCACTACCAAAGGCCCACGTTTCAAAGGAATAGGGCCCTGTCCCAAATGGAAACACTTCTGTGTGCCGGCCAACGTGCGCGTGTCTGTTTAAGCCACGAGACCGTAGGGTGCCACTGGGGCGAGCTCCGCAGCAGACTTTTACCCGACAGTCAATGCGGCATTACGTCACGAAAGTGCGGAATCAGAGGAAGACCGCGAGGGTTTAGGATGCCATTTGGGACAGGGCCAAAGACTGTAGAATATACTTAGGAACTTTGTTAAGAAAAAAGATAATGACTGTTTACCCCAAGGTAAAGGGTGAAAGGTTCACAGTGTCTGTATGGTGACAGAAAATACTGTCCAATAGCAACCTACCCAGCTAACAGAAAATGTTCTCAAAACATTCTGGCAAGGTTCTCTCAACGTTTTTTCCCCTGAACCAGTAACGTTAATATAATGTTCATACAAAGTGATCTGGTATTTGGGCTAGTAATGTTCTCAAAACTTGAATGTTCGTTTTAGCTGGACGTTTGTCTACTACTTGTTTTAGAACTTGTTTCAAAGAATATTCAAAACTAACGTTACCATAATGTTTGCAATATGATAAAATGGAATGTTCCCTTAACGGTCGTATAACCAACATCAAACATTTAAAAACTCAACGTTTCGAATAGTCAGAGAACCCTAAGAAATAACGTTTTCATAACTCAATGTTAACGTTAGCAAAACGGTCTTAGAACATATTTTTGTCAGCTAGGTAGGCGCAAAGGTGTTATATAAATCACAGTATAAATGCATTATGTATGGGCAATGCATTTTAAATAACTTCTATGTTCCTGGTTAAAGTGCGATAGAGTTTTTTCCCCCTTAATTATGTGATGTCATGTGACGTGAGAGGTGGTGACGCTCTCGAAAGTACTCGTGACAGATGGGACAGGTGAGTTTCTCCTCTCTCCTCCGCCTCACCAGAGCCTCTGTGGCGAACTCTTTCTTATGATGTGACCGCATGTGAAACACCAAGTCGGAGGTCATTCGGAATGAGAGGTTGCATTTGGCGCACCAGTTCTGCACTGAAACACCCCGTGGTGTGAAAGTAGGGGGCAAAAGTGTCAAAGAAGAAGTAGACTGTAGCTGGCCACCTATAGCTCTGGTCCAATGCTCGGGCGCATAATAAAAGGATCCTCCTGTAGCCAGAGGAGCGGACATCACTCCACCTGCATGAGCGCTTGGCAAGTCAGCGTGAAACAGGTGCGACGCCAATACATTTCTGTATCCTAGTGCAGGTTTTAATTTGAAAGAGTCTGAGATATTATCCGAATCTGGTGGTGAAGGATTCTGAACTTCGGTGATGGTGCGTTTGTTGGGTTCACAGAACGCGCTCTTCTGTTCTGAGTGCGCACTCTTAGGCACAACAAATGAGAACGCGCTGCAGTCGGATTGCAGGCCTACTTCAGACGTCGTTACATCCCGTGATGTCTGCTCGGGGTTTGACTGCTCTGATGGTTTTCTAACCTCGGTAAATGCGCTGCTTTTACTTCTCTTTGGCTTATTTGTTGATAAATTGTCTGATTCTGACAAATCCTGAAAAGGTGGACCATCTGTGTTGACGTTGGCGGTGTTGCTGTAATTAGTGATGTTGATTTTCTCCAATAACACAGTTTTTTTTCTCCGGGGACTTAAGGAACCTTCTTGTTTTCTTTTCCTAGGTATGCCCATGTCTTCAGGAGAACCGTTCTTTTTGTGCTCCAGATCTCTTGCAATGTTGTGAAAATCTATGATTTTGCGCTGTCGCTTGACTTCTTGTTTCTGTTCGTTGGTTGGTCGAATAATATCTACTTTTTCCTGCACACATAAAAAACGACAGTGGGCAAGGAAAGGGTTTTCGTTTTTGAAGGCCTGGCCGCATCTCGTACATGTATAGCCTGCATATGAAGATACAAGTGCTGTCAGATCACGACGAGGATAACAATAATAGGACACTTAACATTTAAGCAACAATTCATTTAAGCAACAAACTAATTTAAGCAACAAACTCATTTATTACAAACAATTCATTTATATATTACATTTGCATATTAAATACAAATGTAATACATTTTTGAATCATGAATAAGTTGTCTTGTGGATCTGAACAAAACGTAAAAATTTTTGTTGTTGCCAAATATTCATAAGGGTCTAAAGGACCCTCTGTGTTCAATGTTTCGTGTCACATGACAACAAAATGGCTTCCTGCATGTAGCTTTGCTTTGGTATAAAAATATTTTTTTTCTTAAAAATGAATAATAATTTACAAATAAATATTTTACAGCAAAATTGCTTGACTGCTAATTAAAATTAAATCTAATACCAAAGTACTTGTGCAAAAGTTTTGAAGAGCTGCAATTTAGACCTATTTTATTACATATAGATATTTGTCACTGACCTATGAATTAATATTTCATGACATTTCTAACCAATTTGAAGGTACATTAACAAATTATTTGAGCATTAAATAATGATTTTATTCTAAAAAATTTTATTTTTTTTAATAAAAAAGCAACCCGTACTCACCATCTGTCAGGGCTTTTGTCTTTATATCTTCGAACCCCAAAAGATGTGACAACTCCTCATCATACCAAACAAGCAGTTCATCCGCTTGCTTCACATCTCGAATAGTCTGAAAGTGCAGCTGTCCTCCTTTCAAGTAGGCCTCAGTATTCTGGTCTTCTGCGCTCATTGCAGCCTGTGATTGATTTGTGTTTATCATTTCTTGCAGGATTATCAGAAGTGAGACTTTTTCCACATAACACCAGCCCTCCTCACCTGGCCTTCATCCTCACCTTCTTTCTTTCTTAAACTTCTTTCTTTGTTCTACTGTGTTATGTAAGTTTGTATTTTACCCATTAATTTTTGCATGAATTGTTCACTGATTTAAAATAATTTTTAAATTGTTAATTAGTCGTGTTTAAAAAACAGATTTTAGTTTTTTATGTTGCATTGGTCAAGGGTTATTTTCATCTATCTTATAAATGTTTTTTAATCTTGTTGTTTAAACTAGTTATTGTTGTATTAATGCCTAATATTAGTCACTAATGTATGTCTGTGATTCTTAATGAAATATAACTTGTTAAAGTGGTTTTACAAACAGATTTTACCGTGTGCTTGTTATTGTTATATATCATTGTGTATTAATGTATTGTTTAAAAATTTTTAAATTAAATTGTTTTGTGCAGTTAAAGCTTTCGAATTGTTCTTTTCCTATTTTCCCATCAACAGTTTGAATAGCATTTTACAGGTTTGTCTACACATTCTTCAAAGGCTTAACAGTTAGCACTATAAAATAAATAAGTAAGTCATAACGGGATAATACTATACAAGTATTATAAAAATCAACAGGTAATACTGTACTTTTGACATGGTTAAATAAAAATACAGTAAAATGTTTGTAATAAATTCAGCAAGCTAAACAGTAAGTAGTAGTTTTACAGTAATTTTACTGAGGTACAAAATACATCAACTACTGGATAATTGTTGCCAGTAAGTTACTGTTAATTTGACAATAAATTTTTTACAGTGTGGTTACTTTTTTATTTTCTGCCTGTTTTATCAACCACCTGGCAAAAAAATCCTTATCAAGCACTAAAATAGTAATGAAATTCTTCCTGTTAGTAATATAATTCATTGGCCTGTGATACTGTAGGTGATATTGTAGACATGTACATTGATACAGAACTCAAACTCATATTGGTTATTTTACACAGCTTCAATTTTAGTCCTTCTGGTTTCATTCTTTTCTTTCATGGTCATCCCTTTGCTTTATCACTAACCTGCTCTTTTCAGTGACTTTGACGTGTGAATTCTGTCCTCGGGGGGGGGAGTAGTGGAGTCTGGGTTTGGTTCAGGGTCGTTGTCAGCTCTAGGGCCGCTGTGGAGCCAGTCGTCACAGAAACAGTGTTAAAACTAAATCGCATCTTTAAGTTACTGGGCAGAAATGCTGCTTTGTAAATGTTCCCCCAGGCCATCAAGCACCAACCAGCCTTGATCTTGCATGAAAAAAAACGATTGTATGAAAACCATTCCCAGTGGGATACTGAAAACGCGGAAAAAATATGCTCCTATGAAAGTATGTACAAACTGTCGACAGCGTATATGAGCTGGCTAGCATACGGACTGGAGGGAGCATTCATCATAAACATAAACCGTTCTTTTCCATGATGGACACGTAAAAACGAGAATAAACACTAAATGTGGAGCACAAGAGTCACCTATACACACTGGCGATATGTTATAGAACGTAGGTTATAGTATGTAGTGAAACCTCTTTAGCTTTAACAGGTATTTCCATTTCCAGTATCCCAGATGTTTTACATTTTACGTATATATTTTAATTCTCCATGCCTAATTCACATTTTTATTGTTCTGTAGTCCCTCCCACATAATTCCATTAGTTTTTCTTTGTTCTTACACCGAAACTTCTTGACATTATTTTCCCTTTCCTTACATGTCTACCGTTTATTTCTAATAGTCCTACTTCTGTTCTTTTCTTTTCCTTTCCATTTCCACAATAAGGTGAGTTTTAATTCAGGAATCACTATTTTGTGGGATGGGAAAAATTGTAATGCAAAATGTATTCAAATACAAAGATAACACATTGATTTCCTGGGCTGTACCTGGTGCTCAGTTTAATTCCAATGCAGTAGGTGAGGTATATATTATATATATATATAATTAGATGATTTGGAAAAGTAAAGAAAAAAATCAGGATATGGAAAAGAAATGGGTTTATATATTTAATAATTCGTATACAAAAATAAACCAGGGTAAGTAATGTACCAGATTAAATATGACTAACATAGTGATATTAAAAAGTCTAAAAATCACTAATTTTTTAAAGTAACACTGTCACGCGGCACCTAACAGGGAATATAGTAATCGTAAAGTACAGTGAGGAGGCCTCCTTCGGCCATTGACTTTTTTACAGAGACCATCAAATGTGCAAAGTGTTGCCGTGACTGTTCTGGAGCTCATTGAGAGAATGGGGGAATTGGGAACGTCAGTGTGTTCAGATGATGGCAATGTTAAACAAACACAACTTTGGAATTTTAAAATGCTTATGTAAATGTGAAATGATAATATGAAACTAAGATAAAAAATGATGTCGAAGTAGGTATTGTTTATTCTAGTGCATGTAACTAAAGTAGTTTAACTAAAGAGCTTAACTAATGAAACCTATTGTGTCAATACGGTTTCCAATGACTATGTTCAAATTGTTACTGCATTAATTTTGGAAAAAATATAAAAATGCCATAAACACCTATGAAATGTGTAATTAGCCATATAAATATGAAATAAAAATACAAAAACATTATAAAAACAAAGTAGAATTATATTTGTTCTCTTTTGTGACTATTTATACAGAAATATATATATATATATATAACTGGCTCCTCATTTTAAAACACCACCGCACAACGCTGATATATATAAACCCATTTCTTTTCCATATCCTGATTTTTTTCTTTACTTTTCCAAATCAATTTCTACTTCCTCCTCCTTTCTTTACGTTCATATTTCCCCCTTCCTTTCCATTTCCACCTTATTTCTTTTTCCTCTTTTCGTTCCTCTCTATTTATGTTTTATGTATATATTTATGTATATTTATTGATAAATATATAAATATTTCCACACAATTTCCCTTTCTACTTAATGATTATTTTCCCCATCAACCTTTATTTTTCCTTTCCTTTCCTTCCCATTTCCATATTTCCTTCCATTTCTTGTTACTCTTTTCCTTACTCCTCTCTCTCTCTCTCTCTGTGTTCTGTTCATGCCAAGGTTGGAACAGGGGTCAGGTGGACAAGGATACCCAAAACAAGCCTACAATCTCTGGAAGAATGGGAGGACGAAATAGCCACCCCTCACCGCGCTCTCTCTCTCTCTCCTGTGCCATTTTTGTCTGTGGTTACGGACGGTATTTGTCTTCCCATTGGGTCTGGGTCTCTGTGAACGCCCACCCTTTCATTCTCTCACTCCCTCATAATTGGATCTTCCTCTGCAAGCGGCGGGTCGGTGTGCGTACAGCATGATTAATGTAACACTGCATGTGTTTTTCTTCTATAACCACAGGCCAAACCCACCCCATCCCTCTACCCAGTACTGAACACTAGCAGGGACGGATGGGACGAAGTGTGTGATTAACTGGATGGGAGGGGAAAACGCTCTCTAGAGATCTGATCCAGATTCTCACGGTGAAGTATAGTGTTTCCTCACCAGGTAGCAACATGTTATCGGATGCGTTAATGGATTATA